>CM053171.1:36288709-36329453 GCA_012977825.3 Pteromalus puparum
ATCGACTAAGGATCGTTGACTTCTTGCCAGCGCGCGATTACAAAACGAAAATGCTTTTCGCGTTCCGCATCAGAAATCACCTCCAATATCTCTCTCCTTCTCTCTCCCGACTGCAGCAGCTCGCACATAATGACGCGCAGCAGCTCGCGTGTACCGTTACGCGGCAGCGCGGCGCGCGGTGCATTGAGGCTCTCTCTCTCTCTCTCTCTCTCTCTCTCTCTCTCTCGCAAGCGAGCAAGCAAGAGATCCCTATCCCTTTCTCCTCGCGCTGTACTGCAGCGGCAGCGGCAGCGCGGCGGCGGCGGCGGCGGCGACCATGAATCAAATAAAGGGACTGCGTGCCGCTGTGGCGGCGGCCCAAGATCCCCGGGAATATATAAGAGAAATATAACGTTCGACGAAACAAATTCGCGCTCGCCCGTGCGAGAGCTTTGTGCGCTGCAGCTATACGTGCACGTGTACAGTGTGCAGAGAAATTTCACGATATATGCGCCCTCGCGCTCTCCTCATTGAAAACTTCTGCCCTACTCCGTGGCAATACAGTTTATCTCTCTGTCTGTCTCTCTGCAGTGTGTGTGTATATACGGAGGGTAGAAGGAGAAGAGGACAAAGGCCGTGTCTAGTACCGGCAGTCCCCCGAATTGCTTCCGCGCCGATGCTCGTTATTATCACTTTTAATTGGTTTTCAATTATTGGCAAGAACGACGACGGTCGTTGAGAGAGAAGCTATATCTGCGCCTTTTGACAGGTTTTTAGTAGAGAGAAGTTCGTTTGCCGCTGCTCTCCTATTGCCGTGCGCGCGCTCGCTTCGTGTATCTAGTTTTCAATTAAAAACGCCTTTTGCCAAGAAAACGAGATGATATCGGTGCCTTTGCTCTCTGCGCGGATATATAAAACCTGCCGGATATGTATGAAATTAATATCGCTATATAATTGCTACGATATACTTTCCGTTTATTTTTTGCACGAGATTCGGGATAAGCTGATTAATTACAAGTTTCACTATTTTTGCGAAAGTGTATTTTGCGAGAGAATAATATATAGAAGCGCGGGATGACTTTTGCAGATGACATAGCCAGTATATCTCACGCCAGACGAACCGGTGGAAATAACTTCGAATTCGAATTAAGAGACGGATGGCCTGGTTCTACAAGCCGGACGGGTCTATACTTGGAAATAGCTAGCTGCCGATTTAAAAATTCAAAAATTGGACTTTCTCGGATTGTTATCGATCTCCGTCTCTTATATTAGTTCTACATCGTGTTTATCTTTACTTGGATTATGAATGATGATACAATTACTTTATTTCAATCTTTTTTTTCAACAGCGTACGAATTGTTCCAATTAATGTAAAATACGTAGCGCAAAGTTGAATTATTGCTCGTCCTTTTATCGGGAATCGAAACTTTTTCTTCTTTTCAATTATTCACGGTTTTAAATTATATATCTGCAGGTAGTCTGCATATTTGATATCTTCAGTTATTCAAGCCTCCCCGAGATCGATAAATCGGAAAGATATAGACAACTGCAAATGACAGACAAGGCGTCGGGATAATGATTTTGCGTCCCGGTGAACTTTCAAGTCTCAATCGACTTTTCATCTTTCGGAACTAAAAACAGTCTCAACTGTGATCCAGCGCTATAGACAATCGTCGTCGTCGTCGCGTTTGTTTGTCCAACGGCGCAGCTTTTTTGTGCGAAGCTAATGCGGTTCTTTCGAGAACATATCCATCGCGTTCGCTCGATCGCTTACACATCTCGTCGTCGCGCTATTACTTGCAATAATCGCATTTTTTGCCGTATCTCCGGCTGCAGCAGCAGCAGCAGACGGTGTTGCAAAAACATCCTCCCGGTGATCTATAAGCTCTTTATTTATATATCGAAGGGAGATCTGTATAAACGACGCTATCTGTCTTGGGGGACGACGTGCTTGCTCTTGTTTGCATCGACCGATGATAGATTAAATCTGCTTTCCAATTGTGCGATTGCCGCGGCTGCTTCCCTCCGCGCGCGCACGTCAGAAGTGGTCGTTTCATCATCTTCATCGGAAACTGAAAAGGCAATTTGCGTCGGATATTCGTCTTTTCTCCATCTCCTTGAATATTACAAAAAATCCCAATGAGACACGCTATTTGCGATATTGTCGCTTACGCTGATCGATTTGCTAATGCGCCCGTAATAGGACTGCTATTTTCACGTTGTTATTATATTCCTCTATATATACCCGAACAGCAGCAGCGGTAACAGCAGTGGTGCGCGGCATATAATGAAATATCGATGTTCCATTCGATTACAGCGTCTTTGTTGGCACTTCAAGGCGATTCTATTGCTTCATTAGAATGCGCTCTCAGCTCGGCGATACATCAGCGTTGTTGCTATTTCAAACAGCCTCGGCAAATTACTCGCACGTCGAGCTTCGCGTAACTTCAAGAGGGTGCAGGGCTCTCTCTCTCTCTCTCTCTCTCTCTATCTCTCCGGAGTAATTATTAAAAAAATAAAGGCGACACGTATATACGCAGAGCGAGCCGAGAGGGTTATCCGGCGTGGCATCGCAGTCCTTGGTCTCGGATATCCGGACAATAATTAAGACCAGTGCGGTTATAATGAGGTCAGAGCTGGCGTACAAAGCGCTGAAATAGAGAAACTGCAGCAGCGGGCGTAACTCGTTTTTTTCTCTCTTGTACATATAATATATCCGCGCACGTGCGAGGAGGCTTTATAAACGAGCACAGCAGTGCAGCGCGGAACGAAGGCTACGAGAAGAAAAGACACGCGTGTATATAACGTGTATGTGTGTACGTACGCGCGCGAGAGTGACAGAAGGAAAGCTAATGGAAAGAGATGAGGAGCAGGGGGTGATTAAAGTGGCGGAGGGCTGCAAGTGCCGAAATCAGCGCAGCTCTCTCTCGCATTGAAGATGCGAGTGTGTGTGTGTGTGTGTGTGTGTGTGTGTGTCTGTGTGTGCGTGCGTGTGCGGAGCTCGCGCGCACAATAGGGCTCGGTGTGTTTCAACACGAGTCGTCGTACTTCTCTCTCTCTCTCTCTCTCTCTCTCTCTCCCGTGGATGAAGGCTTGCGCGTCGCGGACGGAGAGAAGAGAAGAGGAGAGGAGAAGAGGCGAGTTGAAGAGAACGAGTAGTAGAGGGAGAGACTCGCTCGCTCGCGCGAGAGACGTGGCCTTTGGGGCCGAGGACATCCCGCTGTTCCGGCGAGCCTTTCAAGTCTACCGCCGCGGCAGCAGGAGGCACGACTCGCCGAGTCCCGATATATTATTATCCCGAGTCATTAATGGTAAACTGCAATTCTCCCTTTCCTCCTCTCTCTCTCTTTCCTCCCTCCTGCTCTCTCTCTCTCTCTCCTCGGGCTCTCTCTCTCTCTCTATACTGTATACCGTACACTATATACCTCCGGGATTGCATATCCACTCTTAATACAGCCTTGCGTGAAAATCTTCATTAAATTGATTTTTGCTCGGCCTTTTTTCAACCCATCCCTCTCTCTCTCTCTCTCTCTCTCCCTCGCTCTCTCTCTCCGCTCCTTTATGCCCGGCGTACACACACAAGCTCGCCGCGTCTCAGCAACTCGAAAGAATGCGAATTAATAATTCGCGCGCATCGACACGCAGTGGTAGTCTTCAAGCGGCGCACTAATGATGCGCTCTCGCGCGAAAGCTCCTGCACCGGCGTGTATCTCGAGCGCTAATCTCGAAATGTATGTATGTAAGAGGGCCGGTGTATTCAAATGAGCGGCGGCTGCGGCGGCACGGCGTATTTCCAATAAATCACCGGCAAATCTCCGAGATTTATTAGAACTCGAGATTTCGTGGGATACGGGATATACACGCGTGTACACACAGCACACTATAGCAGAGTTTCAAAGGAGTGCACGTGGCAATATACAAGGAGATTTCGAGGCATATAAATTCGGTTAAAATACTGAAAAATTCATAAAATATCAGCGCCGCGTCGTCGCGACGACTGTATGTATAGATTCGGCGCGGAGATAAGCCTTCTTATAAGAGCGTATCGAAGAGCAAAGCTGACTCCGCAAGAGCATCAGAGCAACAGCGGCAGCGAGAGCGGTGTATTATATCTGTATACCGCGCGTTCAAGAAGCCGAGAGCTAAACGCATCTGCGCGCTCACGCTCGCAATCAGCTTCGCCTCTTTTCAATCTCGGAGCGGTGCTCTTGCGCTCTTGCGCGCGAGCCTAGCCGATTGTTTTTTCATAAGATTACTGTAATTACCTCTGATTGCTGCCGGGCGAGCGCGCGAGCGAGAGCGAGAGAGAGAGAGAGAGAGAGAGAGAGAGAGAACTGCGCTAGAGAGGCGTGGAAAAGGGTTTATTAGCCGACGCCGTGCGATTAATGCTCGCGCGCGAGCGCGCATTTCGATATATATTTCCTTCTCTCTCACGCCGCTCTCTAGGCTCCGCAGCCATACCCTTATCAATGCAGATTGAAGCAGCAGCAGCAACAGCGAGCGCCGAAGGTGTGTGCTCGGGTGTGTGTACGGCGGAGCTCGCGTGATCGGCCTCGATCGACCAGCTGTTCACGTCGCGCGCGTGTTATTCGCTCCTGCGATGCTGTCGGCCCGGGCTAAATTACTTTTTTCTCCGCAGGCACGCTGCCGCCACCGCCTGGACAGGCATCAGCCGAGGAAAAAGGAAAGAGTTGAGCGCGACGGCCGAAATCGACGCACTTTTATACACTCGTGCAACGCACGCTCGACAAAGCGTGTAATGCATTCTTAGAAGCGGCTTTTTCGTGCGCGTGTATATACTCGATGTTATACGTATCGCGCGACGAGAGCGTGCAAAAATTAAATGTTTTAGCGGCGGCTCGCTCGCTTGCGCGCTAAAATGTGTTATTAGAATAACAGCTTATTACTGCGGGCAGCGGCTATACGACGTAGCGGCGCGTATTGAGCGCGAATATCCATTTTAGCTCGCTCCGAGGCTCTCTCTCTCTCTCTCTCGGACCACACACGTCACTGCAATCTTTCACGTGCAGCGCCGCGCGCTCACTCATCGTAAAATCTCATTAAGAGAACTGCTGCAACCCTCTCCCCCCTCACAAGTCTCTCTCTCTCTCTCTCTCTCTCTCTCTCTCTCTCTCTCTCTCTCTCTCTGATAAAAGTGCGAGAGATGCGGCGCATTAAGAGCCGCTTCGATCGTCACAATAGGCCGATTTATCGGCCGAGCGTTTACGGCGACGCAGCACAAAACTTTGCATCGTGCGCCGGGGATAGAGCTCGTTCTCGCGCTCGCTCCGCTTTTGTGCGCCGCGCTGCTGGACACCATTCGTGCGCTTCTTTCTTCCTCGCTGTAGTGCGCATCACGCAGTGTTTTGTGCCCGCGCTCCGAACTGTCTTCGATACAGCGGACGACGACGTCTCTTTCTGCTGCGGGAAAGACACGAGGCCGACGAGTTTCCCGATGATCGTCGGACAACCGCGCCCCTCGCTTCCTGTTCTCCGAGGAAATTTAACTTTCAAAGCAGGACTAATTTTCGACTGTAATGTGTGTAATAGTTATAGTCGCCGCCCTCTCTCACTTGAATCGCGCCGTTTCGTTTGAAAAATCATGCCGGGACGCGCGGGAACGTTCAAGCGCGCACATTATGGGTGTATATCGCAACGGTACAAGCGCGCACACACATGCACATGGCTGTGTACTGTAAGGTGTCTCGGGGGTCACGGTTCGTCGAGCCAGCCAGCCGAGAGCCACGGAGCCGGAAAGCCTGTGCATCGCCGTCGCGCGAGTAATTCGTTTACGAAACGAAATCGTCGCCCGGCGTCGTCGTCGAGCTCTGCTACTGCTCTATACGCGTACACAGCTCCGCGTCCCACCCCCTTCGCGAGATCAAATATCGCCGCCACCTTCGTTGCGCGCACGTACACTTGACGGCGGCGGGAAAATTCAATTTTCCGTCCTGCTTTCGATTTCCTCGAGCGACGAGCACGCGTATACGCCGCGCGGCAACTTTTCGGGACCAGAACTACTACTATAGTAGGGAGACGTATGTACAGCGCATAAATACAGTGCACAGCATTAGCCGTGTACGTGTATCCGTGCTGGCAAGTTCAGAAACCACAGCGTTCGCTCAACTTGCATCGAGCCACAGGTGAACGATTAGACAGTCTGCAGAAAGCCTCTTGTTCGCCAATTAATATCACTTGAGCGAGCGCGCAACTGTGCGCGGATTTCGGCCACCGCCGCCCGCGCCGCCGCCGCCGCCGCCGCCGCCGCTGCTGCTGATGCTCTACACGGACACTACGCCCAATAGCTGCGGGTATATACAGTGTGTATAACAGGCGCAAAAGCCTCGCGGTATAAACCAATTTATTTCGAGCTTAGCCCTGTGTACGCGCGTGTATAATGTGGAAATCGGATTAAAAACTAATGGAATCGATAAATCCGTTAAGGAGCTTTCATTAGCGTCGTGCGCTCGCGAGAGATATACTGATGTATACACGCAGCTATATGTAATATCCGTGACGCAACTCTGTGTTATTAATATTCCTCGATCTGAGAGAAAAGTTCATCATCCCGTCGAGTCTTTATGCTGGAAATCGTGTGATTCGTCCGTACGCATACACGCCTTGGAATAATAATAACACAATCAAAGGCGGAGAGAGAGAGAGAGAGAGAGAGAGAGAGAGAGGGAGGAGGAAAAAAAGACGGAATAATGACGTTACATCAGCGCTTCATAGAAATATAGCAGGCTATACACGATCGACGAACATATAATATAACGCGTATATAGGTACACCGCGCGCAGCGGTCATTACACAAAAGCTTTAATAAAGCGACGAAGCATCTATAGTCAGGGTCGTCGTCTCTCGTCGCAGCGCACGTCTACGCACACAAAGTTCGAGAGCACTTCATCATATCGCGGGGGCCGGTTCGGTTGTCTCTCTAACGAGTTTACTACAATGCTCTCGTGTATTGCTCGAAAGGAACGACTCTCTCTCTCTCTCTCTCTCTTGAGGCGAATCTCCCGATTTACCGAGCGTAAATCCGCGGCGGCGGCGGCGGCGACTAAGCAGCAGCAGATCCTAAGCCTGCGAGTGACGCTGTCCATTGCGCGCGCTGTGCTCCGCTCTCTCTCCGGACACTTGTCGTTACGGCGTGCCGAGCTCGTTAATCCGAGCCACGACGACGACGACGACGACGGCGGCGGCGGGGAAGAGAAGTCGCCGGCGCAGCAAAAGGGGAGCGACGAGACGAGAGAAACGAGGGAAACGAGCAGCGGCGCACTTCTGCCCTCTCGCTCGAGCTTACTTACTTATTACGCAAACGTATAGACGACGCCGGCGACGCGACCCCCGAAAGCTTAAACGCATTAGCGACGCGCAAACGCCGCGATTCCGAAGCTCCACCTATACCGCGTATAATTGCAGGCTCGAGTCGCTCGTCGCGCGAGCGCAATGACGCCGGGGCCGGATGACGTTTCAATGAAACGAAATACAGAGCCGAGTTCTCGGGTTATTTGCATGTGCCACTGCTCCAGCACGTCCCTATGGCTTCTTCCTCTTCTTCTGCTGCTTCGACTTTGCTGCCGCCGCATATCCCTCGCGTACAACATTCGATTCGGACCACCCGGAGCCTCGGCAATGTGTTCTCCGTCCGCGGGAAACTCGAGCTCGACGTTTCTCCAAATTTCGTGTTCGCGCGCACACTATTTTTAAACTCCGCTGCCGGGGAAGATCGCCCGGAACTCGGTCTCTCTCTCTCTCTCTCTCTCTCTCTCTCTCTCTCCTCTCTCGAGTGTGTTGTTTCAATGTGTCAGTTTTTCTGTACACACGCCACTCGTGACTCGGCTCTCGCTGTGTAAATCACACGCGCGCAGCGTATAAACGCAAATTGCCACTGCCGCCGTGTGTATAATAGCGTCTTCGTCGTCGTCTGCGGCTAACGAAATGTGTTATTCTACGAGATTGCCCGCAGCGTAAATAAACGATCAGTGCGGCAAGGGGTGATACTTGAAATGTTTCGTGTGGGTATAAGTCTATACGCGGATATATGGCTGAAGAAGAAGCAGCAGCAGCGAGTGGCTATAGGCCTTGGGATTGTCGGATTGTCACTCCGATGATATGTACGTAACAGAGCAAACGTTCTTGAACATATAATATATACATTTCGAGTAGAGAAATATATATAATACGCGCGAGATACGTGCTCTCCTCTCTATACCGGTTCAATGACGCACGTGCGCGCGTAAACTAATTATAGAATAAACATATACATTGAAATTATTAACATAATTATTGCAGTGCAGCCTCCTGCGTCGTCTCGCGCGCTTGTATTCATATATAACGTGTATGTATACACATCACAATTAATTACGCGCGCGCTCGCGCAGTCCCGCATAATTTCCAGATGTAAATCTTCGAAAGGTATAAATCGACATTGTGGTCTCAATATTATAATACGAGAAGAGATGCCAGCTTTTGCGCTCATTTAGCCGTGTGCCGCGATGGTCGAAGCACTCTCATCCTCGGGATGCATAACTCACCTTTGACTTTAATGCACCATAAAAATATGTTTAAAACGTGTATACGCGCGAAGTTTAAGGCGCTGCTGCTGCTGCTGCTGCTGCTGCTGCTGCTGTTGCTGCTTCAGCCTCCTCTTCTTCTTCTAATCGTACACTCGCAGGAGTCAAGGTCGCAAGGCAATATTTTTCAGATTATTTTACGACCTCATTAGTTTAATACTGATAAATGTTTACTAGTAGCCTGCTGGGCTTATGTACTACTATACACGGAGTCTGCAGCGCTTTCCGTTTTGCCACACAGCCGATGATTTTTCTTCCTCTTTTTCGAGAGAGGGAGCAGAGAGTCTGGCTTTTATTTGGGGGAAAGAGAGAACGCGGACAGCCGATTTGAAATACGACGGGGATGTCATTCACGAAGAGCCGCTGCCGCGCGCGACCCAAACACGTTTTATCTCTTATCCTTCGTGCGTCTGCAGAGAGAGTCGAGATCAAAGGACTGAAGTGAAACAGCCATTTTTATTCATATATCCTCTCGGCTCTTTAAAAACGCATAAGCACGAATTCACGGGGCGAATACCGAGTGTACGCGCCGCTGCTGCTGCTGCTGCTGCTGCTGCTGATGTCGAATGAATTTTAATGCATTTGTATACGTATACAAAACAGCCGCTCTGCCATATTTATATATTGAAGGATTTCGACTGCTAATTGAACGCGATGTATGCGTGGAAAGAGGAATAATAACGAGGGAGCTTGGAAAATCGTCGTAACTCGTTTTTTGTTATACTTTTCTGTTTAAATTATGGCGTAGGATTTTAATCATCCTCCGGTATGCACGCAGAGATGAGAGAACACGGCTCATTATCGGGGTCGTTAAAAGCCGGGATGAAAATAGTAATGCACACTCTTCCTTTGTACTCGTTATTTTCGCTGTTTATGAATATATATATATAAGTGCGGATATTTTTGCTGCATATTAATGTCAAGTCGCTTTTTCGCGCCAATCGCAGAGTGATTAATTATTTTTATTTTTAAGATAAAATGCGATTAAAATTATACGTCATCATGCAGAATAAGAGAAATAGTATATTATGACACTGTTGTGGGAGATGGTTTTCTACCTTGCTCGAGGTTTTTCGAAAATCGAAAGGTGGAAAAACACCTCCTACAACAGTCTCATACGATATTTTATAGCATACCAACCTCAAATCATTTTTTTATTGTATTTTGAATCGCAGCGTTTGCGATAATGCGTTTAATCCTCCAATTAGTTATAGAAAATGGTAATTCTACCTAAAATTTTCGATCGCTCCATCTTGAAGGAGTTCTATTTGTCGTCTGATTAATGTACGTAACGTTAGTGAAAAAATTAAGTGATCGAGACTTTTACCGCAAAATACTTTATTTATAGCTGTAATCTAGAGTATAGGAAGAACATCAAAGGTTCAATATTTTATGTCTGTTCTTCGATTGATCCCCACATTTGGACGATTGAAAAAAAGAACAAGAGTCGAGAAGTATTATGGAACGAAACAAAGGACCACCTACGACAAGAATTCGATCGGTGTTGATTAATAAATACTGTTTTCGGAGATTACTATCAAAGGAGAAAGTCACCGCGAGCTTTCTCACAGGGGAAAAAATATGAAACTCATGCCGAGTGAAGGGTTTATTATTAGACCACCCTAGTGGGCGAAAATGGAAGCGGATTTTTCGAATTGTTTCGGGCTATATTATGTATACACATATAAAACGAATCAACCTGTCCACAAAACTTTATGTAAATCAATAATTTAATGATCGCAAACGACGATGAATCAGGCGTATTGTGCGTAGTTCAGTTCGTCCGATCAAGACGTATATAGCGGGGCCTCATCAAAAATGCTCGCGCACTTGAGCACATACTCGAAAAATATCGTGGGCCATTGTCTTGCAACAAAAAGTCTTAACCATCTGCGGCCGTGTGCTGCCCGTGTATTAGTCGACTGGGAGTCTCGAGAGAGGGTCAGCAGCGGGGAAGTTGGTCCGCTTGTATATAAAGTGACGTACCCATACGCGCGCGAGCGATGAGCTGTTCGCTCATTATGTACTTGTCATATCCGGTCATATCTGTTACTTTTCATTCTTAACGCAATTACGTTTAATAACGAGACACACATCGTTTATCCGTTTAGCCTGCGCTCTTGCGTATGCGCGTTTTAAAGTTTCGTAGGAAAAAAAAGAAACGCGTATGCGTGCGGCTCGCGCTCTCTTTTAAACGTGTAAATCAATAACGTTCGTCATTATTTTTAACTGCGCGCCCGATTGTAATCGAAATTATTCTCTCTCGAACGTTATAATATATTCTCAGTCTCTCGAGGGGATCATTATAAATCTTTAACGCGCGCGATCTCGCTTTCGACAAGCGCGCGCGCGATTAATGATTGACACATTTTCGAGAGGGCGATGTGTATACTAAATACTAGAGCGCGGGATTTTGTTATTGGTTTATATTTCAAATATGTATAAGCGACGCGGCGACGACTTGTATATGCTTTTTAAGCCGTGCGCGCACCATTTTCTGTCCTACTTTAAAATTACTTTTATATCTCGATGGCTGTAAAAAACGACATCAATTTATAACACAACCTGACTCGTGTCCCGGCATTAATTATGAGACTGTGAAGGGGCAGTGGGATATGGCGACTTGAGACTCGGTTTAAGATTAAAAATGTCCGACGACAGGCTCTCTCTCTCTCTCTCTCTCTCTCTCTCTCTCTCTCTCTCGATCTCGAAGGGCTGTAAAAATTAAGAGATTATACCCCCTTGTACACGCGTGTATAAGTATACACACATGTGCCGAAGCGGCAGCGGCTTTTCCTCTGCTGCAGCGGCAGTAGTAGCAGGGAATAAAGACATTCGTGGAGACGAGGGAAAACGTTTCTTATAGAAACGATTATTATCACACGTCCCGTCATCTCGGACTACTGCTATACTCGGCTAATAACCTTCGAATTCAAATAGGCCGTAAAGCCGCTTTTATGAGTCGTGAATTTTTACAAAGCAGCCTTAAACTCGAAATATCAATTCGTGTGAGCGCGAGCTGTGTTTGCTAGTTTTCGCTGTATTACGGCATCAGCTTCGCGCATAAGCGCCGCTCTCTCTTCGTCGTAAAATAAAAAACGTGTCGAGGGCTCGTAATGACAAGCATTTAATTTTAATCTCCAAATAACTTGTATACACCGGAAAAAACACGGCTCTGAAAGCTTGTTCGCGCCGAATATTCGCGCGAGCGGGCGCGCGTATATAGATGTATCGGCGGGCATTGAAATGTCGATGAATGTGAAAAAATTTCCGGCGCACAAGCAATGTAAATATGCATAGCCAGTGTGTGCGTGGATGTTCAGTTTTTCAAAAAGTTCTCTGGCTCCTCGAAAAATAGAGGAAATAATTCTCCCTCTATATCTGCGCGAATACGACATACGACGAATTCTAGTTTCGTACAAAAACTCCCATTTTTCATCGGCGGCGCAGTCGCATAGAGCTGCAAAGCAGACTGGGAGAGAGATACCCGAGATTTTTGGGAAAAAAAGTGCGCACGTGTGTAGGACACACAGGGTATATACTTGGTGTGGTCCAGGCCGGCGAATTTTTTCCTCGATATTCATCGCGAAATATTGAATCCTACGCAGATTCAAATTAAGTCCTGCATATTTCATGCTCGATGCGCGCGCGCGATATATATATATATGTGTGTGTGTGTGTGTATGTATATATATATATATATATATAAACAAGTGGTATCATACGTGTTTTGACATGGAGCGCGACCCGACAAAAAAGCTGCTCTCGTTGATTTATTCAAAACTCTCTCGCGGCGGCGCGCGGCGCCCGGTTTTTAATTTCATGCATCTGATATGCAGCGCGCGGCATCGGTGTCACCGCCGCGTGTGTATAAATATATACGTACAGTATACTGGCTAATCCCGAGAATCACCTACATAATCGACACGGATTCGAAAAAAGTCCGTGAAAATTCCACCAATAATAGAATCGTCACACAGCGGCGACGTGTCCTGATCCGGCTCCGAAAACAAAATTATCCCCTTAGGCTAGAGTCGTCGCTCGTTCGTCCCGTCCCCCCTGGCAGGCGACACAATATTTTCACCTCGGCGCGTTAGTCCGATTTCCCGTGACTTATTCGTGAAATCCCCGCCTCTCCTCTGCGGAACGACGCGTACATTATGGGCATCAGGACGCATCAGCAGCAGCGGCACAGCGGGACGAGGAAGGAGCCGGAAAAAAGAGAGACATCAGCACACAATCGAGCGTCGCCCTCAATGGAAAAAACGGCGCGAAAAGACACAGTTTCCCGTGCGACAATGCGAAGGGACCAGCAGCAGCAGGCGTCGCCAGTTCTACGAAGCAGCGGCAGCGGCAGCAGCAGCACCAGAAGAAGTAGTATAAGAGAGAGAAAGAGAAGCGAGAGAAAGAAGGAGGAGATCGCTTTGTGCGAGCGAGCAACCCGCCTAATTGCAGAGCGCGGGGCGGGTCCGCTATAGCGGGGGGAGGGGCCCCCACACCTGATCCTTGCGCCGCGCGAGGATCATTTCGCGATCGGCGCGAGCAGATTATTATTGCCGCGCTCTGCCTGCAACGATTAAAAAATCCATATAATGCGCTCTGAGTACAAGTCCGCGTGCAGCAGCTAGTGCGACGCTGCGGTGCACACACGTGCTAGGCCTGCGTCTCGTCGTCTCTCTTATACTGGCTCCTTTTCTCTCCCCTGTGTACGTGTGCTGTGCACAAGAGTCGCCGTATCCTGAGAGAGTGAGCGAGAGAGAAGTGAGAGGAATTTCGGCCGGCTGAAACGTGAAAAGAGCGGCTCTGGGGGAGGGTTCATCCTCTATTATTCATCCGAGAAGAGGAGAGAGAGAGAGAGAGAGAGAGAGAGAGAGAGAGCAGAGCTCGATTGATCGGGGGCCGTATACACGCGTGTGTAACAGTCGAAAGCCACTCGACTGACTCGGCGGCGGGTTCGCTCCCTCGCAGCACCAGCAGCAGCGATTCTTTCGAGAGTGACTTTTGTTGGCTTCGATCGACTCGCGTACGTACGCGCTTTGATTATACATACGTACACACGCACACTGTGCGCGCACAGATATACAACTCTCACTCGCGTGCGCGAGTGGTGGAGGGGAAAAGTTTGCGCGCCGCGAACACCTGTGTGAAGAGTCGCTCTTCTCTCTATCTCTCTCTCTCTCTCTCTCTCGCTTTTTTCATAGTCCCGCGGCTCTTGACTCTCGAGCTCCGTATAGCTACACGAGTAGTAGAGAGAGAGAGAGAGAGAGAGAGAGAGAGTATAGAGTGCCGGTAGACTTTTTAGCAGAGAGTTCAGAGCCGTGTGTAGTTCGCGCGGACGCGACAAAGGCAAACTCTCGGCTTAATTAGTTGACGTATTTAAATGGATTTGACTCGGGCTGTTATGGGAAAAGCTGCTGCGCTTTCTTCGCGGCTCTCTCTCTCGTTGGAAATCCCTTTATCCTAATTCCATCAGGGGTTTTACAAGGCGACGAGACAGCTCTCTCGCTCTGCTCCCATCGGCTTGCGCTCGCTCGTTCGCTCGTCGCTCACAAAGCGCTCCGGCTCTCTTTTTCGGCGTCTCGCGCTCGCTAATTTCATACACGCTCGCTCCTTTGACAGTTTTCTCTCTCTCTCTCTCTCGTATAGCACTCGCTATTTACACACGTTGACTTCCACCCACACCCACAGCCTCTCTCCCCGTCCATATATCGAATTAACCTCCGCCTATATTCTCGCTTATCCAACTTCTTTGTGCGCGCCGTTACTTTTTATACCCGACTCATCCCCCGCCACAAAGGCTTCTCTCTCGCTCTCTCTCGTGTGTGTATGTGTGTGTGTTCTCTCGTTCTCTTTGGCGTGCGTACGTGTAGCATTATTTTCCAGCAATGTTTTAAAAGCGCGCGCGAATTCATCATCATAAACGCGCCCGCGAGGGCCGCCGCTTTTTCCCTGTACTCTCCGAGTATCCGTGTAATGCTTGTTTCGAGCTGGTTGCTCTCCGAGGGCCGATCGATCAAGCGACGCTCCGTATTAGCGAATTTCGCATAATTCCCAGCTGCTGCTCCAGTTTTGCTGCTGCTGCTGCTGCTGCTGATGATGATGATGATGACCATCAGCTTAAATAATTGATTACATATCTTTCGTATGCGCGCTGCACGCGAGCCGATAGGTGGGTGTACAGTACACGTATAAATAATATTTCAGCCGTTTCCGGAGATATAGGCTTCGATTTTTACCGATTACACGCACGCGCTCTCGGCGCAGCCGGGGACTACTGCTGTTGTGCTCTCGCGCGACATTAATCGGCTTTCCGGTTTTAATCCAATATATAATACCCGCACAGAAGCAGCCACAGCGCCGCTGAGGTAATTAGTTTTACACGCGTGTGTAACGTATAAATCGTCGTCGCTCGGCTGTAGTACGGCTAGCGCACGTCAAACATCGTATACCTATACCATATACATCGTTATAATCGAGGTTATAATCACACGTGTTATCATGTGTATCTAATTTTGTCCACCCTTCTTGTGTTCCAGAGAGGTACGACACGGCGTACGAGTGCGAGGGCAAGACGCTGAGGATAGAGTGTCGCGAGGGCGAGCTCATCCACCTGATCCGCGCCAACTACGGCAGGTTCTCGATAACGATATGCAACGAGCACGGCAACACCGACTGGAGCGTCAACTGCATGTCGCCGAAATCCTTCCGCGTGCTCTACAGCAAGTGAGTATCACACACCACACACCATACGCATTCGTACGATGTCACGCAGCCTACACACTCACACACAACACAATGGCATATCGTACTCTCCCGGTGCGCAGAGAGAGCTGCGGCATAGATTTTCCCTCGGGCCCGAGTAGAGCAATAAAAGTCGGAAAAAAGAAGTCATTACTCTCTATATATCCGAGCAAAAAGCTGCAGCCGGAGAGCGTGTCCCGGGGTTTGCGAATAGTCGCGGTCGGGGTTTCTCTACGCTTAGCTGCTCTTTCTCTCGCTCGTAGCGCGCTGTATAGTACCCACACGTACTTACGCGCGCTCGAGAGAGAGCAGCATGGAGAGCAGAGCTAGCTAGTGGTGGTAGTAGTGGTAGTAGGGTCGGAGTTGAGCCGCCTTAGCTGCGGCCGAGAGGAGGCAGCGGCAGCTAAGGAAGAAGCAGGAGGAGAAGAGGAGGACGCGAGAGCGAGAGAGCTGGGACCGTTCGATCGGAATGCAGTCGCGTCATCTCACTTTTCTCCTTCTCTCTCCCTCTTACTCTCCGAGTCTCGGTCTGCGCCGTCAGTCCTGGCCCTTTTCTCTCGCTCGCTTGCACACACTCGCTCGCGCGCGCTCTGCTCTCCCAAAAATGTCCCAGGGAGCGGCGCGGCGGCAGCAGCCACACAAGCGAAGGAGAGGAGGTAAGGAAGAGAGAGAGAGAGGGAGAGAGAGGGAGAAGGGAAAAAAGAGGAAATAATAAAAAGAAGAAGAAGGAAGAAAGGAGGCGACGAGGAGAGCTGCCGCTGCAGCAGCACATAACAGGGCTTCGCGTGCTCTCGGCTGCTGCTGCTGCTGCTGCTGCTGCTGCTGCGCGAACCGGCCAATTGCTTGACCATCGGAGCGTGCCGCCCCGAGAGCTGTGCAGGATCGCCGGAGAATCGCAGCATCAGCGCCCGGCGAAATCCACTCTATTTCCTCTATACAGTCCTCCCTCTCCCTCCTCGCCTCCTGGAAACAGAGAAAGTATAAAAAGGGAGGACTGGGCGAAAAAAATACTCCGCGAGAGCGCTTCGGGTTACTGGGTTATCGATCGTTACGCGATACACGCGATTACGCGCAGCCCGCGCGCAGGGAACGACCGGCTCTGGCTGAACCTGGCTGAACCTCTCCCCCGTGGATTATCATCGTAAATCGCTCTCGGACTGCGTGTCGCGCGAGCGCTCACAATTTTCTTGCAAATTTCCGCGCGCAAGCGCCAAAACAAATCGAACGCTCGCTGAGAACGGCTATTTTAGCTTTTCCAATTTCCCGCTCGTAAATTATATCGCAGGGCTAAAGTAGCTGTAAACGAATATCCCGGGAATATAAAACACGCACGGCGGCAGCGCGTCTAGCGAGAACGAAAAGAGAGCTGCGCTCGCTGGAATAATACGCGCCCGCTCGCGTCGATAGGTACGTGCGTACATATAGCCGAGAGAGAGAGAGAGAGAGAGAGAGAGAGAGAGAGAGAGGACTATCGGTGCATAAGTAATGCGCTCCCTTGAGTTTTACACTACTTGGAACAGAGAGAGAGAGAAGTTTTGCAGGCGGTGACGTCTTGGCGCTTAATAAATAACGCGGCAGACTCCTCGGCTGAATTATGAATCCCGCATTATAATGCCGTAACGAAGCTCTGATTTAATAACACCGACGATTATTCGCAAACTCGTCGCGTGTACTCGGCGATGAAAAAGTGAGCGAGTAATGAAATTATTAGCTTGGAATAACTCGTGTTTCGAAATGTCAACGTCAATGATCTTTGCCCGTGTTCGAAATCGTAAGATCTCGACGCTTCTTCGTCGATCGAACGCAGAACAGAGAGAGTTTAATCAACAAACCGGAGAGCGTGCCAGTCGCGGCTAATCAATCGGACAACGCGTGTAAAAATCGCGTGGTCCGTGTTTACACGTCATAAAACCGGGGGTCGTCGCGTCGTCGTCCGTCGTGGAAAAAAAAAGCGTTGACCCTCTCGCATTGTATACCGCACCGATCGCGTGCAGGTATACGCGTAGAGGCAGCCGGCAGGTATATCGTCATATCAGCATTCTTGTTTTACAAGTTCAGACTGTTGTCGATCGAGGGGTAGAAATCCCAGAAAGAGGGCAAAAAGGGGGAAGAGAGCTGCGAGGATTCAGGCGGCAGCATCCGCAGAAGAAATCTAATCGCGCTCGCATGAGTTTTTTCGCCGCGGCGTTTAAAACGTCGGCGGACGAGAGCCGCGGCGTAAAAAGGAGTGGAAAATACAGGGAGAGAAAAAAAGAAGAGAATAGACGCGAGAGAGAGAAAGAGAGAGAGAGAGAGAGAGAGAGAGAGAGAGAGAGAGAGGAGCGTGTCGAGAGGAGCCGAGATTTATAGGGATCATGTTGCGTCAACGCCCTCGAGCGGAATGGAGCCGGCGAGAAAGAGTAGCGTTCGAATAAGACGTTGTCGCGTCCCGGAGTCACGAATACGCGAAACTGCGCACTCTTATCTCTCGGCTGCTGCTCGGGAGAGTAAGGACACACTGCGCTGTTGCACACGGAGTGCGCCGCGAGATCGAAGAGAGAAAGAGTCAACAATCGTATTTACAGTTTAGCGCGCTTTCTTCTTATTTCGCGCGCGCGCGGGCCTCGCATTTTTTCCTCCCGCCCTCCTCCTCCTCCTCGCCATTTCCCTCCTTTTTTTCGTCCGCTCTCTCTCTCTTCTTCTCTCTTTTGTTTTCTTTCTTTATAATAAATCTCGAAATAATGTACGTCTCCGCGGCTCGATCGCGATAGCGTCGCTGCGCGTTCCTGTTTCTCTCTCTCTCTCTCTCTCTCTCTCTCTCTCTCTCTCTCTCTCTCTCTCTCTCTCTCTTTTCCCCTTTTTCTCTTTTACGATCGGATCGCGCGCGCTTGCGCATGCGGGATAAAATTGCAGCCGCGCACTGTACTCTCCGCCGCCACCGTCGTCCTCGTCAGCAGTGTCCCGAAAAGTGGGGGCGCGAGCAAAAAATCCATAAAATCCTTGCCCGCCGATTGCCAATCTACATTAATTTTATTTGTTTAATTGACACGTTCGTATATTTTCGTTGGCAATCTCGCCGCAGTGAAATCCAAGCTTTTTTAACGCAGATACAACACTCTGTGAGTGCGTACGGGTTTAATATTTTATACGCTCGTTGGGAATTCATATCCGGGCTTTGTTTATATTTATCGAAGTGTGCCGTCGCCATTAATGAGATACTAACCAAATAAGAGCAGCATTTCCTCGGCTCTTTTGTGTTTTCTTAAGCGTCGTCGTCTCTCTCGCTTTCTCTCTCGCTCTCAGGCGCGCTCTTGTTTTTCATGCTCGTAAAAACGTCAATAAATCTCTTCTAACCGTGCGCTGCTGCTCCTCGAGGACGAGGACGACGACGACGACGACGACGACGACGACTCGGAAAGAGAAGAGCTGAGAAAGAGAGGAAAGGAGCGACGAGAGGGAACAAAGTCGAAACGCTCGGGGAATAACTTACTTCTTTCCTTTTTCTCCTCGGCCCCGCTACAGCAGCAGCAGCAGCAGCAGCAGCAGCCTCTTCATTGCCTGTCTATCCTATGAAAACGAAAACTCGGAGCGCGGCTAAATAAATTAAGCTGCGAGAGGTGTCGGCGTTATTTCGACTTTCTTCGCTCGCGTTTTAAGCTCGGCGTTGCGCAAGTATAAGCATACACGCGCGCGTTCGCCTCCCGACTTTTTGCGGCCCCCGAAACACTTGTTTACCCGAGCGTAAGCCTCTTCTCCTCCCCTCGGCTCGCCTCGGCCTGATGTGTATACGTCGTCGTTTTTCTTCTTTCTGCCACGACAATACACGCGTCTGCTCCCGACGGCGCTGATTAAAAAAGCCCGGAGCATTGATTGCGCTAATCCCTCGTCCGACTTTTCGCCGCTGCAAAAACGGCCGTTTCATCTTTTCTGCGCGCGAAAAGCGTACAGCGTATATATATAGAGAGAGAGAGCTTCGGCCTTAACGAAATCAACGGCCGGCTCTGCGTAAATTTCCAATCGATCGGCTCTCCTCTCTCTCGCCGCCGCATCTGTCGGCTGCTGCCGCTGCTGCAGACTGCTATCTCTATAGATGTATATAGCATCTACCGCCGGGCGTATAGTGTATTCGGAAATATGTAAAGGGATTTCGCCGAAGCGAGCGCGAGCGCGATTCTTCATAATTTGCTTAACTGCCAATTTCCCATTAAAACGCGGACGCCTGCAGCAACAGCAGCGGCCCGATGTAACGTTTCCCCGTTTGCATTGCGCGCTAGCTCTTTTTTTTCGAGAACTGCGAGAGATTCGATTCGTTTGCTCTCTCTCTCTCTCTCTCTCTCTCTCTCTCTCTCTCTCGACTCCAGCGGTATAATTTTTTAATTAAAAAATCCCTACAGCCCTCTGTTTGCAAGAACATTCGAGCCTGTTGGTTGCTCGAAAGAATTATTATTATTGACGAGGCCGCGATAAAGTATCGATCGATCATTGGCGCATTTTATTATTACACAATGCAGTCCGAAGAGCTAGCGCGAGGCTTCCGTCCGCACCGCGCACAATGAATACAAAACTTAAATATTCAAAGCAGCGGTAAAGGCGCCAACTTTCCAACAACGAACTTTGCGCTCGCGCGCGCGCGCGGTACATCGTCGGTCGGCGGGGGAAGATTTTTCCCCGGCGAGCAGCAGCACTAACTACGTGCGCGAAATTTTTCCGCAGCAGCTAGCTCCTTCGCAACAATAGAAATTAAGCAGCGCATATAAGTCTTGGAAAAAATAGCGGCGGCGCGCGGCGGTTGCGCGCATTCGTATACACGTATTGCAGCAAATTTAGCTCGACGAGAGCCAGTGAGACGGAGTTCCCAGATTAAACACAACTCTTACGAGCCATTAGATGCCGACTTTTATGTTCGCAATTTATAGATACGCTCTCGCTTGCGCGCACCAGCGAGGAGTTATGAAATATTCTGTGAATCGGTGAAAGGCGCAGCTCAGCGCTCGCGCGAGACCGAGAGCTTTACCGTATTGACCGCGCTCGCGCTCGGCGTTACGATAATATCGAACGCTCTGGCGCAGCGCTCGCTCGCTCGCTCGCTCGCTCGGTGTAAGATTCGACTTGCGTATAATGCTATTCATTGTATTTAAATTTTCCCAGGATTTTCTCAATTAATAATATTCCACGGCGGCTCGCGGCTCAAGCGCGCGCGCGCGCGCATTGTAATTATATTCCGGATATCTGCGACCGCCGTTGCTGCCGCTGTTTACCATAAAAGTCTCGTTATTCCGACGTCGGGGCTGCACGCGAGAAATTAAAATATCCCCGACGCGGATTATGTCGTCGTCGCGGGCGATGCGCGAAAAAAGGGACGAGTGTATTCGCGTGTTATAGCTATATATTTGGAAGACGGTGTGTGTGTGCGTTGGCGCTATGCAGCCGAGGAAACTTTCCACTTTCTACTTTCCCATAGGCGCCTTGTCCTCCCGCGCGAAATCGACAGGTTCTCTCTTCTCTCCTCTCGGCTAAACACAGAAGTACCCAAGAGGCAGCGGGCTAGACTCTCATTAGATCTGTTAGCGAGTCACTCACGGAATTCGCTCCCGCGCAGTAATCTTCACTTCATTTATATCGGCGACGGCCAATACGCGAAACTTTAGCCAACTCGAGCTCGAGAGAAGAGCTATGCAGATCCGCGCGCGCGTTTGTCGGCGCGGCCGTAATACAAACCCCCGCTCGCGCGAGCTCCTCTCTATTTAATCTATCTTTTCACGAGACTTTCGACAATATATCCGCGCGCGCGCTCTCTCTCTCTCTCTCTCTCTCTCTCTCTCTCTCTCTCTCTCTCTCTCTGTCTGTTGAGAAGTTGTTTAATCCGCGAAGAGCTATATACGCTGCAGCCTGGAGTGCGAAATTAAAAGGACTTTTAAACGGCGCTTCTCTCTGCAGAGAGAAAGAGAGAAACGTTCGCGCGACCTATGCCCGACGTATAAGAGGATCACGCATAAGACTCGCGCGCGGAATAATCTATTAAGGTGTCCCTTCCGCGCGCATTGAAATTGAAATTGCAATTTACAGCTCCGGGAAAAGTCCTTAAATAAACAATGACGGGGGGGGGGGGAGGAAAGGAGAAAGAGCAGACCTTCCTCTCTCTCTCTCTCGTAAAAGCAGCGCGCGAGAGATTTAACGGGCCGCGCGCTCGAGAGAGAGGAAGAAAGGCCGCGGCGTAAAATACGCGGGAATAAAAAAGCACACGCACACACATAGCCGCGCCGGCGGTGGTAGTGGTGGCGGCGGTGAGAGAGGATCGAGTGTCGGGTGTCGAGTGTCGCGTGTCCCGCTAGTTTGTGCATTTTTTTGCGAGCTGCAGTGGCCCCGAAAAAGCATCAGCAGAGCAGCATAGCATCAGCGACGGGGGAACAAAAGAAGGTACCCCCCTGGTAAAAGCCGCAGAGAGCTCGCGCGTGAATATAGCGCGAAGAGAAGGCCCGATTATTCGGCCCCCGCCCCCCGAGTCTCGCCTGGGATATAATATAGCGCTCGCGCGAGAGCAAGTCTCTCTCTCTCTCTCTCTCTCTCTCTCTCTCTCTCTCCTCTCTCTCTCTCTCTCTCTCTCTCTGTGCACGGTGGGATGCACAAAGGGTGCCGCATTCGCGCGCGCGCGACAAATGGCCGTCACACCTCGTGTTTACGTAACCAGAGATGAAAAGAGAAGCCTCGACTCGGCGTCTTCTTCTTCTCCGACTCTCGGACTTGCAAAATTTGCATGCTTATGACGTACATGCATACACGCGTAGGCCGATGTGCGGTGCCGATTGTTATATAACCGAGGCGCGATGATGCGTGTATACGCGGGGGGGATATCATTCGCACGGCGGCGACTTTCTTCTCTCCGTCGACGTGCGTGTGTTGTACGTACCTACGTACGTACGTACGTACGTACACACACACACACACACACACACACACACGCACGCACGCAGATATGGGAGGGGAAGGGGAGATCGTAATTACGTTCGTGCCGCGTGTACACAATGGCCCGCGCGCGCATGAATAATAAGAGAGCCGCGCTGCTTCTCTCGCTTAGCTCGCTTACATGCGTCTAATCTGGGACTGCGCTGCTGGGAGTACTTGTGTTGCGCGCTGCGGATATGCGGGAGAGAGCAGCAGCTAAATAGCGACGCGAGCGCTGATTGCTTTATCGTTGCGTGTACACGCTTAAAATCTTTTCGAGTGAACCGTTCGCTCTGCGGAGTTGGGGAGATTGTCGAAATTTTTACGTTTTACTCTCGCTTGTTGGGGTGGGTTTAATCTTACAATAATCGATATTCGCTCAGAAATCTCGTCCAAAATAGTGCGACTCCGTACCATTTTGAGCGAAAACGTTTAAATTTTTTAAGAATTGAAAAAGATTGACTGTAAATATTTAAGCTGTTCTGAAACTAGATAGTTACTGCACATTTTTTTAAAGTCTCTGTTTAAATAGTGACCTTTTTTTCGAACATAGATTGAAACCCGATACTTTTGAATTGTATAAATGTTGCTCTCGTCAATGAATCATTGGGAGCCAAAAATAAAAAAAATAAAAAAAAAAACAAAAAAAAAAAGAATTTATTCATTTACAGCTTGGAATAGAAAATCTTTACGAGAGTATCAATTTAACACCCTATTCCAATCCGCATGAGTGTCAAATAGAGGGACGTATTATATATATCTGCCCAGCAGGTAATAGTTCCGATTCAGTAAAAGAAATTAAGCGTTTACGCGGACTTCCGTATTATATAGGAGCTTTGAAAAATTTAAATCGCGCTGGGGGTTTTTTAATTTTAATACACTCCCCCGCTGCCTCTTTCCGAAGATCGTCGTCAAAAGAGCGCAAATTACACAGCGATGATGAGAATCTAAATTGCACACATTCAAAAGGATGATTAAACCAACGACCGATTGAAATCCGAGAGCGCGCGGTAGCAAAGAAGTGCCGTGTATGTATATAGGCGCAGAGAGCGAGCAGTAGCAGCATAGCGGCAGATCGATTCATCCAATTAAGCCGATGGAGCCCGATAAAAATCCCAAAAGCCTAATTGCGCGCTAATCACGAGCGATGAATGTAGGTTATATTGGCCAGAACGAACGCGCGATGTTTATGTGCGCGTGTATGTGTACATCTGCAACGGCGCAGAATATATAGCGCCGCCGATGGTGGGAAGCGACGCCGCCGGTGGTGGCAACGTAAATATATCCGCGTGAAAAGCCTCTTTGAGCGGCGCTACTGCTCTCGGTGTGCTGCGCGCGGTCGATATTACCGGCATGAAAAGCGTCCTCGTCGTCGTCGCCTCTCTCTCTCTCTCTCTCTCTCTCTCTCTCTCCAGAGTCCCGCGCGCTGCTTCTCTTTAACTGAAATCCCAAAAAGTAAACACACGGGACACACGGCTCCCGCTCGCTGCTACTGCTGCTGCAATCAGAACGGACGCCCCCCGCCCTTCGATTTACATATATATAGCATTATATAGACGGAGACGGGTATATACATATATTTCTCCAGAGTCCCTCTCTCGTTTCGACGACCTGCACCTTCTCTTCTCGCTCTCTCTATACACACACGGAGAGAGTATAATGCCATACATAAACAGCACACATGCCTACAATGATTATACATACATTATACATATATACAATATATACAATATATACAATATATACATATAGACACGGACACGTGCGTAATGCGCGTGTGAAAATACGACTGTGTGTGACGTGAGTGAGCGTGCGTGTGTGAAGCTTGAAATTACAGCGCCTGATGCATTGCCATGGATCCTCTCTTTGGTGTCTTGTCTCTCTCATCGCATCGCAGAAGCGGAGCATATACAAATACATCTACCACAGAACGCCGAAAGAGAGAGACGCTATACACACTGCTGCTGCATAGCGCGAGCAGTGTACCAGCGTCCTTCATTCATTCTGCGCCGCTGACCCGTTGCCTTACACCCTCTAATAATACCCTCTCCCTCCTGCGCCCCCTCGCTTCTGCCTCTCTCATTCCATATCTCCATAGACCAGTCTTTGTTTCGACTTTGTTTAACCCTCTATGTACGCGCCTCATCCGATGGTTGTTTTCAGTGTGTTTTTGCTGGTCCCGGTGCGCAGTTTTGTTTTCCAGCGCAGCTTTTTCGCCGCATCGCATCAGAGTCCTCTCTCAAAGTGCGCGCCCCGTCCCGGCCAAAGGAATCATCATCCCCCCGGGACACAAAGGCCGTTTTGTTTACGCGTCGCGTGACACACGCCGCCGCTGCCGAGAGTAGTATGTATAATGTATATGCGGTATGCCTTTGTCGTAATCCGCGAGTAATAACGGCGAAACTCCTCGACCTCGACTTTTCTTTCATCCAGCCCGCGACACTTTCGATAACTGCGAAAGAGTGCGGAGAGAGTGAGTGAGAGAGAGAGAGATAGCTTTCACTTTTGGCCGCTATCTCTCGTCACGTCAGCGTCGGTGGCGTCTCGCCCAGCTTTGTTTGCACCGAGAGACATTAAAACGCTTTTAATAACCGCGCCCCTCCGGCGGCGCTCGCCCGGCGTGTTTACCGAAAAAGTAGCGATTCACCTTCTTCCGAGCCGAGTAATTTGCCGAAGCAACTAGTCCGTGGCCCGCGCTTTCATTCTGCTAATTAAAGAGTATAGCGGAGAGCTGTACTCTCTTTCTTCCTTGCGCGCGCAGCAGGGATGCATTTCGCCTTTTCAGCAGAGCTCAAGGGTCACGGATGGAGGGATCGCGCGCAAATATGGAAAATCCATTCGCTACTCTTATCCTCGCTTTCTTCCAGGGGTTGCTCGCGTACGCACACCCGGGAATATCTCTCCGCTCTTCTCCTCAAGTGCGCGATTAACTCGGCTCTTTAACTATTATATTAACGGCTCGTGCGCCGCGAGGGAGAAAAGCTCCGGCCCTTATTTTCGCCTCTTTTTCTCGCGGACGCGCCTGCATGTAGCGCAGAAGCGCGGGTCGATTCGCGCGCATGCGTATTGCACATAATAGCGCGCGCGTGTGTGTGTGTGTAGGTAAAACGCGGGGCAGGTTATACGGTACACGCGATTGAATGCTCGCGCTATTTTCCAGGGGACCGCCACGCGACAACTCGTCAAACGAGATCAAAAATCCCATTGGGAGTGCGACACCGCGCGCACACACACACACACACGCTCGGGCTGGATAATTAAGCGCGGGCTTTTCAAATTGCATGAAAAAAAAAATCGCGAGGGAGAAAGAGCGCGAGAGCTAACCCAGTTTAGAGAATTAATGAAAAAAAATTGCTTTCAATTCGAATTTACATTATATACGTTTTCGCATAGAACACGGCTCGCTTGTGGGAGCTGCGGGGTTTATTTTTACACACTCGCGGTGTGCGCCCGCGGATCCATAATCCCGGCGCGGCCGATGCTATCGCGGTGCGTGTTTACGCGCGGCTTATCAGGACGCGCGCGCTTACTTAATTTAAGGAGAGTCTTAAAATTAATGGCCGACTGCGATGGAATCCGCGTCAATCGAACTCTCTCTCTCTCTCTCTCTCTCTCTCTCTCTCTCTCTCTCTCAGCTTAGCGCGCACACTTTGTAATTACGGTAAATATCAATCATTCCTAGAAATTTGTTCTCCTCCCAGTCGTCGCTTATAGTCGTCGGGGGCGAAATTGTACGTCGTTAAATATGATTTCGAATGAAATATAAAAAAGATGGTTGATAGCCCGGCCGCCGAGCGCTGTTCTCTCTCGTTCCCTTTATTCCGGCTTTCTCTCTTTCTCTACTACTCTTTCTTGCCGCCGCCGCCGCCGCCGCCGCTGCGACGTGCTTAACAGCGACATTTCCACGGGCCATGAAACGACATTTTTTCGTGTTTGACAGTAATTTGCTCGTCTGAAATTATGCTTACTCACGTGATTCTCATCTGATCCGCGGCGGCAGCGGCGCACAGGAAACTAGAGCCACGTCGCTGCTGGCCTTTTTTCCCCGTCTATTAAAGAGCGTAATGAAAATTCAGTCGTATTTAACATTCAATTCCGCGGACGAGAATACGCAGGTATGTAATACGCGCGCTGCGGAACGAGCGACGAAAATTATTTTTTGCGTCTCACGTCTAAGCCGATTTGCGTCACTCGCGTCTAAATCTTGCGCCGAGATTAGGCGGCCGCCGCTTTTTTCTTCTCCGACTGTTTTTGCGGTTCTCTCACTGCGTTTGACGCGATATTGAGGTTTCGCAGTCGCTACTGTTATTACCGCGACTGTCGCCGCGCGTTTCGACACACAAAAGTGTGCGCACATAGTTTTGTCATCGCGTCGCGGTTCGACTCTCACGCGCGCACAGCAAAGCTGAAACGTCGAATTATAAAAGTTTCGGGAGCTGTGCGAATGACGCGTTCATTAAAATTTCGTTTCGTCGGATTTTTCAGAGCATTGTTTTGCCAGCGCGTTCCCGAGCGCGTTCCAGCTCTCCGCTGTATTATTTTCCCGAAGTAATTGCGAAAAATTTCGCCTGTTTAAAAATTCATTACGCGACTCGAGGCACACGTGTACGTAATGTACGCGTGTACGTATATTCATGACGGACGTTTTTGCGCGTTCGCCTCTCTATATTGGCAATTAACTCCCGGAATATTTTCGAGCGTCCGATTTAGCATTTTCGTATAATAATAGGTATCGCGTGCGGAATCCCGGAGTAGCCACGCGCGCGCTTGCACATCGGAGTGTAATAATACCGAAATTACGTACTCGGAGAGGACATCAATTAAATCTCTCATTTATACATACGTCGGTGGGTGGCCGCGGCCCTTACGTCCGCGCTATATTGCATACGATTTCCCGCTATTAATAGAGCGCGCGCCTATGCCGCACGTGCATCCTTCAATTTCCTGTCCGATGCGGCGTATATAACGGTACACAAATTATACAAATTCGAATTAGCGCGTCCGGAAAGTGAATTTTTCATTAGTCACGGCACCACTTTGAAATTTCCTCTCTACATTATATTGTAGTAGTAGGCGCTTTTGAAAATCCTCGATGTTCAGGCTTGTAACACACGCGTATAGGGTGTGCACTGCGCGCGTGTGTATAGAGAGAGGGGGGGGGCGGGGGGTGCGTCGCCGGCCGCCGCGTCAATCATCGACGTAATAAAGTTAGCGCTATTAGCGAGTAAATCATCGGTGTACAGGATCGACGTCACTCGCGGAATTCATTAGCGGCATTCTTCGGGCCTCATTTCCTGCAGACAGGCTTAATAAGTCCGCTGCTCTCGAAAAGCTCTCTCCCCTCTCTCCCTCTCGCGGCTCGAGTAATTATCGCGCGTTTTTCGACTCTACTGTGCCTGTTTGCATATCCGGCCAGAGAGGCTTTGTTTATAGTTAACAATGGGGGTGTGGAACGCGGGGGGCAGCGGAAATTTCGCTGGCCTCGGAAAATCGCGTTATACAGCGCCGCCGCCTCCTCCACTCCGCTCAATGGTGCGCGTGGAAAATCCAAAAAGCCGCCGCGTCTGCGTTTAGCGCGGCAGCCACTCAAACGTAGGGGGTTAGAGAGTGCTTTTTTCCCCGGCAGCGCGCGCGCGCTCGCGCCACCCTCCCTCTATATATCCTCGAGGCAGGGAGGAGAGAGAGAGAGAGAGAGAGCGAGCGCGCGCGAACTGCCTTTGTTTGTAGCTTTTTTCGCGCTGGATTCGCGGAAGCGCCGATTGTGGCAAATGCCTTCTCTCCCGGAAAAATGCTTCATCCGCCCTTTTTTTCATCTCTCTACAGCCTCTCGCCGCTCGCTCCACTGTGCTCTCTGTGTGTTATTCTGCATTGCATAGCCTCTGCTGTGTGTTTTTTTTCCTCTCGCTCCCTCGCATTCGTGCGCCGAGGCGACGTCGACTACTACTACTAACACACTAACGCGCGTGTTCGCTCTCTGTGTGTGGGGCTTGTTTTTGGTGAAAAATCATTCCAGAGTACAATCAGATGAAAACGCTCGTGTATGTAATGTGTAATAGGTGCAACGGTAGGCGCTCGTGCGAGCTGGACGTGCGCAGCGAGAATTTCGTCGAAGACCCTTGCCCCGGTACCAGCAAGTACATCGAGGCCCAGTATGACTGTCTAGGTTGGTTTTTCTCTTTTATTTTTTTTTCTTTTTCTATCCCTCTCTATTCCTTGTCCCTGTGTATCCCCGCGTGCGGTGGTGTGAGATTGCGAGACAGCAGCAGACGGACGCCAGGCAAAGTGCAGGCGTTGTAACGAGGCGTGTGTTACACGATATCATGGTAAGAAGACACACTAACCGGGGGCTCGTCTCCTTGTCTGCTTGTCTCGGCGTGCGCAGGTGTAACCAGCAGCAGAACTGCAGCATCGTCGCCTCGACCTCGCAGTTCGGCGATCCCTGCCCCAACACCCTCAAGTACCTCGAGGCGCACTACCAGTGCGTGTCCGGTAAGTACAATCGCCTCGCGCGCACATCCGTCAAAAGTTGATGCACAGAAGCACAGAAGAGGATCTCGCTCCGATCGTCGGTGGTATGGTGCAGTATATAGCGTGCGAGTTGGGATGCACACACGTGTAGGACGTGCCCATCGCGATAAGGATTTCATTACACGCGCGATATCGATCTCATTTCATGCGTCAGTACCTATAATGTCGACGGCGGGCCGCTCGCTCGCGAGAAGGGTAGGTGTGTGTGTGTGTGTGTGTGTGTGTGTGTGTGTAGGCAAAGGAGCCTGTCCGCCGCCGCGCCATCGCCCGGCTTCGGAACACGTCATGCTATTACGGGCTTTATGGTTAAGTTGATACTTACCGGGAGACTCGCTCTATACCCATCGACGAGCGAGTACGCGCGCAGAGCGTACATAGCACGTATATAGCCGGAGCTGAGCCTCTCTTTTCGAGGCTTTAATTGACGATAAAGATATGGAAATTGAACAATTACGCGGCCGCCGCTCCTTCTTCCGGCGCCCCCGTTATCAATCTGTCGCTTCTCTCGCGCTCTCGCTTTTTCGTATTACACACATCAGCTGCGCGAACGAACGATTTTATTGGGGGATAGCGCGGCGCGGCGCGGCGCGGAGTGTGTGTATCGGGCCGGAAACGCGCTCGCGGCCGAGGGCCCGGATAAAGGAGCAGTCATGGCGGCCCCGGGGAAAAGCGACGCTGCAGCCAGCTGTGCTGCTGATGCAGGAGAGGGAGGGCGAGAAAGAGGCGGAGAAGCCTGGCGCGCTGCAAGAAGACGAAGAAGAGGAGGAGAAGGAGAAGGAGAAGAAGAAGAAGAAGAAGGGGCTATCGGTAACGGACATCGCAACGTCCGGTATTTTAGCTTATCGGCCGAGGCCCCTTCGGCCAATAAAGATGGCCGGTAAGCGGAAGATAGCCCCGCGCCGCCACCGCGAAATACGTGCGCGCCTCCTATTCTCGGATTAACCGCGACATCGCTCGTGTACTGCAGCTATGCTGCATCTCTCTCTCTCTCTCTCTCTCTCTCTCTCTCTCTCTCTCTCTCTCTCTCTCTCGGTGCTCCCGCTGCTGCTGCTGCTGCCGCCGCCGCACAGTTTAAAGATTCGAGCATACCTACGTGCACATGCACGGCTGCGGCGCAGCTATACAGATATATACAGTCGCGCGATATGAGTATGGCGTGATAGCGAGCTCTAAATGCCCGCGAGAGCAACCGAGCTATTCCGAAAATTAAGACGAGCGCCGCGCGTCCTTCTCTCGCGCACGTGTGCGCATTGGCGTTAAAAATTCACAAGCGGATTTGAATAAATGTAAACTCTCCGCTCGCGCGCTAAACCGATTTGACATTTTGCTAAATTTAAAATGTAAATGCGAAAATCTCGCACCAGCCTCGCGCACGAGGATCTCCCTTTCGAATATTCAGAGCGCTTGTGTGTGCGCGCGCGCGCGCGCGAGTGTGTAGAGTGTGCATGAATATTGACGGGAAAATTGGATGAATTATAGATGCTTTTGCTTTTTCTGAAATGTTTTTCGCGACAGCAACGGCGTGTGGCGTTAATCGAATGAAAAATGCAACGGTAAATCGCGCTTTAATTGCGCGCTTATCGCCGGCTCGCCAATTGTTCGCGTCTTATTCAAAGCGACGCCGGATTACGCACTCGCCCTCGAAAAGGGAGTTTATTTTCCCGCGTTGTGTATGCTAATTATAATGAGTTCGTGGAGCATCGATTTTTAAAACGCTCAACGCGTGTGTTTTGTTCCTGGATGCAGGCAAAGGTGAGAGGTGACGCTTTTCACGCGTTACTTGCGTATATTTAAAATGCGTTTAAATATCGCATATATTTATATTTACCGGCCGATCGATACAGCTATATACCGAGGATAAAATTTTCTAATTGGAACTGCTCGACGACTAGTTCTCTCCCGCATGTCAAAACGTCTTTTGTAATATTTATGTTAAACTCGCGAAATCACGTATGCTCCGCTTTTCGCTCGAATATATACACACGTGCATATAGCTCACGCAGCGAGTCGAGTTCCGTGAATTTAAACTTCGATATATTATATTACAAGTGGGACAGTCGGCGACGACGATGGGGTGCGCGCAGTGCGTGCACGCGAAAGAGTTGGAAACGCGTTTAATGCATAGCCCGGGAAAGTTTAACCGACTTTGGCCGGGAAATTAATTATAACGTGTGTATGTGTGCACGAGGGGAAGAAAATTTTCGGTAAAGTTGTCCACTCGGAAAATTTCGTGCGGTAGAAATTAATCAATCGCCGGTTTGCGGTCGGGGAAGAGAATGTTCAACACGTAACGATTATTAAAACACGGAGAAGCGGCTGCAACGAGTCATTAAAGAAGTTCCTCCGCGACGAAGGAAATGATTAATGCAATGAAGCTGAATAAAGCTCTCAAGCGCTTCGAAATAACTGTATTTACCAAGTCTAATAATCACATTATGACCAAGTCAATTAAGCCTTTAATTAGTCGGTTGCATGAAGACCGCCGTGTATTCGCCCGTAGAGCAATAATTACTCCGCTCTTTTTTTCATTTTATTTCATCGGCGACTACTCGATTTATATAAGTGAGTTCGATGGCAGTCATTCCAATGAAAATACTCGTTTTGTAGATCGAGTGCAATAAGTGTCGAGCCGCGCGCGAATAGTTGTATACGTACGGTATACACAAAAAGATCGAGGCAAAGATCGTGCGGTATAAAATAATTTAAAAATATTTCACGCCCTCTGTATACACTAGCGCGGATCTGTGTATATATGTAGGTAGGTACGTAAATTCGCCGAGTCGCGTTTGTTAAAAAAATTTAGGTCATTGCAAAGGTTCATGCGGGCGGCTCGTAAAAAGCCGCTACGTGTGCTCGTGAAAAAAATCCATTCTGCCGCGGGGAAATGTATCTGCGGATGACATGCGAACAGATCACTTTGGAGTACGCGCGCGTACTGTAATTTTTTTATGTAAATAGGCTTTTTGCAATGCGAGGCAAGTTTAAAAATTTTACTCTATGAGTCTCTCCTGATTCTGAAAGCTGTGTGTGTATTATATAGGGTATACTCGCGTATATCCGGTGCGTTATTAGCTCGCGCATAAAAATATCGAAATTCCGGCAAAGGCATTATTGATTCCACCTCCGTGAGAGTATTTTCGAACATTCTCGCGCGCGCACGTCGATGCAAATTTAGAGAGAAGAGAGAACACGTCGACGGGAAGTAATTGATGTATAGGTAATATTACAAAAATAACGATGGCATCGATCAGAGAGAACGAGGAAGCATAGCTCCTATACTCCCACGCGTTATCGAAATAAAAGTTAGAGCTGCATCAGCGTCGGGGATGTACCCGGTATAGGTACACACAACGGAGATCTAATTATTTTAACGAGCCTGTTTGGCGCTCGAAAAAAAGAATCGCGCCGAGCAAAAAGCAAACTCGTTTGGGCGTATACGCGCGTGTACACAGAGAAAGAGAGACCGGCGAATCGAGCAGCGGAAAAATGCTTTTGCCAGCTCGAAACCGGGAAACGCTATAAAAAACAGCGTAATACTTCCGTGCTCAAACATTAACGCGTCGCTTTCGCTATAAAAAATGCCTTTTAATAAAAAATGCGCACCCTCCCTCGCGGCTTTTTTATTAAAATTTTAATAAACGATTCGCGGCTTTAATTAATATCTCGCAGACGTCGCTCGTAACACGTAAAGCGTTCGGCGTAACAATTTTAGGGCTGGGATGCGAGTTTCGAGAAAAACTTTTCACTTATTATATTATTATGCCCTCTTGCCACTCGGATCGTGCGTTTGAATTTCGCGCCGCTGAAATATGTAAAAATGTACGCGTAAAGTGTGGGAAAGAAAGAGTCCGCGCAGCTCGAACGTATATAACGAATGTCCTGCGCTGCACATGAGCTCGGAAGCTAGTAGGTTATGTTCGGAGCCCGAGAGAGAGAGAGAGAGAGAGAGAGAGAGAGAGAGAGCCGGAGGTCAGTGAACCTCTGCACCAAACATTATTGCCCGCTTCCGACACTCGGAATGCCTTGGCCGCTAAAACCGATGGTATACGATACGAAGAAAGAAGGTCGCACCATACCATCCTCACCGACGACAGAGTGTCTCGTCGCATGGAATTAGAGTAGTGAATATAATGTAGAATAATTGCAAAAATAATAATTTCTCTCGATAAAATTGTTGCAGCATCGACGACGACGACGACGTCGCGGCCGAGTCCGCCGTGGCTGCATACGTCGTCCAGGAGTACGGGGCCTCTGGCCACGCAAGCAACGACCGCATCTAGCATCAGCGGCAACGGCCGGTCTCCCTCGAGGATAACGACGCCAGCGCGAGCACAGCCAGCTCAGTCGGCGAGCAGTGCCTCCTCCACCGTGGCTCCCTCGGCGAGCAGCGCCCCAAGGTCAGTACCGCTCGCGCTCCTCTCTCTCCGTCTCTCTCTCTCTCTCTCTCTCTCTCTCTCTCTCCCGCGAGCGATTCATTCCTTTCTCGCGCACACACGTACAGCCGTGCGCGCACACGTATACACTCAGCCTCTCGGCCGCCGCCGCCGCCGCCGCCGCCGCCGCGAGAGAGAGAAAGAGCGAGCATTCAACGCAAAATGCTCGCCGCCGCCGACTATATTCCTTTTATGTTTCCTTAGACAAAAGCTAAATTTACGACACTGACGCCTGACACGCCTGACCCCGCGAGCGCGAGCTCGCGGAGACCGTACGCTCTCCGCTCCGAGAGCCGCAGACTAGAATCTATGCGTCACCCTAATGCTATCTAATCACTCTTTCTCTCTCTCTCTCTCTCTCCTGACTGCGACTATGTGAATACGTATACGCGGTGTGCTCGGTTTTACCTAACCGCGGATACACATAATGGAAAGAGGTTTATATAAGCATCATCGGAGCCGGCGGCGATAGAAAGTATTATACACGCGCGCGGCGCGCAGCGATTCCTTTAATAAAGCGCGCGCCAACGCTTTTACCTTCTCTCTATTACGCGCTCTCCGCGAGGGAAGAGTGCACTGCACGCTCTCCTCGCTCGCTCGTTCGCTCTCTCCCTCCCTCTTCCTCGTAGTCCTTCTTTTTCGCTCGCGGAATCTCAAACTGGTTTGTTTCTCTGGAAGATCAATTGGACTACCGATAACCATTTTTTCCTTTTTACCCGACGTCTTTTTTAAAAGAGCTGCTGCTGCTGCTGCTGCCGCTGCTGCAGCCACGTCGCGCGGGGATGAGAGACGACGCTCCGAGCAGCAGCAACCAGCAAGTAGTCGCTTCGCTGCAACTGTGTTTTGACTCTCGGGATTAAATATTTTGGGAACTACCGCGGATAGATTTTGATCTCGGCCGGCGCTTGCACACCGCGTGCAGCCTGTGTACCGAAGCACGCGCTTCGGTGGCGTTCGATTTTTACGATTTTTCTTATCGGAATCAGCTATCCTAAATTGTTTCTCATTTCTCAAAGTGCTCGCGAGCCAATTAACAGAGAACTGTGGAGCGCGCCGTCGCGGTTATAATTATTTCCAAGTATTGTCGCCGCGCTCACTGCGGCGGCGGCGGCGGCGGCCTGGATTCCGCGCTCTTGCATGTTTTATAAATACTCGGCGGCATTTTTCGAGAGCGACGCATCGCGCTTCCGTTATTAGTCGCCGTTGCCGCGTGACTCTGCGGTTACGGGCGATTTGAAAATGCGGTTTCTCCCTCTGTCTGTCTACCCGATACGCGCCGCGTGTCAGCTTTCCGACGCGATACTTTTATTTACGCGCCTTATCCCGAGAATATCGACGCGAAAGCCTCGAGGAATCCCGAACCTTGGCTCCTTCCGTTGCCGTTCTAGGCCGTATCTACAGCGAATACTGCCAATCATGTGAAATATGCTGAAAAAATAATGCTCGATTTCTTTGAACAGCAGGCCGTCATCGACGAGGCCCTGGACCGACGACGAGTCGATCGAGGACGAGGAGGACGAGGACGACGAGGAGGTCGTGGCGCCGCCGCCAGATGACGCGATCAGGCCCCTCGAGCCGGCAGCGACGCAGGAGCCGACTCAGCAGCCGCCTTTCACCTCCTCGACTCTGCCGCCCTGGAAAACTAATCGCAGAACGCCGACAGGTATGTGTACAGATGTGCAGCCTATACCTATATACTATGCACAACTCTCGGCTGCGGCGGCCATCAATCGACCCGCTGCCGCCGCCGCAGCTACGGCCTTTTACTTTATTCCGCGAGATTTTTTTTCGCTTCTTTTTCGCTCTGCAGAGAGCTGCGATTATTTCTCTCTCTCTCTCTCTCTCTCTCCTATGCATCTCCTACACTTTTCATTTATTTCTATCTCTCTCTCTCTCTCTCTCTCTCTCTCTCTCTTTCTCGCTGAGGGAACACCGAGAGAGACTGCTGCTGCCGCGGCCTTCGCCACTACTACATACTTTCAATCGTACTCTCCGCGCGTTCTTTACTGCTCGAAGCCGCCGACGTTGCGGCAGACACACATTCTTTCACGAAACAGATGAGAAAATGCAAAAAGCGCGCCGAGCGAGGTGTGAGCCTCTCGCGTTTAATACCCCACCGCTCTTTCTCCACATATTATACACTACTGTACCGGTAGTGTGCAGTACATACGTACACGCTCGCGGCTCGAATCGTTGTACCGCGATAAGATAAGCTCTCTCAGTCAGCGCATTAAAGTCGCTCTGGATATAGAATATCGTCGAGCATAATTGTTTTTATAAACATTCCTAATCGCGTAACACAAAGCTGCTGCACATGCACACACATGACCGATCGCCGAGGACGTGACTAATAACGCATTCTTACGGTTTACGCGATGACACATTTCCACTGCAAGAGAGAGATTTTTCCTCCATACGCGAGCAGAGATTGTTTACCTAATGGATAAGACATAAGTAGATGCGCGCGACCGCGTCGATATTTACATAGAGCCCGATGCTTCTTCTTACACACACATACACACACACAGATGCGGCAGATGTTTCGACGGGCGCCGGATTCTTATCGGAGCGAGCGGTTATTAGGAGCCGCGCGTAAATCACGCTGTGGGAGATCTCTCTCTTTCTCTCCTTCTCTCTGTCCGCGTATATAAATTCAATAACCGTTCGGAACGTTTGTTAATGCGACGACCAACGCGATTAGAGTTATGTACACTCTCCGCTCTCTGTGTCTGTTCACCGCTATTTTTAGCGCTGCCCGTATAAATAACGCGCTTGATGCAATTACATCGGTCTCAATAAACCCATTACGAGAGTGAGAGAGAGAGAGAGAGAGAGAGAGAGAGAGAGAGAGAGAGAGAGAGAGAGAGACACGGAGAAATCTATCCGCGAGCGAGTCCGCCGCGCTGATTGTTCTCAAGTGGCCGGCGCGTTTTATTCACTGAATCACACTAGTTCTATCGCGTATACGTACCCATAATACACGCCGGTGGTACGTGCCTGCGAGCCTGCGAAACAATGCTGATTTTTGCTTTCTTTTTAATTGCTCATACTCTGCACTGAGCCGCGGCGCGAGCATACTTATACGTGTATAGCGTGAATCATTGTTCCTTACACTTCTACATATATCTATACGTATTCAGCGGGCTGCGCAGTAAAGCTCTCGCTTTACGACGGTATCACGTGTTAATTTAATAAAATTTTGAGCCGCTCGTGCAAAGCTAATTTACGCGCAGAATTAAAAGAAGGAATTTACGATGATCGCGAGTGAGAGAGAGAGAGAGAGAGTTTTTCGCGTTTTTCGGTAGTCGCACAAATTCGCGGACGTTACCGCGCCGAGATAAGATCGACGGAGAAGAATGACAAACCGGAATATCGGACTAATACAGCCTGCGATTTCGGAAGGAGCTGCGTATAGGCTCTTAAAGAGCGCTCTCAGCGGGATTGCAAAAATGCGGCGGAGCTGGAAAATATATATGATAAAATATTTATAGAGAGGCGAGAGAGCCAAGCTGAGAGTTTGCGCGAATCGCTCTTTGATGGAGGGGAACGTCGTTCAATTAGAGTACGAGCGCGAGAATTTATTTTAATCAAGTAACTTTGAACCCGCGCGCCCCGGAATATTTGATTTAAAGGCGAATACTCGGCGACGGCGCTGCGCTGCTCTAGCCGGTGAAATTTAATTCTACCTGCGTACTCGTCGTGTTTAAATAGGAACGAGAGAGAGAGAGAGAGAGAGAGAGAGAGAGAGCTGAGCGAGCTCCGGATTTTCCTCAGACCGTGCCGTGCCGCACCGCAGCTGCAGCAGCAGCAGCAGCAGAAGCCGAGAGACATTTCCTTGGCGAAGCAAAAAATGGGACACGTGTTTCAGCGCCCCTTTTTAACGGGTCTTGCATATATACTTTTCAAGATGCATTTCGCGGATTTAGAACGCTTAACGCGATTAAAGCGCGCGACACGCGGACCTCTTGCGTAATTAATCGAGTTATGTTCCGACGAGCCACGACCACAGCTTAATCATCAACGTGCCGCCGTATATATATTATTAATTTTCGAAAAAGCCGCGCGTCTTTGTACGCACGTACCGCACACACGCGTCGTCCCATTCAAAGGACCGGCGAGTAATGGAAGACGTAATTGCGTTTTTCAAAAACTCACTCTCGCCTTGATGAAAAACGCACAAGCCACTCGCGCGCGAGCGTGCCGCGTCTCTATTGGATAATGACTTGGGAAATTCAATAGGAACTCCGCTGGAAAGCGCATCAGCTACTCCTCTTTGAGCCGCTCGCGCGCGCGCACGCTGGAGAGAAAAGCCCGAGTCAATTTACTTCAAAAGTACTTGAAAAATTGCTAATTCTTCTTGCCATCGGAGCTGCGAAAGCTCTCTCGCGAGTCTTGACCGGCCTGCAGTAGCAGCAGCAGCAGTAGCAGTCTGTACGAGGGAGATAAGGTCATAGCTTAACGACTTATGCAGATGAGCGCGCGGAGGGAAAAATTATTATCGCGTGCGTTGCAGTAGCCGAGCTGCAGCCGACCCCTTCGCTGAAAGAAATGAAACGAAAGCTAATCGCGCATGTGTTTTTAATCTCTCTTTCTTTTCAATAGGGAACGTCTACAATGGAAACTCGGGCCAGCACCAGCACGGGCCGTTATGCAGTGCACCGGGAGAGGTTCGCAAGCTCAGGTGGTACGAGACCCGGGTCAACGATACGGCCGAGCAAAGCTGTCCGGAAGGTACGACCGGTATGGCCTACTGGCGCTGCCTGCCCGGTCGGAACGACAACGAGCCGGGCGTTTGGGAGCGAAAGACGCCCGACCTCAAGGACTGTCGCAGCGTCTGGCTGACCTCGCTGGCGAGACGCGTCCAGGAGGGCGAGCTCATCCTCGGGGTGAGCAGTGACCTCAGCCAGGTGACCAACAACAGCAGCAACCTCTATGGCGGCGACATGCTCATCACCACGCAGATCATCCGCAACATGACCGACAAGATGGCCAAGGACATAAGCGCCTACCAGGACCCGCGGCAGAAGGTGGTCAGCGTGGAGGAGCTTCTCCAGGGAGCTGTCACCACCAGCAGTAATCTGCTCGACCAGTCCGAGTCCTGGAACGACCTGAATCACACCGACCAGAGGATAGTGGCGAGCTCGCTGCTTCAGGGTCTCGAGGAGAATGCCTTTCTCCTCGCCGACACGCTCACCTATGAGAAGAGGACCAACTACAGTCGCATCAACAACATCCGTGAGTCATACGCGCAGTCGGCGCGCCTCTTTTATTTTCCTCCGTATACCTTCTCTCTTTCTCCTCGGAGTTTTCCTCCGCAACCGCCGCCGCCGGCTATGTATAACCTCGTCATTTGCGCTTTAATGGACTATTACTTTTTTACCGTTTTCCTTCGCGAAATGGGGGAGCGAATACGCCAAACATTACTACACTTGGCGCCGCAGAGCCTTTTTGCCCGTGTGCGTTTCGCGCGCCCGAGTTGGATTTTTTTTGCTCTCTCTCTCTCTCTCTCTCTCTCTCTTATACTCTCCAGCCGGTATACAGCAGCAGCAGCAGCAGCAGCTTTTATTGCCATGTCGTATAGCGTCGCCCGGTCATCTGCCTGTGCAAACGCGGCGCACAGCGCTTTTTCGGATTATCCGCGAGTTCGATAAAGACGAGAGCGCGATTTCCGCGGAAAAGGAGTACAGAGAAGCGAACGCTACTCTCTAAAAGCGCGCGCCTCCGGGGGTGAAGTGAATCAATACTATTGCCGTCTCGCGAGCGGCTCTCTCGCTCTCGCTCTACTCCGCCACAGACTTTTAAGCTACTGTTCTCCTAGTACAGACGATTCACCTTTGACTCCGTAAATATTACTTGCCGCCGGAGAAAGAGAAAGATCGGGCGCATCTTTTATTTATGACGTCTTCAGAGGGGAGAGAAAAGAGAGAGAGACTTGACTGATTTTTTATTTGCTCCGCGCGGCGAGGCTTGCCTATTGCGATTCTTTTTGGCAGCTCACGCGCGCGCACGCGTGTGCGCCTGGTGTCTACGGGGCATTAGGCGGGTTACGCGTTAATAAGCCTCGTAAATAAAGAGATAAAAAATGGCGAAGGCGCTATCAATCCGCCGAGGCTAACAAATGGCCCTCCTCCTTCTGGAAGGAGGAAAAAATAGTGCTCTCGGTCGGTGTGTGTGTGTGTTATACGTACTATATATACGAGGGTTGTAAAAGAAAAAGAAAGGTATATAGCTCGGCAGCGGCGGCGAAGGGAAGCAGTGGCTCCGAGGAGAGAAAGGGATTGTCTAGCAGCGGAAAGAGAATTGGATTTGGAGGGAAGGGAGTGTAAGTGTGCGTGTGTTCGTGTGTTCTTTCCTTTAGTGATGGAGGTGTGGGTGCTGGATGTGCGGAGCCTCGAGAACGAAGTCGTGGTCTTTCCGAGCGAGCAGGGCCGCGAGGAAAAATGGGCAGGGCTGAGCGTAGAGCTGGCGGCCTCCCTCCTGGGAAAGGTGAGCGGCAAGGACGGCTTCGTCAGGCTCGTCTTTATGGCCTTCGACAGGCTCGAGAAGATCCTCAAGCCCCAGAGCAACGACGACTTCCCCGGCCAGCAGCTTTCCATCAACGAGCAGCGCGAGCCTGCCGAGTCTTCCGCCTCATCTTCTTCCGCAGCGGCAGCGGCGCAGCAGCTCGAGCAGAAGCAGAAGCAGCCCGCCAACACCTCCAGCATATTAAACAGCAAAGTGATTTCGGCCTCCCTCAGCGGGGGCCGGCACATCAAGCTGCCCGAGGGCGAGTTTGTCAAGCTCCATTTGAGGCACCTCGAGAAATCATCCAACTACACGAACCCGCGCTGCGTCTTCTGGAACTTTACCGCCAAGTAAGTGCACTGTCTCTTTTTCTCTTATTTTAGTCGATAACCCTTATCGGCTTTTTCACTCGACTCTCGCCTGATTCAGTCTCGGCCAATATTTGCAGGAGTGCCGCGCCGACCGCTTAATCACTTCGCACACTTTGGGCTTACGCCTGTTTACGATTTATTCGGACCGCGAACGCGCGCGCGCGCGCCGCGTGTGGAAATAAAAGGTGCAAGCTAATGGATGATAAAGCGACGCATGAATATTCTAGCTGTATTCCGAGAGACGTCGTCCACTTAAAGCGCCTGCACGCAGCCGCCGCTTTTTTCCCTCTTTTTCGAGCGTCCAACGATCTCTCTCGTCGTCGTCGTCGTCGTCGTCGTCGTCGTCTCCCGGCCAAGTGACAATTACGGCTTTTCAATGAGCCAACGCGGCCAACGGGGACTAATTGAAAAATGACGTTGAATCGATTGCGGACTGCTGTGTAAAGGGCCGAAATTACACGGGGCGGCTGCTGTCGCGCGCGCGACTTTACGAGGATAATACAATTAAACAATGACGCTAACTGGCCTCGTTTTAATAATCGATACCTCGACACTCATTAAATGCAAATTAGAATCTGCAGAAACGCATGAAATTATGGTCTTTATCGTGTTCTCGAGCGCGCCGAGTGCGCGCGAATCCGAATGGGAAAAGGAACGCGCATATGCGAAGAGTCGAGGGGGGGGGGGGGGG
>CM053171.1:36329471-36412367 GCA_012977825.3 Pteromalus puparum
GGGGGGGGGGGGGGGGGGGGGAGAGAGACGGGTTATTCGACACATAAAAACGAAGGAGATTTGGCTAAGCTCATAATTCACTTGACGCAATTACAGCGATTGGTCGGAGGAAGGCTGCATCAAACGCCAGAGCAACGCTACGCACACGGTCTGCGAGTGCAATCACCTCACCAACTTCGCCATCCTCATGGACTGGAATGACGCGACGAGCACGCTCTCCGCTACCCATAAGATGACACTTCACATAATCACCTACATTGGCTGTATAATATCGGTCGTCTGCCTGTTTCTCGCCATCATCACCTTCCAATTGTTCCGTGGTCTCAAGGTAAATATATGCACACCATTGTGGATCTAGCGATGAGAGATTGTACATACCACCACCACTAATACTACCTAGAGCTGTCCACCTAATATACAAGCTTTTTGTTTTTATACCCCTGTTGCTTATAACGGCCGCTCGTAAAAGCACTCGTTATTCGGGAATGCTTCATAAAGATAAAGAATATAAAACCGGGGGTCCCCCGTTTTTGCATTTTCGCAGTCGGACAGAACGACGATTCATAAAAATCTCTGCATCTGCCTCTTCATCGCCGAGGTCGTCTTCATCTGCGGAATCGAACAGACGCAGTCGAGGACACTGTGCGGCATCGTTGCGGGTCTGCTGCACTTCTTCTTTTTGTGCGCCTTCGCCTGGATGTTCCTCGAAGGTAGGCTGCCGCCGCTATTCTTTTTTATATGAAAGATACTTTTTAGCAGACGAGCAGAAAGAGAGAGAGAGAGAGAGACTACTATTCTGGACGATTTCGGGCTTTTAGGTTTCCAGCTGTACGTCATGCTGATTGAGGTATTCGAAGCCGAGAAGTCGAGGCTCCGCTGGTATTACCTCGTAGCTTATGGCGCGCCGCTACTCGTCGTTGGAATCTCCTGTGTAATTGATAGCGGTGGTTACGGTACGATGGACTACTGCTGGCTCGGCGCGGACAATTACTTCATATTCAGCTTCGTGGGACCAGTCATACTCGTCATACTGGTATTTTTTTATTGCCATTTTTTTTAAGCTCCTTTCGCCCTATACCCTCCCTCTTTTGTTATTCCTCATTTCAATATCATATATGGCGCTATGCGCGTAAATACCCCGAGCGAATTAACAGCCTTGTAAAAACAAAACGAGCTCGTATTCGGGCTTTATTTTTTTAAATTAAACCTCCCCACTCCTCCTTGCCTTCATTGCCGCGCACATGTGCGCGTTTTATAGCGCGTAACAATGAATTTTGCGAATTTCCGCGTTTCCCCACAGGCCAATCTAGTGTTCCTGTCCATGGCGATCTACATGATGTGCAGGCACGCCAACACGACCGTCTCCATGAAGAGCAAGGAACACTCGCGGCTGGCGAGCGCAAGGTAAGAACCTCCAACGAAACGACGCGCCCTCGGCGCCGGATGTGTAAATATATTTAAATTAACGTCGACGTGCGACTAAGACTACGCTGACTGTATAGAACGATGATATGTCGAAATACTCTGGAAAAACTCGCGTTTGTTGATCACAATGACGAATATTTTTACGATACATACATATTTATGACGACACTATAATATACGCGGCTCATATCTCCTCTAATCGAGTAGTTCTTAAAGTGTTTGTTTGGCGCTTAGAGTTTTTTTTCACGCAAGCTTTATTATTATATATATATATATATATATATATATATATATACACACACTCGCTTTGTACACGAATTTCATAATCTGTATATGATGAGAGGAGGCGACTCACTGGCAACGTTTTTATTTGTCTCTTAATTTGGTCACTGTTTGGTTTTGGTTATAAAGTTTAATTTTCTCTTTTTACAGTTTAATTTGGTTTGAAAGTATTTTGTTGGAATGTACTCAAGTTGCGTTTCACACAATACACGCTCGTCGCAAAAAAAATGTATGCAATATGCACAGTACTTATGTTGAATTCATAATGAATAGTATCGAATCAGACCGACTAATGAATTGATTATCGGTAAAGGCACGCGAGCAAGAACAATATTAATTGCGACATCTCAATCAGTTTATCCGATATCATTTATATCCGTGGCAATAATAATTTAATACATGCGGATTTCCGTATAATTATTGATAGTCGTGTGGAGATTCAATTTCTCAAAATTTGTCTTTCTCGATTACAAAACAAATACTAGCGGTGATTCGCGGTTTATGTGTTTTTTTTTTGTACTTGCATTATGTATCACACGTCTAGTAGATTCGAATTGCTATTGATGAAATAAGTAGTATAAGGTGAAAGTCTGTAATAGTCTTTTTTTAACTCTGTGTTGTAATCGAGTATAATAGTGAGAGTACAAAATGATTAATTGATTCTATATTTAAAAAAAACTGATGGTGTCGGTAAAATCACCTAACTATTGCTGTCTTGTTTCATTTTTGTATTAAAACTTCTACCCACTTCTGTCTACACTGTTCTACATTCTTCTGCATGGCGTGGTTGGTTGGTAGTGGAAAAGAAGAGAATGCTCTTCCCAACAAATTGCAAGCGCACTTGTAAGATATTTACAATTTATTATTAACTCTCACACTATTTTTTCATTTTTTCTCCATACCATTCACTCACTTTTAAATTTGTTCAGTTTATCATTCGAATTATTTGTAATTATCTGTATTTATTAGTTACTAAAAATAATTCACTGAATTTTTACTCAAGCATTACACACAAGTAAAAGCTAGATATTATACACACTAACTTTTTTATAGATCTAAATAAACTGCTGCATATGTGTAACGCTAAACACATAATTTCTGCCATTTTATATTTTTTGAGCCAATTTATTTGTTTCGTATAAATAATTGTACTCTTTTAAACTATATATATCTGGGCTAATGTCGTCGGAAGAAATATCTCTAAATAAGACGTCTGCCTTAACTAAGTATTGCACAGCTCAGTGTTGAATAATAAAAAGTAATATAAAGTAATACTAATAATTAATCTATATTTTTGTATATATTTATATACTAACTATAAAGTAGAATTGTAGCATGATATCCTTTATTTTGGTTTTGGTAAATTAGAACCGATATACACTCCAAAATAGTTTGTAAATAGTTTGACACCACGTAGCTATTCATCATTCACCTCTCATCTATGAACGTAGTATTTGAGCAATCTCAGATCGATCCGATATTATATTGAATAATGAAATTTACGTAATAATTGAGTAAGGTACATAAATCCATAGAGCTCTTTGAATAATGACTTGTATATATACGATTGTTTTTTCGCTATGAAAATTTTCTCCAAAGAATATAACGCTATGAGATAAGATTTCCTATGTAAGATAATTACAAGAGACGCGCGTTATAAATGTCCTAAATTACGATTCCATCAGGGCCTGGTTGAGGGGAGCGATAGTCCTGGTCTTCCTGCTGGGGCTCACCTGGACGTTCGGGCTGCTGTACTTGAACAAGAAATCCGTGATCATGGCGTACATCTTCACCGTGCTCAACAGCCTGCAGGGACTATTTATTTTTGTGTTCCACTGCGTGCAAAATGAAAAGGTAAGCTCCTCCGCGACGCCCGTTAAATTACCGCTTTACTTGCGCTCGCGCGCGTATCTTTTATTATTAAGTGCTGCTGTTTCTGCTGCTGCTGCTGCTGCGGCTGCTACTGCTGCCGGCTGAGAAAACACATAAACAACCGCTATTATGTTTCGGGGAAAAAAATTAGCATTCGGTCAGAAAAAAAATTCCCTCTCTCGCGAGGCCAAAAGAATTCCTTTCAATTTAGGGGTGAAAAGGAATTTCTCTCGTTGGAGAAACAAAGCCAAATGCTTTTTTAAGTAAAACGATCCTCTTGTTCCGCGCGCGCGGGAGAGACGCTGCTGACAAAAGAAGACGAGCGCGCGCGCGCCTCGTTTTTGAAGCCTCGGTAAATTTATATGATGTACATATAATAATTCCGTTCGAACTCCCCGCGCTCTTCTAATCAAAAGGATCATTTTTCTCTCCGGGGCTTTTAATGGTCTAAATAGACGCGCATTATGTGTGCGCGAGAGCGACGACGAGGCGAACATAATAGGAAAAAAAGAAACGCTATACGCTTAGAGACGTCATATTATAAAACTGACTTTCGTATATCTCAACCGTCGAAATTTATCAATCCGAATGTGCTGCGCCGATGTACGTATATAGTAGTAGTAGTACACACCGGATAGCGGCGTTTTGTCAATAACGAGCATTGTTTATACTTTGTGTCTCGACAACAAGGCGGGCGAGAGCTGTCAGAGGGATGGAAAAGTTTCCTTTTCACGTTTCAATCAGTGCGCCGCGAACGCGAACTTTTTTCTCGCTCTCTTTCTCTTTCTCTGTCTCTCCCTCGCAATTATTAGTTTTTTCGATAAAAGGAGCGAATTGAGTCATTTTAAAACTCACAGCCATATTTCAGCGGTTAACTTTCGCAAACAAATGCTTCACGCGCATAAAGCTCACTCCCGCAGTCTCTATCTGTCTGTTTGAACTGTTCGAGGGTGACTTCGATTCGCTTCGTTTGTCCCGATTCGTTCCGTTCGACGCCGCCGCCGCCGCCGCCGACTGTACGACGAAAAATAAGCCTTACACAATTCCACTCGCTCTCGTCACGGCACATTTGTGTGTGTGTAACAGCTGTGTGCTTTGATTTTCCCTGTAAACTGGAAAATCGAGGCCTATCGATCTCGCGTTATTAAAGGGAAATTTACCGACGTGCAACAGCCTTTTCACTCGCCTCTCTCACTCTATACGTATATGTATCGATACAATCAATAACTCGAAACTCTCGAGCGGTCTGGCACATGTCAGTCCCGGCTTTGTGTCCGGGAAATCTAATCTCTCCGCCCTAATCGTTATCTCGGGGGATAAAGGCGTATATCTTATCCGTCCGGGAAAAAATGACGAATATGTGCTGCCGCAGCCGATCTCTTTCCCTCTGTCTCTCTTTCTCTCTCACGGTTCGTCGATGCAAATCGCGCGCTGATTGAATTGCCATTCTAAGGATTTCTTTTCTCGCGCGCTGTTCCATTACGAGCCAAGCCCACGCAGCAGTCATCGAAGAGTCATTGAATCGATGGGAGACAGAGTTAATTAAAACTCCGTATGCGGTCTATTCTTTCGACGGGTTTTGTTGAATTTTACACGTTTTATTGATCAGCAGAGCAGCAGCAGCAGCAGCAGCAGTCTCGGCAGCAGTCGACGTCCCAGTTTCGAGTGTAGCTACAAAACGGCTCTGGTAAAATGAATTTATAGGAGCCGTCGCGCGCGCGCGCTCGGACTATGCTAATTCGAATACCGGTCCCGGGTTTTAGAAATAAGCATTAATTAATGCGACTACAATCGTTCTGATGTAAGAGCGTATAGATTATCGTTCAATTAGTCGAAACACGACGATAGCGTGGTATGTGTACAACTGTACAGCGTATATAACATGTCTGGATCGCGGTGCGCGTGGGTGTGTTGCAGGTCCGCAAGGAGTACCGCAAGTTCATCAGACGTCACTCGTGGCTGCCCAAGTGCCTGAGGTGTTCGAAGGGCAGCTCCGGCAACGGCTCGGGAGGCTCCGGAGCAGGAGGCACCGGAGCGAACGGCAGCCACGGCAACTCGCACGGCGGTGGCGCCGGCAAGGACTTCGCCTCGCACAACACCTCGTCGAATCCTTCGGCCCCGACGACAGACAGCTCCGGATTGTCGCCGCACGCCAACAGCAATGTGGGTAGCACCTCGTCCGCGGCCCTCGTGCACTGCATGCTCCAGCAGGCTGCTGCAGAGCAGGCCACCGCCGCTGCCACTGCCCCTAACAATACGAATCTTTCGATAAACCTGAACCTCAGCAATTTGTCGATGAGGTTGCAGCAGCCTCATCATCTGCTCGGCGCGCACCAGATGCACATCATGGCACCTAGCAACCACAATAGGCATCCTCCCAATCAGCAAGGTATCCGAATGCCGCCCGCGCCGCTTCCACACCAAACCACGAGCGCCACCACTACTACTGCCGCTAAAAAGTCTAACTTTACCTATCTCTGACGCGCGATCTACTGCTCGCGCGCTCTCCTTCCGTTCTCCTTCTTCTTCTTCTTCTTCTTCTTCTTCTTCTTCTTCTCCTCCTAGTCTTCTAGCCTTCTAGCTTCCCCCTCTGTGAAACTGTCAACGATTTTGCGAGAAAGATAGCTCGTCCTGAGCCTCCGACGACGGACTACTCTGCCACTCGTTATTAGAATTGCAGAAAAATGTAAATATATTCAGTAGACTCTCTACTTTTTTTCCTGCTCTCTCTCGCGAACGCGCGCAAACGCTGACTGCGCGCACTACAAGCACAAACAAACCACAGAGTCCGGTGAATTTTCTGGCTTTTGAGGTGTATACTTTTCCTATGCAAAAATCTCTCCTTCACTTCTTCTTCTTCTTCTTCTTCTTCTTCTTCTTCTTCTTCTTCTTCTTCTTCTTATTCTCATAGTTCTCTACTACCCGTGTTACACACGCTTTGTTGAAATTACAGGAAGTATGCTTATTAGCTTTGAAGCACCATGACCTCCAAGTTTACACAGATCTCTGTCTCTCTGTACTGTTTCGCTTCTCCCTGATTTTGTAAATATTTTTAGGCTAAACAAGATTTTTTGCAGGACATATTATACGAACCCCCGCGCGTGTATGCATAGATAACAGAGAGCAAGAGAGACTCATCGCGCGGCCCGTTGCGGCTTTTTCTCACACGCACGTAGACTACCACTGCATTGATCTAACAACCTCCCGTTCAATCGTATATAAAAGAGCCTTTTAAGCATCACTTGAAGTGCGCGACTATATACATGTATATGAACACGAGCGGCTAAATAGACTGTAAATACGGTACGCCGTGAAGACCTCCTTTGAGCTTTATATATACTAACACTGGTGGAAACATCCTTACCTCTCTGTACGCTTTACTTTTTCGCCAGGGTTTGGTGCGGTGTTAGGGCGGTTGCTGGTTACTTTGTTCTCACACTTTGTACTTTATTTATTTTAATTCACCACGACAAAGTTCTAATTTTATTTACATACTTTTATAGATATACAGATGTATACATTTTTTGTCAAAATTCACGCCAAATGTCTATAACATGTGCAACTTGGTAACTATGCCACTATCTTTATTCGGAAGATTCGTAGTTGGGCTGTGAGGGGGCTGCATTTATTTATATATTTATCTATCCCAAAGATGGACGATACTGTATTATGTACTATCCTAAATTATCAACACGAGAGGATCGTCCACCTCTGGCCAGTAGCCTGTAAGAGTATATCTGCAAAGATGCGCACATCTATATCTATGCGATCATATATATTATCACGCACGCATTGTATCGCCTCTACATATATCGCAGTATCATAACTATAAACTGGCATAATAAGTCGATGTGCTAAGTCGATTAAAGTATACGCATATATCACATTCGTCATCCCGACGCTTCATCATCGTCACCATCATCATCATCATCATCCACTCGCTCATCCCCCCACGTAAACACTTAATTAAATCCCTCTTGCGAGCGCCCGCGCACTCGACGAGACAAACAAGATTTTTAATCGCCCGCGAGCACGGAAGCGAGAGAGGGGGCGCATCGGAAAATGCTTAATGAGGCGAATTAATCCATAAATAACGGGGGGCCAAAAGAGCCGAGAGAAAGAGAGACAGTGGGATAAAGGCCGTGCAACCGATTCGTGGAATCCGCTTAATAAGTTCGGAAAAAGGAGTTGCCAGCTGCGGCGAGCGGCCAAACGTGTTAATAGACGCGCGCGGGATAATACGAGCTCCACTTAAGGACATCTTTTACTTTGTCGGGATAGCTGCTCTCCGCACGGCCGTCTGGTGCAGAGCGAGCGCAGGTATATAGCAACGAGAGAGCTAGCGGAGCACTCGAGAGCTTGCGCGTTCGGAGAGTAGGGGCCGTGCGCCGGATCGGACTCAGCTCTCGTCTCGGTGGGGGAAATCGTTAGCGAAAATTCATAAATCGCGAGTATTCCCTTAACGACCGTTCTCATTAGTACATTTCTGCGAGGGATAAAACAGCAGGTACACGAAAGCGGCGTATCACCGCGCGCGCGAGGCATGTGCTCTCTCGCTCTCTCTCTCTCTCTCTCTCTCTCTCTCTCTCTCTCGCTCTCTCTCTCTCTTCAGTCCGTCTGGAGGCAATCACCCGAGAGAGAGAGAGAGCGAGTGAGCGAGTGAGCGAGCGAGAGAGGAAGTCCGGAAGCCCTAAGAAAATCGCCTCACTTATCATTACGGCTTATTCTACTCCGACGGTGGTGGCCACACTACTCTCGCCCCTTCGGAATTCGTGTCCGGTGTGCGATGCACACGCGAGCCGTAACGTCCGCCGCCGCCGAAAAAGAAGGAAAAAAAAGAACGAGCTGCACGATAAATCCGATCGAAACTCCTCGCCCGCCCCCCTCCCCGCTACATATACACGCAGCGTAAAGACCGTCGTCTCTCGCGTGACCTATCTCAATAGGGTACGCGGTGCACGTTCCCTGCGCGAGCAAGAGAGAGAGAGAGAGAGAGAGAGAGAGAGAGAGAGAGAGAGAGAGAGAGAGAGAGAGAGAGACGTGATTGGCCGATCCGCGCTCGAAGGGCAGCAGCTAACGCAAGACGTGCGTGAGGCCCCGCGTGTACATCTATTCTATACTCTCGATCGTAGCTATACAGCGTTAGTCTCGCTCCGAGCGAGCTATGAGAATTGAAATGCACGGGAGATGAATGCGCCCGCCTTTCATTTCACTTAGCTTTTGCCGCGCGCTGCTACTTCTTATTCCGCCGCGCTCGGAGCAGCCGAGTTTTCGATAACGCGCCGCCGCCGCCGCCGCCGCGCCGCTGTAAATTGGTTGGGTCGCCGGAAATATAAAGCCCCCGGATTTGCATGAATCATGCCTAATCAGCTGGCTATGCAAAGTACATTCCATAAAACTCGCGTCTCAGCTGCCCCATCTCTCGCATATCAACACACCACCACACACAACACACACAACACCACACAGACACACACACACACACACACACCACAACACACACAATCATACCTTACCATTACCATACCCATACGTCCATGCCTGTGTGCCAGAGTGCAGGAGTGAGTGATGTGCGCAGATACGTGTATAGAGAAAGAGCTGTGGTGTTTGCTGGCGTGGATGCAAGAGCGGCGCTCGAAATCAATGAGGCGCCGCGCGCACTGTGCGAGTGAGAGCGAGACGATAGGAGAGTGAGAGAGAGAGAGAGAGAGAGAGAGAGAGAGAGAGAAAGGTGCAGGACGGCGTGCATAATGCATAGGCCATATCGGCGGATAATAAGGCCGCATCGCGCGCCCAGAGAGGAGATCGAGTGAGTGAGAGGGAGAAATGTTGCTTTGCAGTACCTGGTGTCTACGGGCCAGCGAGGCGGCTGGGGCACTCTGCAGCGTGAGCACCACGCGTCTTCTCCCGGCACCGTCCCCGATGCTGCGAGCGACTCCTCCCCCTGCCCGACGCCGCAGCCAGCCGGCGCCGGACACGCCGTATCTACGCTGCCCTACGCCCGACATCACCACCACCACCTGCAATACCAACAACAACAACACCACCAACAACTACAACAACAACAACAACAACTACACCACCACCACCACCACCTACAACATCACGCCTCCACCTCGCTCTATCCCCAAACTTCCAACATCCCGAAATCTGCAACCGCCACCTGGGGACCCCTTAACAAAAACCTCACCTGGAAGGTAACTAATTCCGCTGCTTCTTCTTCTTCTTCTTCTTCTTTCTCTGTGTGTGCTTTTTCTTCTTCTTCTTTCTCTGTGTCTCTCTATACGTTTGTCTCCTTCCCTCCACTCTGTGTGCAGTGTAAGTAGGTAGTTATTTTTCACTCGGTCCTCTCCCGAGGATAAGCTCCCTAAACTTTTTTGGCTTTTAGCTCCGGCGCGTATATATACAGTATTATAATAAAGTATCGACGCGGTAGCCTTCTGCGAACCGTATACGCGCGCGCACACACGCCGCGGATTAAAACCACACCTTGAAACGTCGTTGCAAATCCATTAACCTTATCGGTCTACAAATGTTACTTTCCCGTGCGGCTTTTTTCGCCTCGATATCGCGCTGCACTCTCCGCGTGTGTGTGTGTGTGTGTGTGTGACTCACGCCTCTTGAATTTTGCAGCAGCAGCAGCATCCTCTCTCTCTCCCTCCGATGTCAGCGTAATTTATTCGCGCGCGCGTCTCGTCAAATTTTTCTTAATCGCCCTGCGGCTTTATATTTACGAGCGACGCGCGCGCACGCGTATTATCGTAATTAACGAAATACGGACGAGAGGAGGGGAAAGAGAGAGGAAGAAGCATTAAAAGGATCTCGCGCGCGAGTTTGAAAGGAGCGCGGATAAAGGCCCGGCGTAAATTTTTCCTTTATTCTTTTTTGATCGAGTGCAGTCTCCTCGGATCAGCGGGTGTACAGTTACGTTTCCCACGAAGCTACTGCTTCTTATGCTCCCGCTGCAAGCAGCCGCCGGGCAAATTTATGAAACGCTCGAAGCCAAGTGAAAATTAGCCGTAAAATATTGACCTCCTGTGCGTGTGCACGTTCCTTGCATGATTCTGTTTTGAAATCACATTAGGCTGTTTTACACTCGCATGCGCTTCCATGTAGCATATATACCTATATAGCAGAAACCTATACCTCCGCGACGTCTTCGCACGTGCGAATCGACTGTGCAAGCAACTCGTATCTCACCTTGCTGTGTGTTTGTGTGCGCACTATGTTCTCTCCGCGAAAAGTAATAAACTTCAATTATGAGTGCACGCGTGTAATTGTACGAAATACGTTGGGCATGCAACTCGATTCTCCGCTAAATTGCTTCGAAATGAATTTCTAATGGCGCTGCTGCTGCAGCAACTCGCTCACACGAACGCGCGTTTAGGGAGAATCGATGGCAAATTGGCAAACTAACCGACGAGCCAGTATAGCGCTTTGCTTAAAAACGCTTACCTGCCGTATCACACGCACACACACACACACACACACACACACACACACACACGCCCTCGTCCTCATCCCTTCCAATGCATACAATAGCTATACTCTCTGTGTTCTGTATCTTTCTGTTGTGGACTCTGTGTGACGTATTATTATAGTATATTATAGTACACAGGCTATGGCCGAGCCGCGGTGACCAGCTTGGAAATCCGTTTTATTAATAGTGAGGAATTGGGTTGTCAATTTCGTATATACGCGCAGCCCCGACGGATGTGGGTCGAGAATTTCTGAAAAGACAATGATAAAGTATGCGAAGAGCAACCCAGTTTCGACTTTTTTTTCAAGCCGTTCACGCGATGCTCGACCACGCTCCGTATATATACTATCGGTTAAAAAATGATAGTCCTCTGGCTTTTTTGTTGAATATCTCCGACAAAAAAAAATCGCTTACTATTGGGACAAACAGCAAATTGAAGCTTAACTATTCACAATAGTATAGGTTGCGTTTAATAAAAATTCAAATTGCAATTATCCATCCGAAAGGTAAAAAAATGCAGTTTTTTGACTGACTTTTTTCCAGCCCAACTTTGGAAGCTTGCAACTCCGTTAAAAATGTTGATAAACGATTGCAAAAAATTGAGCATGTAATTCAAAGATTAAAGAACGCGCAGGTGCAAGAATTCTTCAAAAATGTTTAAAAATTTTATTGTAGTGCTAATAATCAACAGATAAAAAACTATCTCAGCAAGGAAACGTCCTACCGAGCTCGGACAAGGCTAAAAAAATTATTAAAAAATTAAGCTGTTTAAAAACTTAAGAATTAATAATGCAAGAATATTAATTTTTTAATAATAGCAGTTCAAAGTTTGAGCCATTAACGGCGGCTTAATGTGTTTAAGTAGCTGGCCGTAAATCTGAGTTTTTCTAAAACAGTAGGAAAGCAAAACAAGACCCGGGCAGTCGCAGATGTAATTTGAAGCTCGGTGATCGTATTACTTCGAGCTTTGATTATTGCCTGTATGTGTTAACATTTACACATTTGGCGTAAACTGTAGTTAGTTTTAATTAACAACAAATTGTACGTTCGCTTTCTGATCATTGTTGTTAATCATGAAATTTTTATTTTGGAAACTTAATTTTCAATTTTTACAATAATATTCTTTGTCTTTACTACTAACTAATAAAGTCTATTCCACACAATTAAAAAGAGATGCCACGATAATTGCAATTTGAATTTTTATTAAACGCAATCTTTACTATTGTATTGCTTAATAGTTAAGCTTCAATTTGCTGTTTGTCCCAATAGTAAGCGTTTTTTTTTTGCCGGAGATATTCAATAAAAAAGCCAGAGGACTATCATTTTTTAACCGATAGTAGGTAGTGTATACCTGTGTGCGTTGCTTTGTGTTGTTCGTGCGTGTGTTTGTGCTCGTGTAACGTCGCAATGCAAAGGAGCGAAAAAGCTCGGCCCGACTAACTCGAGCTCCTCGCTCGGCGCGTCTTCTTTCTGCCCACAGAACATTTCTTTTAAGTCGCAGTCCCGCGACTCGGGCCACGGCGGCTCGGAGCAGGAGGACAGCCCGCGGGTACTCGGCGGCCAGCCGGGCTACGGACACAGCGCGATGACTCTTCAGGGATACTCGCTGAGGGCGCGCGAGCGCCGGCTGCTCGGCGAGCTCGAGGTCGGCTCGCGAGCCACCACCGGACGTCGCGCCGCCTCGCCCTACAACCACACCTACACCGAAATCCGCGACGCCCGACACCAGCAGCACTACGCCCAGCAGCACGGCTACGGATTCTCGCAGCACATGCAAGACGACCCCGTCTACGAGGAGATCGAGCGCGCCCAGGGCGTCCTCGGCATCGGCGGCGGCTGTCCCGAGGTGGCCCAGGCGGCCTCCGACATGAGCGACGAGGACGGCCGCCGGCAGAGCGACATGTCGCGCCAGTCGTCGCGCAGCTACGGCGACCACCGGCCCCTCATACCCTACTCGCCAGCGGCCGAGCGCAGCCTCGAGGCCGCCTGGGCTCTCGAGAAGCTGCGTCGGCAGCACCAAGCCTCCTCCAGGCCGGAGCTCGACCAGCAGCAGCTCAGGCCGCAGGCGCAGCTCCAGCACCAACACCAACACCAGCAGCTGCAACAGCAGCAGCAGGACCACACGCGGACGGTCGCGGTCCTCGACGGCCACACGGTCGTCTGCCACCTGCAGCCCCAGGCCGAGCTATACGCGGCTCGCGGACTCGCGCCCCCGTCCTACAGCGAGTGCTAGAGACACTGTGATGACGACGACGTTGAGCTGCGCGCCCGGATAGACATATCGCCCCGCACTACCCCTATGCAGCCGTGTACTCCGAGGTTCTTTCTTCGATCCTCGACGCCAACTTTGTAGAATCGACCCTTGACCCCTACCCGTCCGCACTGTACATTCGTGACCCACTTCTGTACTTCTTTATTCCAAGTCTCTATCTCGAGCGTTATGTTTTAGTCCAAGAATGTTATTTTTATAAATCTATATATATACATATATATATATATGATGAAGATATATATATAAATATATAAATATACGTATACATATATAAATATTGATATGCGTACGGCGAGCGCGTGCGGCGGACACGACACGGGTTTAACGTACGTGTAAGCCGCTGCAGCGAGAGAGAATGAGAGAGAAAGCATAAGGGACGCGCGCCGCGACACGTCGCGCGCGTGTCAGCGATTTCCCGAACGATATACGGAAAGAGCGAAACTTAGTCATTGTTTTTTACTATTTTTTAACAAAGCACGAGAGAGGAGGAAGAGATGAGGAAAGAAAATATGAGAACGAGAAAGATAGTATATATATATGCGTACGTCTATCTCCTAATCGCGTCTAATCTAACTCGTAATAAGGTTAAGGAAACCCGCGCGCTATTTATTTTTTTAGCACTCGTAAGCGTTTCTAAGGTATAGCATAGATATATATATGAAAATGAATAAATATAAATAAAATAGGAGGACAAAAAAAAGTAATATACAGTTTTAGGGGAAAGCGAGATAGCTAGAGAGAGAGAGAGAGGTGCGTAAAAGTGGAATATTGTGATTAATCGAGTGCGCGCGCACTCAGTCTCTGTCTATATCTCTATCCATCTCTCTCTGATGATCTGCATGGCCAAGCCATCTGAGAAGCCGAATGCCTTTTGTGTCGCGCAGCAGCAAGCCACCTTTGCCGTCAGATGTACACGCGCGCGCGCTCGCGCGGATCCCAACTCTTTCAGTTCGTGTCAGCGTTGTTGTCGCATACAAAACGACCAATTCTTCTACTTCTTGCTTCAGAGTTTCCCGAGCGGCGGAAAGAAGGTATAAAAAACCAGAGCGTTTCTCAGAAGGCATCGTCAATGCTGCATACGTTTCTTTTCCTCGATCCAATCAGCTATACAGGCGTGACTCCCGGCGCGGACGGCTATCCGCGCAGAGAGGGCTCGCCGGGAAAGCCAGTTTTTTAATATGATAAATAGGCGTAATTGCATTAAATAGTAAACAGCTGTGTTAGGTGTGTAAATGTTCCCTCGTGTCACCGCACTAACTAAACTAAACGAAACGAATCTATTCGGACCTTTTAAGTTCTCATAATAGCCCACTCCCCGCATCCCCCTTGATTTTCAAAGTCTGATCTTGTTGCATCACACACGAGCACACCCACAAAGATTTTCCCAGTGCGCGATGATCGAAGAGCGGCGCAGATAGTATAACCGACATGATTGTAAAATCCTTGCATTCCATCCACTTATAAGATTTTGCGCAAGCATGCATAGAATTCGGGGAGCAGAGTGATCGAGAATATATATATATATAGTGTAATGTTAGGCTGCAAGTGAGAACTCCGTTCCTGCGCGAAACGAACGAGTTTGTAAGAAAGTCTATATAATACGAGTGTATCTTTTACGGGAAACGACAACAGCCATAACGATGTTTTCAGTCGTTGCGGATATTAGTTTCGAGTGCAGCGTTATTGCCGAGAAAATCATCGCGCGCTTGCCGCGAGAGATTTTTGTAAATAGTGTAAATATAGCTTTGTACATGTTGAACACTTGTAATGTTTAAGCGCGATTGACGACAACCCACGTAAAAGTTAATGTGAAATATCCGAGTAAGCAAAATTATTACTAAGTAGCAACAAATTTAACAGTTAATGTGAGAAAAGAAACGCGCGTTAGTCGTAAGTATCGAACATAATGGGCATGTAAATAAATTAAGTGAAGAAGTTAAGTACGGAAAGTCCTAAATAATCATTGGCTGATATTTAATGAAAAATGATTCCATCGAAGTAGACTCGTCGAACAAATGATAAATTTAACTGCCTTCCGTCAAACGGTCGTGTAGCATTTAATAACTTAGCAGCGAACGGAAAAAGCAAACTCTGAACAACCACTGGTATATACTTCGAGCCGGACAGACAGATAAGCCGCAGGTTTTACCTTATCTCTAGCCAATCGATAAAGTATAACGTTTAGCTTCACTGCCATCTGCAATACATATATACGTTTCAAAAGTCATTGCGTGTCAATTACGTTTAAATCGAACAGAAGTGAAAAAAAGTGTAACAGATTTAATAAAAAAAAAAACATTGTTGATATTTGTTCAATTGTTCTCTACTTGTAAGCCGAATTCATGCCATGAGATGTATGTTTTTTTTAAACGAGTTCGTTGTATAAATTGATCGTTAGTTCATAATCTTAACTTGGAATGAACTAGCGCGCCGAACGGGTGAAGCAAATAATTTCCGGTCCTCGACGGGCTTTGTTTAGTAATTTTGTATGCTTCTAAGACTGTCTGATGATACAACGGAGTAAATAAATGTGTACCAATCTTGAAAAACTCGATTTCTTTATTTCCACCTCGCCGCATCCCTGCACAAACTCGTTTTTGACGTGAATCTCCACGAAAAGAGAGCAGAGCACGAGTAAAGCAACCTCAGTGTTCGTGCTCTATACCCGGTCCACATATACATCACTAAAAGACTTGCTACTGTATTCCTTATTCCGACCATAAAATTTGAAGCAGCGCGCATGGACAAAGAAAAAAGATGTATATATACCTACCGCCGTATAAACGAACGCGCGCGCGCAGTAACTTGAGAGACCGCCGCGGGAGAAAAAAAAACAGTTATACCACTGTACTGTATGCGACTGCAGTCTGAAAATAGTTTTATTTATTCAGTTAATCCGACAATTAATCGACTCGATAATTTATTTGCCTTTACAGCTACTTAAACTTTCTATTTTTTCTCTCGCGGGAACTCTGTTTCTCTATATGTATCGTTATGATCGGGTTCGGGTAAAGTGAATGAGAAGACGTATTTAGAAAAGCACAACTCAAACTCAGACTCTTTATTAATATGGAACACGTCTTAACTCATCAGCTGTCACGATCAGACTGAACACATAAACAATAACATCCGCGACGTCGTTGATCTCGTTGCTAGGGGTCGCTATGCGCGATTCTTGATGTTCGAATCGCGCAACGTTCGAGCTCGGTCACAACTTTCTTATTAATATTTCAGTAGCGCGTTTCAGTCCGCCATAACTTTTATTCTAAAAATCAGACAGATAACGCTAGCTCAGCGAAAACCGGCTGGTGGATTATCACAGCTTTCGGAGGGGGCTTAGAGGTACGTACGCACATAAAATCTTTATTACAATGCTTATCAGTATAGTTGTTGTGTCTTAGTACTGATTGCGTAGCTCGCTTCTGCTGAAGCTTGATGATACGCGATGTTGGTTGTTGCTCTTATTTGCGCAACATCCCGATGTTTATTTCCCCGAGAGCCACATGAAAATTCTGTAATACAAGAGCAAACTCCCCTGTGAAAACCGGGGCTTGCAGCGAACAAAGAGCTACCTGCGAATCCGCTCAACGTTTCAAAGTTCACTTTTTTACTCGCTGTGTATGTGGCTAAATTGAACCATGCATTATTAATAACATATGTTTGAGACGCGTATACGTGGTCAAGTATGGAACAGCCGATGCGCAAATTCGTTTAATTGAAATTTGCATTACATATTAAATGTGATAACGTCAAGTGTACGTGCACTGCTGCATGCAAACAAGAAATTTAATAATGCATTCTATATACTTAGTGCAAAATTAGTTGTACCTCTATATTTTTAATCTCATTTACAATTAACGAAAGGACGGGTTTAATACATGAATATAAGCAAACCCAGTTATCCCTCCCCAAGTCTTTTCCTCAAAATACTCGCAGCCTCGCGCTGCTTATTCCTCTCGGCGACTTGCAGAGGAGTGATGCCAAAGTGCGCCGGGGCGTCTATCCTGATCTCCGCTCGTTCCATGAGATATTGAATCGCCGCCACATTGCCAACGGAAGCCGCGACGTGCAAAACGCTCTGTCCCACGTTATCCAGAGCCCCGAGGTAAGCCCCTTGTTTAAGCAGATAGTCCGTTACATTAAAATTCAGACTCTTGACAGATTCATGTAACGGCGTCGAGCCGGCCGAGTCCCGCGACTCCAGCAGCTCGGGCTTCGCCGCCAGAAGTATCTCCAGCGCGTCCTGACAGGCGTGCAGAGCTGAAAAGGCGCGAGCATATAAAGTTCCGGTTAATCTCTCTCGGGGAATTAGTTTTTGTATTTAAGTATATTATACCTGCTATGTGGAGGGCCGTCCTGCCGTTGTTGCTGCGGTCGTCGACGCAGCGAGCCGAGACACCGAGAAGCTGGTCGATTATCACGGGGTCACCGGCGCGACAGGCCAGTAGAAACGGCGTCCAGCCGTCTTTGTTCCGCAGAGAGACGCTCGCGCCGGATTCCAGGAGTTTCTTCACGCAGAGCTGCGCCTCCGTGCCGGATTTGGTACAGGCCAGCATCAGGGGTGTCCAGTCCGCGCGCTTCAGCGGGTCTATCTCGGCACCTGCGCGCGGTTTGTTAAAAATCGATTCGTTATTATTCAAAAAATATAAAGGCTGAATTTTCATTTCGGGGTATCGGGTTTATCGGAATAAAAATGAAAGATATAACCGATACACTCGCGCGGTATACGTTCGTGTGTGCGGCTTGTAATTGAAATTTTTCGGAGAACTCGTCGGCGGGAACGACACGCCCCGCAATATAACTCCAAACAGAGTCCCAGAACTCCCACGAGAGGGGGAGTGAGAGAGAGAGAGAGAGAGAGAAAAAAAAGTTGAAAACTCACACGCCCTTAAAGAGCGTTATCGCGCGCACGGCAGCGAGGAACTTGGGGATTCTGTACTGATTACTGTATAAGCGCCTGCATCTAACAGCCATAACAGGCTCGCGCGCGCGCGAGAGGGGCACTTTGCTCGCGATATACTTTTTCCACTCCTTTTAACTCGTGTAAGTACGGAGCCGTGTCGCGCTGCACAGTGCACAAAGGCGAGCATCGTTTCTTCGCCACCTCGTCCGCTAATGCTTCCGCTAATTCGCCAGCGCAGCAGGAACACACCCTGAAGGCGATCATCACGTCGTAATTTTTCCCATCGGCAATCATCGTCGCATCGAGTCTAATCGACCGGTTAAATATTCATGCACATCAGGCCTTCGGTTACTCTCTGTGTACGTATATGCGATGACGGGAATGACTTCGCGCGATGTGTTTTGAAGTATATAATACGCCGACTATCGAGCTATAAGCTGCCTTGTGCATATGCGCCCCCAAGTACAAGCGACTAGCGACGCCGTTTGAATAAGTAAAGGTATAAAGTATAAGTACATACCTTGTTGAATAAGGTATCGCAAAACATCGTATCTGGCAAACTGGGCAGCCTCGTGCATAGGCCTCTTCATGTCGAGATTAGCGACGTCGGCCGGTTTGTATTCCGTAGCTGGCTTAGCCGGCCAATTTTCGCATAAATACTTGACGACGCGGATGCGGCCCTCGCGCGCCGCGACATGCAGCGCCGTGTCGCCGCTGCTCTCGTGCCTATAAACAGTCCAGTCGCTTTGTTTACCCCCCGCCTCCAGCGCGGCTCTGACTCCGTCCAAATCGCCGGCCTGGCACGACTGCAAGAACCGCCTGGACAGGCTGCGATCGATGTCCTTTTCCGTCATTTTCCCAGCAGCTACATGCAGTGTGCCGAGAAGTGTGCGCAATCCAGAAAAAAAAAACGGGAATACGATAAACGTTAAATTAATAATAGAGGAGGAGACAGAGAGCGATAAATTCTCGGCATTGAAATTCCGAGTCATAAGCGCGGGGGGCGAGGGCAGCTCTCTGAGATAACTGAATGCTGCGCGAGGGGGAGCGCCGTCTAATCCGGCGCCCTCGAAGCCAAGGGAGCAGAATAAACTGAGACTTCACGGTTCACACACTCGGCCGAATTGAATCTATATCTGGAATACACTACGCATGTTTCTATCTGTCCCTCCGTGTGTGTACAGAGAGACACGTACCATACATCCATAATCCCGGCGCGACGACGCGCGCACACACATTGTAATGAATGTTAGAAGAGTTTTTATTACCTGGCTCAATCAATACGACATCTAGATTGGATATAGCAGATGTTGCGCGCCGCGCAGCCAAGAGAGAGAGAGAGAGAGAGAGAACAATAAGGCGCGCGCCGCGGCGTATACACAAATAAGTCGCCGTCTGCAGAGTGTATGCTGTCTATAGGAGCGCGCGGTATAGCTATCTATATGTAACGTAAGAAAAGGCTGCAGCGATTCTATAGTCCTTTCACCGCGGTTTTCGCGAATATTATAAATACCGCGAGCGAGCGCGAGGCAAAAATGCATACTAAAGAGCGATATTAATTAAAAAAATGCAGATTCCCTTTTTCATTACGCAGCGGTGGCAGCTCGCCCCCCGTGTCTCTCTCGTAATGCATTCAATGAGCCGGGGGCTCATAATTCTCGAGCTTACGCGACTTTTCGTTCATGAATATTTGCGAGTATCGGACACACGCCGCACACGACAGTGCTGCAGCACCGCGCGCGCGGAGTGAAAGTGCGTGCTGCTGCACTGCACCGCGCTCTATAGCTATATACCTACACCTCGAAGAATGCTCTCCTCTCGGCCGCGCGTAAGTATGTACATATATAACTGTATACATGAATGGGACGGTGCGCGCGAGAGGAACCCAGGGAGAAGAGGGGGAGGGGGAGTATGTACCATAGCCGATGCCGAGAATGCACATAATAGCTGACGTCTCCTTCTAGCCGCGCATTGTGTGCCCCCCATACCTATAGTTACATTATACGCATATATAGGTGCGTGCTTAGCCATAGGTGCGTCGTCGGCGTCGTCCTCGTCCGGAAAAGCGCGAGTCGAGTAGGGGGATATGAGGCTCTATGGTGTTGTACGCGGCTTATAGTACGCAGCGGACTCGAGGCTGATTTTCAATTTTAAAAGGGACTCCTCGTGTACTCTGCTGCTGCTGCTGCAACGTCGATATTTTTTCAATGGTTAGTATATGGCTCTTTCTCTACTCGGCTGCGCCGCTGGATTATGCCTATCTCCGCAGCAGCTCACGCGTGGATACGTACGCAGGGGATTTGGCCGGTCATTACGATAAGCTTTGGGAAAATCGAGCTCGAAGGAAAGCATCGATCATAATATTATAAAATATTCGGGTTACGGTATACAGAGAGGAGCGACGAGCGAGCTGCGCGAGAGATCGCATCGCTTCGGACTGGTGGGGTGCACCTATACGTGTGGGTTACGGCGGCCGGAGCGGCAGCGCAGCAGCAGCAGCAGCAGCAGCAGCAGCAGAGGATAAGAGAAAGAGAAGACGGAGGAGAGAAGGAGAATGAACTCGAGCGGCGGCAGCGGCGTCGTCGAGGGGAGAGAACGGGCTGCTGCTGCTCTGCTGCTGCTGGTGGGAGATGGGAGCGAGCGGCGGCGCAGGATTCCTGCCGGGAGATTCGATCGAGGCGGGGGAGTCACTCGACTGGTGTGAAAATTGCGGAGCTGCGAGTCTCGGGCTAGATGGCGCCACTTACTGCTGTAGGGCTGTCTCTCTCTCTCGCTCGCTCGAATTCCTACATGCACCCAGCTGCACCGCAGATTATAGATTTGATGATTCGCGATTGTTATTGCTCTGATGAAATTTTCGAAACAAAGATGATCGATGTCGCAGGCTTCATTGGGTCAAATAGAAATTTTATTTGGCTTATTCGATCGGGTTCTTCGTTTTGAATTCGATTTTACGATGGGGATGCTCGAACGCTTGAAAATTTTATTGCAAATATACATTTTAGAGTTTATTTAACTTCCGCGAATCGGCGAATGTGATGCATTCTTTATGATTGCAAAGAGCCATGCATGATACATACTACTGGAGAATTCGGCAAACTGCACAACGCAATAATCCGATATATTGCAAAACTCCGTTTTATAAAACGGTTATTTGATGATGAATTATAAATACAATAAATTCAAACTTGGCTCTTTAAATTTCTCTCTTTTCACGAGTTTCTTGCGTCTTATTCAAAACACGAAACTATCGAACAAGCATAAGACGGAATATCCTGGAATCGAAACGAAATTTGTCCACAATAACCACGCTGATCTTATCGGCAGAATTATTAATTTGCAATTTGCATCCAGGAAAAACCGAAGAGCAAACGATTCTTAATCCATATTGAACAAGAAAACTGCAAAACTAAACCAAAAAAGTCTTGATAAAATATAAAAGAAAATACGATCGAAACAGCATCCCGATTGGCCTAGACCAGTCCAGATCCACGTTTCGCCCTCTCGTATTTCCGTATTTCCGTGCACATGGGACCGGCGTGGAACATACCAACGCTGGCAACGCTTCCATATAGTTTCCAGGCTGCCGCATTCCCCCTCCCTCACAGCTATATAAAACAACAATAGACCGAAAATATGCAAAATCCGGTCACTCTCTCCCCAAGACCGCTCGAGGAAAATTGCTATGACCGATCGGCAGAATAACGATTGTTAATACTTATAACAAAATAAATATTTACCTGGCGTACAATTGCCGTACATACGTGCAGCGCCATTGACGCCCTGAGGGACTATTTTTCGTCGGCGCTCGTGGCGCCGCGCGGCACCTCGTCCGCCATTTTGTTTCCCGCAATTCTCTTCTCTCGTACTCGACAGCAGAGCCGACTGCGGACTTGCGGAGCGTTGCTGACAGACTCTTCCTTCCCGAGGACTGCACACCAACGAGCTGCAATCTTGCCGAAATCTTCTGTTTTTTCATCGAGCCTGTCACATTTAATACAACTTTTCAGTAAATAACCATGTGAGTATACTCGTTTGGATTTTTCTGATTTTCATGACTCGGATTTGGGAAAGCTGTTAGGAGGGCTTTTTTCTCGAGTTTTCTGGAGACGGCTGGACTGACAGCGGCTCGTCGCTTCCGTAATGTCTGCGGCAGCAGCTAGATTCCAGTGATTTTAATAATAGAATCTCGGCTAGATACCGAAAAATCGCGTGGCATTATTCCCGTGGAGATATGTAAGCTTTATTGTTATTGTGTAAGTCGGCATTTCAACTTGTAGATTGAATTATCTAATGCAATTTGTTCTCGAGAATAGTAGGAATTAGAAGAATTCGATTTGGGCAGAACTGAATTGCGCAGTTTGTATCGCAAGTACACTTACTTACTAAAATCAAAAATTATTGCAAAAAGATAATACTACGTTGTCACAGTAACCTACTCACGCAACTGCATAATCCAAGGTCACGGGTATTTCCGAGCTTACGTTAATTGCAAGATACACACTTTCGGTACTTTTCTAGTGATATTCATTTCATCGGAATCTTCTTTTTTCTCTTACCAATTAACTGATAGAATTATAGCTATAGGCAAGCTACAGTTTCTATTTGATTTTATAATTTTGAAACATACAAAAGTTGAAATTGTGACTTCAATATTTAGGAAAAATAAGATATTAGATCACAAATAAATGTGAGACATTGTTTTCAACAGGGCTTACCGTGATCGTGATCGTGGTGGTGATCGTCGAGGAGGTGTTGGAGGAGGTTTGGGAGGAGGCGGAGGTGGCCCCATTCGTGGAGGTCCTGGAAGATTCGGTGGAGCCGGTGGTGGAGGCAGCCGCGATGGAGGTAGTCGCTTTGGCGGAGGTGGAAGAGATGCTGGCAGGGGATTCGGAGGTGGTTCTTTCAAGAATCAGCAACCTGGGGAACGCCTGCGCAAACCTAGATGGGACATGAGTTCTCTGGAACCATTTAGAAAGGATTTTTATCAGCCACACTCGAATGTTGACAGCCGCGGTCCTCATGTTGTTGAGGCATACAGATCTGACAAAGAAATCACAATTAAAGGAACTAATGTTCCTGGCCCAAATATTTACTTTGAAGAAGGTGGCTTTCCAGATTACGTATTGAATGAGATACGTAGGCAAGGTTTTGGAGAACCTACTGCTATTCAGGTTAATATTAGTTTGATATTTTGTTTTTATTAAATTGCATACAACATGTATTTCTTGAAATGTACTCATGGATAATATTTTTTTAGGCACAAGGCTGGCCGATTGCATTATCAGGAAGAGATATGGTTGGCATTGCCCAGACAGGTTCTGGAAAGACTTTAGCTTATATTCTTCCTGCTATTGTACACATCAACAACCAGCCTCGTCTACAAAGGGGTGACGGACCCATTGCGTTAGTTTTGGCTCCTACTAGAGAATTGGCCCAACAGATTCAACAAGTTGCTGCAGATTTTGGCGTTTCATCACAAGTAAGAAATACTTGTATATTTGGTGGTGCTCCTAAAGGACCACAAGCACGTGATTTGGAACGTGGTGTTGAAATCTGTATAGCTACCCCAGGTCGTCTAATTGACTTTTTGGAGCGTGGAACGACAAACTTGCGCAGGTAATTAGACATTTTTTCATAATTACCCTATTCAACAATTCATCAAATCACGTACTAAAAATATCTTGTTTTTAGGTGCACTTACTTAGTATTGGACGAAGCTGATCGCATGTTAGACATGGGATTCGAACCCCAAATTAGAAAAATCATAGAACAAATCAGACCTGATCGTCAGACTCTTATGTGGTCGGCGACGTGGCCGAAGGAAGTTCGTAATTTGGCAGAAGAATTTTTGACTGACTATATACAAATCAACATTGGATCACTGCAGTTGGCAGCTAATCATAATATTTTGCAAATCGTCGACGTATGCGAAGAGTACGAAAAGGAAGGAAAACTTATGAAACTTTTGGAAGAAATTTCACAAGAGCCAGAAAACAAAACCATAATTTTCGTTGAAACGAAGAGGAAAGTTGATGAAATCACAAGAGCCATCAATAGGTATGGCTGGCAAGCGATTGGTATTCATGGAGATAAAAGTCAGCAGGAACGAGATTACGTATTGAATCGTAAGTTAACTTGTTTAATAAATAAATGATCTTGTTTACGTTATCATACTATTAACATTGATATTTTTCGCCTGCAGAGTTCAGAAGTAGCAGATCTGCCATTTTAGTGGCAACTGACGTGGCTGCTAGAGGATTAGGTAAGCATTAGTTTGCAAATTTATGCGTACGGCGATGTAAGGGTCAGGCTGTGATGGTTACTATAAGGTCGAAACTTTGACGTTCAAACGTGGCAACGGATAACGGCAGCATGTGCCAGACTGATTAATACTAAAGTTCTATAGTCGACGAAAATTAATAATTTATTGTCTTTATTTAATTAATAATTTATAGTCTAGCTCATGAATTAATGGAAACGCGCGAAGGAAGGTTATATTTAGCAAACTACGATGGAGTACTTCAGGAAATAATGCTTACTTCTTTTAGATTTAGAAATTACTGGAATCTTCGCAAGATTTTAAGAAATTAAACATCTTCACGTTAGTGCTTATATTTAAGTCGTATTTATAAGGTTTACTTTAAGGTCGGTGCAACTAAGCACTAGACACGTTCGAATACTTGGTACAATTGCTATATAAATTTATAAATTTCATGATACACAAGTTTTATATAGAATATTCATACTCGTTGAAAAAAGAGAAAGTAAATATATATGCAATTGTCAAATATTCTGACATATTTCAGCACTGAAAAAAGATAGTAAGGAAAGTTAATTCGCAAACGCAGTCTCAATAAAAAAAAAAACAACGAAGTCTTGTCAGTCTGGTAGTAACTTGCTGTTCTATGTGTTTTCAGAGGCACATGCGACGGAGTTTTATCAATGATAAGAACTCTGGAGAAGCTTGCTTTGGAATATATAAATGAATGGGGCGTGACTGCTGGTCGTCGCCCCCACGCAACAAGCTAACCTTACGCTGTGCCTCAACCTGCCGTGCCACTCAGAACAGACACACTCTTACTCTATACCTGCGACGGTCCAAAGTATGGAATTCGTAATGCTAGGGTGACTAGTGTGTGAGACGACAATCACACGCATAGCAAAGCAAAATCACGCCCACTTGTTGTATTGTATTGTTAGGATGTAAGCCACCAAGATATCGTCTCTCGGAATGTTGCGTCTTGTACTTTGTAAAAGAATTGATACGTGAGCGGCAACGAATTCTTTTAAAAAGTACTGCGAAACTGGTGAACGCGTGAAATAAGAGTAAAAGAGGCGATTCTTGATGCACGGAAAACAGAGATATACGTACACGGGCCCGGTTGAAGAGCTAGCTTGGTTACGGATTCGAGTGCGGCCTCAGCTTGCAGCGCAAGACAGAGATTTGTCAAAGACCAGCACACACAGATCCATACTTTGGTGCGGGAGAGGGGGGTGTGGCAGAGTCCCTAAGACTAAGTCGATCGAGCTCGCTGAACTAAACGATCAAGCGAGACTCCTAAGTGAACAACCATCTGAGCTTTGATTCCTCTACATTTTCAAAAATGTAATTTACATTTCCAGCTATAGCAAAATACAGGTAACTACAGCACACGCTTGCTCTTTGTGGTATCGAGTTTTATTCTTCTTTTTTTTTTTGCTCACCGCTCTATAGTTAAGTTCATCTAACGATTTCGTTTATTAAAAACCACAAAGAAACAAGTACCTTGTTGTTCTGCAATCGTCATTAGTCTCTTTGCGCAGATGTGGAAGACGTCAAGTTTGTGATAAATTTGGACTATCCGTCCAACTCGGAAGATTACGTCCACCGTATCGGACGTACCGGCAGGTCGCAACGTACGGGCACAGCATATGCCTTCTTCACGCCCGGAAATGCTCATAAGGCTAACGACCTCATCCAAGTGCTCGAAGAGGCCAAACAGGTCGTCAATCCCAAATTATACGAGCTCGCCAGGAATCCCGGAGCGTACAAACGTAAGTGCATTAATTGGCTCTAAACAAATGTAAGAGCTTTGAGGTATAAATGTAACACCCATGATCTTTGATGCTCACAGGTGGCAGATTTGGAGGTGGAGGCCGTAGCGGTGGACCTCGAGGCTTCGGAGGTCGAGGCGGTGGCGGTGGCCCTCGCGGAGGTCGAGGTGGCCGCGACGACCGTGGCAGTGGTGGAGGCCGATTCAACGACCGTAGCGCCGACCGAAGCGGAAATAAGTGGGGCGGAAGCATCGGTGGAGGTGAGTTGCGCTACTATATCCTACCACCTCTCTTATTTTTACAAAAGTAGCGGTTCACTAAAAACATCGACGATTCGTTTGCAGGTGGACTGGGAGGCGGCGCCGGTGGTTACGGAAGCAAACCCTATGCAAGTAGTCAGAGTAGCTACGGAGGAGGTCTTGGCGCAAGTACTGGAGGTGGAGGTCTAGGCGGTGGTCTAGGTGGAGGTCTAGGCGGAGGTTTAGGAAGCAACAGCTATGGACAAAACGGAAGCGCGTATGGAAACAGCGGCAGCAGTTACAATCGGCCGCAGAACGGCTACTGAATGTTTCGCGACAGAGACGAACAATAAAGACACTATGTAAATTAGAGAACTAAAGAGAATATGAGGACTGGTCTGGGATACTTTAATACAGTTATAGACAAACCTTTTTTATTTGTAATTTAAGCGATTGATTTTTTTAACGTCTAAGTTCTGGATTGCAACGATGATCTGTTGAATCGAGAGAAAATACGAGTATTGCATTATATTAGGATACCTAGATGTGTAACGATGCCCTTCTAAGGTGGTTGCACTATAACTGCTCTTAGGACCAGCTATGATTCTATGTATATGTATTTGTATTTTGATATTAGATTCTTTAACTTCTTACGCGAATTAGTTTTTTCTTTTTCTTTTTCTTCCTATAAGTCTGTAGAATAGCGACGATTACGACTTTACCTATAGCATTATAAAAATAACTTCATGAAACATTGTTATTTAATATACACATCTTTTAAAAAAGCTGCTAAAAGCGTCTGCATGTATAACGATTATACCATCGTCAAATAAAACAACGTATTGTGCAGAATACACTCGGCCTTTGGCATTTTTTTTGTTCGCCTATCGCTGTCATTCGCAGGAAAACGGCGCTAGTGTAATCCATCTGTCTATCAAACTCGTGACGCGCAGGTGGAAAAAACTCCCACGCAAATCTGACGTAACAAAGATAAGACAGTTATCATCGCCTCTCGTGTTTTAGATTGCAGCGAATGATCCCACAGTGCGTGCTCAATCAGCTCTCCCGACAGAATTTTTTAACCTCGTCGTAAGTACTAGTCGTGAATCGCGAATGCAGCTTTGAAAGAATTTGCGCTTATCGCACTGGCGATGCGGCGCCTCATGCCGCAGGTCGATCGAGTGCATCGAGGCTCATTATATATTTCGCACTAACTCGGGAACATGTGAATTTACGAGGCGCACATGCGCCGATATTGCATCGGCTATATAGGGAAAAACGGATGGCTGTCATTGGCCGCCAGCTTTGTATCAGGAATCATCCGATCTGCCGCCACACTAATTCATCGCGGGGTGCGATAAGGATGTTTACGACACACGACTGGGTTATTACAAGATCCGTGTCTGCGTTGTATCTTGTGTTATTTAGTCTGCGGCATCTCTCTCGCCTTGTTTCTCTCTGTCTCTCTTCTTCCTCCTGACATGTGTTCCAAACGCACATGGGAAAATTCTGAATTGGATACCGCCGTGATTCATCGTTTTCCCCCCCCCTAACGTATCATTTGTTAAGCTCCCTCGCGACGAGTTGTTGTGCTTTTTTTCCAGACGATTCTCCGAGTCTCCGGCGAGATTAAATTGAAAACTAACGCATTTTTAAATAGTAGATACACGTCGAGCACACTCGACCTCGCTTCAATTGAACAGTTTGTACGGGCATGACAGGTGGTTTATATTTATCAACAACGTGATTCATCTCTGAATCGCACAAATATTCCGCGGATGCACGATGCCCACGTTTTACCTGTTTTTCTGGTTTTTGTCGTGCCGAATAATGAGAAATATAAAAATAATCTTGCAATGTATTTACCATTTGATATCGAATAATTTTTTTTCATTATCGGCTTTATCGAAGTCACTCTTTATTGCTGTGAAGTGGAGTTTTGCGGAAATTAACCACGTCTTAGAACTTCAGTGCGAAACTCGAGAAAGTAGCTTACCACAATTTATAAAACATCCGCGCCGAGCGATAAATATTTATCAGCTATGCAAAAAAGCGTCATATAAAAATCTCATGATGGATCATAATGATCATAATGGGAATGCAGATAAGAAACGGAATAAAATATTAAGCGACACTCGAAAAAATTATGCAAAGCGCGATTAGCTTGCGTCTAGTACAAGTCATTTCATCAGGTACAGAAATAAGGAAAAGAACGTTCTGGATGAATTGTCAAGGAAAAATTTTATATCCTTATCCGTTAAAAACTACGATTTCGCGCAAATGAAATTCAAATAACTGTCATCTAGAGTCTATAAACCGGGATCGCGAGTCTAATACTTGTATATATTCCAACAGGATGAAAATAAAAAGCCGTCGCGCGGGTAATGAGCGTCGAGGCGTGTGATTAAATTCCTATAGCTACACAATCAGCCGATTTACATTCGAAAACATTAAATCGCCGGCTGCTGGTGTATACTTATAATAACGTATGCGTATATATGCATACCCACATCATGCGACACGCGTATGCCGGCGACAACTTAATAATAAACGCGCATTACGCGCCAGATTTAATGATACAACGCACAGCACAGCACGATACAGGCCGGCAATGGAAAGTACAACGCGAGCAACGATTTCCAACGGGGCCTGCAATTGATCCTCTCGGCAATTTTTCGTCATGATGTCATCGAATCCGCATGAAAAGGTCAGCCGCGTAGAGAGTATATATAAGTATACCTATAGGTATAGATAAGAGCATTTATACGCTAGTTCGCAGATCGAAAAAAAACTAAGTGGAGGGGGAGAGAGAAAGAGGGAGAAGGCGCGCGTGCGTTTAAAGCGGGCGGCGTGACGCACGAGCCGAACATTGTTGCGCGGAGCCGCGGCGGCAAAAACCAGCCAGGGAACTCCACATCCTCGCGTGTTCAGTGCGCGTGCCTATAGACAATCGCCTTCTTCGCGCTATATACTCGTCAGATTATCGCTGTGTGTGTGTGCGCGCGCGTGTCCCGTATGTGTCTACGTATACCACTGGGCTGTGGCTCCGATACACCCCCTCCGAGAGTAGCTCGAGAGAGCTTATAGGTTACACACACCCGTTGACACGTATCCGTTCTACCTCGGCTGGCTCGCCCTGTATAATATAAGAAGTAGCAGTAGACACTAGACAGTAGAGCCACGACGTGTCAGTCGCGTCCAGCGTTGCTTTGTTTTTTCCTGGCTGCAGCCGAGTTCACGTCGCTCTCGCCCTTGACAGACATTTCGGTTGTCATCTCTCACTGCTGTTTGCTGTACTTACCTGAGTTGCATTTGAAGGAAAACTCCTGGACATGTCGGAAGGACGCAAAGAAGTTCGAGTCTGGTGCGACGGTTGGTGAGTTCTCGGCTCTTTTCGGAGTCGGCTGAGATTTTTTTCTGTAGCTGCTTGAATTTCAAGGGCTCGGCGCGTTTACGACGCGGTTTTACGATTAACGACTATATACTTATGCACTTCGGCTGATGGTCTTTGCTCCGATGGAAAGTTATGCGGGAGCTCGAGCATTTGAATTTGAAATTGAGCTCGGTTTCAAGGATGACTTATGTTGCAAATTGCATTTTCGCGGGGTTTGTGTCAAATTTTTTTCCCGACCGCGGTATTTTCGTCCGATTTCAATACCATTCATGTGGTTAGCTTTGTGTACAATCGTATACTTATGCCTTATTCATGACGTTTATCGATTTTCGTTCTGGCTCTAATTAAATATTAATCGGCGATCGCGTTTTTATCAATTGTGGAATTCAATATGAGATTACGTATACTCATGAGATATTCATTTTCACAGTTATGACATGGTTCATTTTGGCCATGCAAACTCCCTGCGCCAGGCTAAGGCTCTAGGTGACTATTTGGTTGTGGGAGTTCACACAGATGAAGAAATTACAAAGCACAAGGGACCACCTGTTTTCACCCAGGAAGAAAGGTACGTGTTTGTTCATCAATTGTTTCGAGTACGCAACATTAAGATAATGCCACATTAGCCTTGCGATTTACCAAGCTCTTATACTTATCCAAAAGAAACATGTGTTCTTTTATCTGCTTGGTAATGTGACCCTGCCTAAGGTTTTACAGTCATGTTCAATGTATGTACACAGTAATAATCGTGACTAAGGCTGTAATTAATAGATAGTTATTTGTATAGTCATCAGAATTTTGGTAATTTTCCTGCAAGGTCTCACAAACATTTATTTTGTAATTTTGGTCAATGTTGATCTACTTATTAGTCGAATTTTCCTCATTAGTCTGGATGTTTTATTGATTTTTTTACTGTGATCCCAATATTAATTGTATTTTAATTTTTCCTTGTAGGTATAAAATGGTTCGTGGCATCAAATGGGTAGATGAGGTTGTAGAAGGTGCACCTTATGTAACGACTTTAGAAACGTTAGACAAGTATAATTGCGACTTTTGTGTCCATGGTGATGATATCACAATGACTGCGGATGGAGTGGATACGTATCATCTTGTAAAAGCTGCGGGTCGCTATAGGTAATAGGAAAATTCACTTATTTTTTATAACAAACAACTTTTGAGGACAGATTTTCTTTAATAGATAATTTTTCATTAAAATTTGCAATTCAAAAAACTAAGTCTGTTTTTGCTAGCTAAATGGAAATGGATAACACGATGAAAAGCAATAACGTTTTTTCTTATTTTTCAGAGAAGTACAAAGGACAGCTGGAGTGTCCACAACTGATCTTGTTGGTCGCATGTTGCTGATGACAAGACAACACTTTAGACAGGGTGAAAGCGAATATAGTGTAGATAGGGAGCCAAGTAAAAGTATGGGCCAAGACAGACAAGCACGTAGTCCATGGACTGGATGCTCACAGTTTCTACCTACTACACAAAAAATAATTCAATTTAGTGATGGCAAAAGTCCTCAACCTGGTGATAAAGTAGTGTACGTTGCTGGTGCCTTTGACTTATTCCACGTTGGTCATTTAGATTTCTTAGAGGTTGCTAAGAAAGAGGGAGATTATTTAATTGTTGGATTACATACAGATCCCGCGGTTAATCGGTACAAATGCGGAAATTATCCAATAATGAATCTTCATGAAAGAGTTCTTAGCGTTCTAGCGTGCAAAGTAAGAATTAATTCATGTACTAAAATTTTTCAATATAAATCAGTGTCTTTGTATTAAAAATTCTTCTTCTTTCAGTACGTCAACGAAGTTGTGATTGGTGCGCCTTACGAGGTTACTAAGGAATTGATGGAACACTTCAACGTGTCTATTGTGTGTCACGGACAAACTCCGATAATGCCATGTGAAGACGGAACGGATCCGTACACTGAACCAAAAAGACAAAATAAATTCAAGGCGTTAGACAGCGGTAACGACATGACTACGGAGAAAATCGTTGAGAGAATAATTCTGCACAGGTATGATATTTGCTATGCAAAAACTTTTATCACTTGGCATTTATTTTAAAGTATTTTTTTTCTGCAATAATTTACTGAGAATGCAAAATTTTATTTATTATTGTACATTTTACTTGATTTAACTAGTTTAGAAAGTAAATTATAAAAGTCTGACAAGTATTGTGTTAGCATTTTAGATATGCACTTAATTGTTGTGTCTAATGTTTCGTTATCGTATTAGATAATAGAGTGTTGTTAATTTAATTGCATTGTTAAGTAACGATTATCTTTGGTTTAGTTAATGATAACACAATACATACCAGACATTAAATAGTTAGTTTTTTTCTGCTTGTGTATAAATTGTAAACTGCATTTGCCTCCAGGTCCAAGGAGCTTTATGCAATTATAAAGCGCTTGAACAACCGATAACACATTGCATCACGCTGTTTTGTAATCATCATTTTTTAACTGCAATAAATGTTTATTTTTTTACTTTGAACTGTTCTATTTTATTTTTATTTTAATCATTCTAAACATTAACACGTCACTGCAATTATTTATTAATCAAATAACTAATTTCTTTCCACATCATTTAAGTTTTATGAGCATGACTTTGGCACGAATATATTGATTTATTTCTTTTGCTTTGATACATATCATGAATAATGTTCATACTATTTTTAGAGAAAATGAAATCATGTCAAGATTCATTTATTAATCCATCAGTTCTATAAGCATTTATGTATGAACAATTTTAATATAAATTTAAGATTTTGCAACTTTTTTTATAGTTAGTATAACAAAAGATGCCTTATAAATATATGTTCTGACTTTGAATTACAGGTTGCAATTCGAAGACAGAAATTTGAAGAAGGAGAAAAAAGAATTAGCTGTGTATGAAGCTTTTGTAAAAGGGCAAAAGTCGTAAAAGGGAAGAAAACAGTTTGACACATCTAAACGAACTATTCACGGAGCCTTCAGTGTAAATATAGTACATGGACTTCTTATTTATTATCTATATTAACTTGTGCCGTAAAATATTATTGTAAATCGTATAAGTGTTAACCAAAAGATTTTCTATTAAGTATCATCCATTAGTTAGGATAGATAATGCAAATTGACATTGAAATTTTCACTTGACATTGTATTATAAACATTCAATAGTAATTATTATGACCTACTGTAAATTCAATGAGTAATTGGAAAGATATTTGAATCGTTATCACGAAGCAAGTTAAAAATTAAATATTTATTGACAAATTTAAGTTTATGCCATAAAGAATTGAAGAGGCTCTCTGTTAAAATTTTCTTAAAGATTTAATACAATTATACTTGAATAGTCTTTTTCATGATAGAATTCCGCTATTTAATTATCACGAGATTTCGTCGTCGTATGGCCTATTTATTAGCAAATTAAAGGTCACTGAGAAATTAATTTAATTTCAAGCTGATATTTTAACTTTAAAAACCTTAGTATTTAATCTTAGTCTTTATGGACGACCAAAGATTGATTCATAAGGTGTTTCATCATAGTCGAATTTATGTGATCATAGCGTCAGGAAAATTAAAAAAATATAAACTGTCAATAGCTATTGTAATATGTTTGTAAAAAGAACACAGCGTATCAAATACCATGTTAACACGTTTAAAGTGAAAACATAACAAAATTTTAGTTCACGCTAGATTGCAGTATTCAAACGCACTGGGGGTCTTACAAATTTCATTGTTATGTTTTGACTTTTCGGAGAAAAATTTTGATTAATTTATTGAATATATCATAATAATCTCTATTTTTCTAATGTTATTTAAATAACTTTTGTTATACACTATTTTTAATACTTTTTGTTTATTCTTAGGAAGTTATTTTTATCGTTTCGTTCTATTATATTAGAATCGATGATTTCCGATGTTTTAATTAATATTTACTACATGGTTTTAGAACCGCAATGCATGATATACTTTTAGCAAAATTATATAAGATTATTTGACCAATAAATTCAATTTGTCATTTTACACTATTTGTTATCATTGAATTTTTACTTTATTGTCAGTATACATTTACGTACAATCAAACCATCAGAATTTTATTGAAAACAGCGGTTCAAGCAACAGACACATATTGGTTTGGTTGCTGATCGAATGCTCGCATACAAAATTATTCTATTGTTTTTTCAAGTTGCTATATTATAAGTAAACCTGTGAATAAGGAATGAAATATTGATAATCATGATCACCAAACAAGTCATTGCAATTGAAATAAAAGGAAAGTCGGTTGTACGAATAATACTCGCAAGGTAGTACATACGACAAAATGTATCGGTGGCACTACATTTGTTCTAATTACAAAATAGTCTATGTACACGCACCAAAGGCAATGCCTAAAACGAAACCTTGAACCAATTAATATTAAAATCTGTTGTGTGCGTCAGTCTCGGATAATCGGTACATCCGGCTATCAAGGTATACCTTAAAAGTTAATACATAATTTGCATAAAAATATTTTCACTTATAGTGCTCGTACATTCAGGTCACGCAATAGCATTCATTTCAGACTTATGAATCTATATCTAAAATTAGGTTTTCCCGTTATAACAATGCAAGATATTCAGCCGAGTGAAAGAATCGTTTTTATTCTACGTTATCTTATGACTTTGAGTATCAATAATGACGCCTAGATAAAAGAAAAATCGATAGTCTTTTGGAAAGAACGTTGGCGAATTGCAAATTTGACTGTCATTAAATTCACGTTTAATCACTCTGTCGAAAAATCAGTCGATTGCGTTATAGCTGCGCAACAAGTATATAATAAATTAAACGTGAACTGCCAAAGTAGTTACAAACAAATAAATAAGTGTAAAATTAAGTTATCGAAAGCAAGGTGTGTATCACTAAAGAAGAGCCCGATGAGCAGATTGTAGAGCTCTGGTGAAAAAAAACCGATCAAATTTTTTATACAGCCAAAATCTACTCACCGGGCACAGTATACATGTAATAAAATCTCTAATACACTCGTCGGAGCGACGCCGGGCATTCAAATTCGCCGTTAGACGCCATCCCAGTCATCATCATTATCATCCTCGGAACCAGCTCGATCATCCATCAGCAGAAATCGAATCAGAGCCTCCCACGCGTCGGCGATCGAATAGCCCCGGCGTCGCTGGTCAGTGCACACGCGGCCTCTCCCTCAGCAGCCCATCATTTTTCCGGGACAGAAGAGTAGAGGAAGAGAAAAAGAGAAGAGATAAAAGAGATAAAAGAGATAAAAGAGATAAAAGAGAGGGAAAGGGGAGCGGCCGCATTACTGCACGGTCGAGCGGCCGGTGTATCCCGGCGCGACGTCGCAGTACTTCCTCGCGCGGTCGCGCACAAGATCGTCGATCGATTTGCCCTGCATCGGCAGCGAGACCGAGAGACTGTGGAGGCGGGACGCCAGGTAACACATCATCAGCGCCGAGAGGACGAGCAGACCGCCCAGACCCGCGGCCACGTAGAGGAAGTTGCCGCAGCTGCCCTCCAGGTTCGCCGCCACCCGGTCATACAGATCTGCGTCAGATTTTTCTATGTAGCGTCGAGCATATCAGAGCTCGCCGGAAAAGTAGGAGAGCTGCGATGATGATTATGATTAATCGATTCTTACCGTCGGGCATGATAACGGTGTACTCGATGTTTTCCTTGAATTTCGTCGTCGGCACCGAGTCGTTGTATCGCTGAATCAGTCGCCCTACTCTCGGCGAATACTCCGTCACGTTTCCCTGCGCCGGCTCGGCTGCTCTCTTTCTTCTCTTTCCGTGACCCGACGGCTCGAACAGATCCAGACAAAAGTCCTGCGAAAACCACTTGTATAAAAGTCTAAAACTGTATAAAACTGTTTAGCACAGTTCTTTATTTCGACTGTTGCGATCCGCGCCCTGTCGCTGACCCCCTTAAAGTTCAGCCCGCGATCGCGCGCCAGAATTTTCAGAGCATGTCTGGCTCAGCTAGCCGTAGTCCCACAACAAAAGCTAAAGGAATAGGATATATAACAACATAACGAGGCGACTCACCGGCTGGCAGTCCTGCGGCTCCATGCAGGCCTTGATCTGCGAGTGGATCCACAGCGTGGACCGGTCCCTCATGGAGCTGAGCAGGAAAGCTTCGAAGTCGAGGAAGACCTCGTTCTTTCGGTCCCTGTACCTGGCGGGCTGGTGCGGAATGATCGAGGCAAAGTCCCGGTTGCGACAGCCGTCCTTCACGAGGACGACGCTTCCTGGCGCGTGAGGCTGGTCGGGGTCGGGGCTCACAGTGACCTCGAGGAGCTTGATGTAGCCCCAGGCGCTCTCTGGGCTGATGCGCGCGCGGAGTTGGAGTTTCGTGCCTATGGGGACGGCTTGGTCGACGGTCTGCGAGGCTGCGTTGCCTGTGCCCGGGACCGCCGGGGTACTAGAGCTGGGGTCGGTGGCGTTGCCGGAAGCTTCGCGGTACAGGGCGACCTCGTACTCGAGACGACCCGGGGTCTCCTCGACCACGCCGGAGACTCGGGCGCCGTGTGGGCTGGAATTGTCGTTTTTAAGAGTTTTTCAAATTTTTCATTTTTATAGGAATTTTGCATTTACTGATGCTGCAATGCAATTGACTGAATTTAAGATCTACTTTTATCTTGAATTAAATTTCGAAAATAGCTTGGTATTATAGGAATGTTTTAATTATCGATTCCGAAATAATATAAATATTTATATAGCAATCGCTCTCTATTCATATAATTATAAACACCTGATGTCGTGTATTCGTAATTCGAAAACTGGGACTGCCCATAATGAGAGGCCAAGCTCCTCACTTTACTATTAAATTAAGAGAAGAGCGGCAGCAGTTTCTTTAATGAACTTCTACCGGCACACAGTGAGAGCTCTATACTCTCGAATCTGTCGAAAGTGCAGTTTCGCGTGGATATAATGTTTGTTCAAAGCCGAGCGCGAGCGGTATAGTACGCACGTAATAAACTGTTATGCTCCTCGGCTACACAGTGGCTCGTATATAGATATACTTACAAAGTCCCAGCGAATCCCGCGGCTTTGTGGCGCAGGAGCGTCGGCTCGGGTGGACGACACATTAGGATCAATTCTTGGTCAGCGAGCATAACAACTCCGGGAAACGCCGGAAACCATATCCTCAAATGAATGAAGCCCTGTGCGCACGAGAGTCGTTGGGTTATTTTAATATTTTTACGAATATCATATAAAAAGGTGTAGACGAGGCGATGAGAAGCGACACGTTCACATCATCTAGATCGAGAGCCGCGCAACAAAGTCGCGGAGCTCGTAAACTCCTTAGCATATAATAAAATCCTCTCGGCGGCAATAAGTAGCGCACAGCGGTCGAGGCATATATAATAGATAGAGGAGGTATACACATGTGTGTATATGTAGACACTTACATTGCGCTTGAGTATGCCGCAGCGCGTAAAGTCCGTTACTTTGAGGAAGTAGTTGTCCTCCTGGGGATCGTTGGGGTCCGGTCGGATCTGGCAGTGGACGTCGACGAGCGGATCGGCGGCTCTGTCATCCGCGAAGAGGGGACCACCTCTGAAGCCGATCGGCCGCCTGATCTTCGCGGTGAGCAGGTCCGAGGTCGAGCTGGCGCCGCTGCACTGGATGTCCGACACCTCGTAGTCTTGCGCAACAGTCGCTGCGACCTGATTTACATACGCGAACGATTATCTAGATGCGCCGCGTATACCCTCCGATCTACACATGACGGATCGCCGATGTATCATTGCTATTGAGCACGCACGCTTCGGTGATTCGGAGAGGCGGTCGAGTATCGGGCAGGGGTGTTATTAGGAGTGTACACCACTGATTTTTTTTCCCTCTATATCCGTACACCTTCTCTCATTCGGGTCGATCGCGATTAACCGTTCTATCGGTGCCGCGGCGGCGGAATCACCTACTTCGAGAAAAACTAGTTCTGGCACACACAAAACAGCTCTTTTGACCTATAATAGAGTTATATAGCATGAGCGGCCGAAACTCATCTCGAGGCGCATATTATTATTGTTTTGTTATTGATATACGGAGAGTTTTAATTTAGTCTCGCCCCTATTGAAAAATCTCACCGGAGTTCTCACCTGAGATTTTTCAATATACGGTCAACAGTGTTTTAAAATGTACTATTCAAACGGCATACACCTATATTATATCTATAAGCACCTGCAGTGTTTGAGCGCATCGAAAATTATGCTAACAAGCCACGGCATATAATATTCGCGATGCGATAATGAAGTGCGGCGGTGCGCAGATGGATCTGCTTCCGGAGAACCGCGATTTTTCTGCCCACTCTCGCTTGGAGCTCGTTAATTACCGCTATCGCACTCGTTAACGCGAAACCGAGATCGTCGATCTCAATAGCCCGCATATGCAGCGGTGAGCGCGCGCTATCGTTAATTGCCGCCGATTTTATCGAGATGCCCATTAGATTAAGCGCCGGGCAGAGAGTCTTCTTTTAAAAGAATGACTCGAGGATCAAGCTCTGCGTGGATTTGCTTTTCGAGCCTGTATTAGACACGTATACATATATTGTACATACGTACACACGGATGATGAATCACTGCTCGCGATAGAACCGCAGGATCGCGGGGTGTGGCTGCTGGTCGGTATTAATAATTAGGCTTCGGCGCGGTGAACGCCGAGGGATCTAATAATATCGAGTAACGCCGATACAGCTATAAGTGGAACAATCCGAGACCGGCAAGACGCTCGCGGCTCGCGCGTTTATTTTCACCGCGGTGTCACGTTGTATTGCCTGAATTTGCGTATACAAAAACGGAAATACCTTATTTCAGTCGAAGGGATACGATGTCTCTCGTAACCGCACAGCGAAGCGAGAGAGAGAGAAAGGACAACACGTGCGGCGTTAGGCGTACATCATATCGCTTCGGGCGCGAATAATTACTCGGCGACACGCGAGCGGCACGTGCCTTTGGGCGCCGTTAATTGCGCGCTCGCCGCACTCTCCAAGCGCGTATCTATAGACGTTCTTATACTCGCACTTCGAGTATATCTCGACGGGCCATGTGCGTGCGGCTATAACGGTGCCGAGTGACGCTCTGCTGCTCTCCTTGTCGCGGCTTATCTCTCTCTTATACACACGCACGCACGCACACACATACACACACACACAGACGTGCAGACCGCGAGGAGAGTACAAGTAAGCGTATATATATATTGCAAAAAGCGCGCGCGGGTGCCGGCCGCGTGTTATTTTGTTGTGACGGAATACGTAATGCTGGGGGATCGAGCGCACGCGCCGAGACACGCTATGATGTGCGAGCGACAGATGCGGTCGACCGAGAGCTCTTTGTAATCGACTTTGGAGTATATCGAAAGGACGCGTGGGTGCAGTGCTATATTGGCTCAAGGGGAAAGCAATCTTGCCGATTTTTTCTTATGCGCGAGATTTATCGCTTATATAGGCCGTATACCTACTGTTATACTATGACTTATGAATATTGAAGCGACTGTTGCATTTTACGGTCGATTTAGTAGCGCATCAATCAGCGAGTGTCACTCGCCTCGACGTTTCAGTACGAAGATGGGTCGCGAACCTCGAAGAATTTTTCCAGAAGGACGGAAGCGGCGACACTATACTGTTCCCAGCCCTTTTTTGCTCTCCGAGGTCGCTAAACCGTCGGGAAACTGCTACAGGGTGAGACGAGTGTTTCTGAGAATAGATCGTAGCTCTTAGACACGAAAGCAAATGAATGCAAAGGAGCCGTATACACTCTTTCTCATTTGCAAGATAAAGCCGTGCGGCTTTGACTCCGTCAAAACACTTATCGCTCGGTCACAGAGCTAACGGTCTATAACGAAAACGCATTAGAGAGAGAGAGAGAGAGAGTTTGAAAAAGCCGATAATCCTCGCTCGATAAATCAGCCTCGATCCCGCAACACAATTCGATTCACATCGCGCACAATGTTAACGTAATGCGTTCCACTTGCCATCGCGCGCTCGCAAATTGCGGTAAATATTCACTTTATGCTCGATCACGCGCTCGCTATTGCTCTCTCGCGAATCGCGCGAAATGTTCTCTCCGCGGTAACGGAGGCATCAAAAGCTGCGCATAACGGATGAGAGGACCTCTTGAGCCGAATTATATTCGGCGGGATATGCTGCAGTAAAAGCGCACCGTCGTATTTTTTCCGCGAGTCGACGCACACACTTACATATACACGTACTATACAACACATCCTCGTAACGAGCGGCTGCTGCCGGACGATTTTACGCGCGTTATAACTGTTAGCGCGTATAACGGCCGCAATAAGCGAGGGGTACAAGGGACTTTTTTTGTGTCACCGCGGTGCGAGCGCGCATAATCGCTTATAAGTGCAGATGCAAAATGTGTAATCTCGAGAGGATGTAACCGTGTCATGGGGACGTGGAAACTCAAGCGGCGAAATGAATGGATCCGCATCGTTTAATTGTACGTGAAGCGGTAAGTAGGCATTCTTTTCATCTCTGGCATCAGAGTATAGTTCTATATTTACGGCGCTATAGCAGTAGGGCTTTGTAGGCTCGCGCGCGCGCGCGCGCGCACGGCCGTAATTTTCCCGAGATTGAACCAATTTTGCACAGTTAGATCGAGCAACGCGAGCGAGTAGACTCTCCCCGATGTGTATACGGCTGCGCGCAATCGTCCTATCGGAATGTTTTTAAATTGAGCTGTTACGGGAATGTAACGTGCAGTCTTATATACCTACGTTATAAAAAACGAGTGATTGACGAAAGTTAAAATTTCGCGCCAAAATTCAAAAAATCCACTCACCGCGCAAAAGGTGGCGAGCAGTATCCTCCACATCTCGCCGGCCCAGGTCGAATCCACTCTCCAGTCTCTCCCCTGCGCACAAACGATCGAGTTGCGTATTAGGTGCGAGATGTGTGTACAGCCGCTGAGAAAACACCGAGGAAAACGAGAAGAGCAGGTAGTGCAGGCGACGCGAGCAATTTCGTCGGAGTTCACCGGCGCACTGCCGGGCCCGGCTGCACAGCTCGACGCAGCTCAGCTCGGGCCAGCCGAGCGCAGCGAGCGCGCGATCCCCACTCGCCGGCAACGGCAGAGCAGCCAGCTTCGCCCCAGGAGGCGAAGGAGGGAAAAGGCGCAGAGACGGGACGGGAATCATCCGGAGAGTACTGTTAATGCATGGCCCGTGCTTCGGCTAACGACCAGCCTCGCGCGAAGGAGAGGGACTCTACTTCCTATACACAAACGCACCAGACCCCCTCTAACTCTCCCTCGAGCTACTTTTTGCCGAATCACTGGATTTTTCGTGTGTATTACAGTGAGCGAGAGAAGAAACCAGGCTCTCCGTACAATTATCTTTTGACACAGTTACCGAAAGGATTTTTTTTTTGTCACCCTTCACTGCCCCGTCCTCAGCGCTCGCGCACCTGAAGCTCTTTCATGCTTCGCAGCTTGGTCTATCTCTTTTCCTTTTATAAATTGTCGCCGCGCGACACGGGCTTTTCAATACAGTCATTACAACGTGGGGGAGGAGGCGGGAAATGCATTTTCAGCTTCCTGAAATTATTACCTTCCGAGAAGCCTGGCATGTACACACAGTAATTGTAGCATTGGTGGCACACACCACTATATCTAGACTCGGCGAGCAATATTGTTATGAGGGAAATGCTTAAGCGGTGACAAAAGGGCCAGTCCAAAACTGCTTTGATGTTGCTCTAGCGGTCCACGCAGCTACATATACTCACGTGGAACGTTTCTAATGTACCTATGTATATTAAAATTAAATTTATATACGATATTACATAATACGCACGTTCGCGCCGTAACTGTAAAGGCATAAACTGCACGGCGTTATCGGGAAAAAATTAACGGTTACAATAAATTTCCATTTGCGACTTATCTGGCTATATCGCAGCGAACAATGTTAGCCGGGGCAAAAAATGAGGAAAAAACAACGCCGGCCGTTAACTTATTTTTATAACAAGCGCGTGCGCATCCATAAATATGAATCGTCCGCCGGTAGCTAAGTACGAGTATTTGCAAGCTTAATTACTATATACTCTCCGGCGCGCGGCTACCGGCGTCTAATAATTTTCTCACGAGAGAGAGAGAGAGAGAGAGAGAGAGAGAGAGAGAGAGAGAGCTCCGCCGGCCACTTCCCCTTATAGTTGTATACGCGCCAGGTATACACGCGCTGCACGCGTATATCGTATGCAGAGGCATTCCGGTCCAGGGGTCGCCGCGAATCGCGAAACGCACTCTGATTCCGATATGTATAACAGGCGAATGAGTTAAGCGGTTACTGACTTTTCCACCGCAGTCTAATTGTGGGTCAATGCCGCGCTGCGGGCGTCGCTTTAATCGCCTCGTATTTGTTTGTTTTTTTAATGCGCGCGAGCACACTGAGAGAGAGAGAGAGAGAGAGAGAGAGAGAGAGAGAGAGAGAGAGAGAGAACCGTTTACGCGTATATACATCGATCTGTTTTTTCGCGAGCGCGTTAATTGCACCGAAAGATTGGAAAGTTAACGACGTGTTCTGTTACTCGGCGAGTGCGAGCGCGCCTTTTTTGCGCTCAAAAGGGATATCATAATAGTGCAGCGCGCGGCTTGGTGCACATCAGAGGTCGATCGCAAAAAGCAGAAAAGACGGCTTTTGTTATTGCCGACGCTAACTGCCTTCTCTGTCTTAATGGAGCATCGCGCGCTCTCCGAACGTCCGAGCAAATGAGTCTGTTAAATAAGTTTCGATTTCACACAACATTATTGCACTGAGACCTTATAATATATTGTTGCCCGCGGCTGAGAACGGTACTTGAGATTTGTTCGTTTTTTTACGAGGTTTTAATAATACAGATTTTTCAGCGCGCATTAGATGATGTTTTAGCATGAGAGCGGGCGAAGCAGCAGACTGAACAAGGCAATTTTAGCATTGGTGGCACACCACTACGTCCACTACTATATCTAGACTCGACGCGCATATTGTTATAACGGAAATGGTTAAGTACCTATGCGCCACTTATTTTCACCTGCCATAGATATAACGAAGAGTTTGGACGAAGGTGAAAGGGCTCGCGCGAAAGGGCCAATCCAAAATGTTATGTATGTACGCTTAACTGAGCTTCAAATTTTTCATTTAAAAAGATCGAGTTTCTCGCGAGAATATAACGAAGTACGCCCCTCGTCATCGTATTTTCTCAATTTTCACTTTAGGAGGTTAATAATTTAAACATACACAGACATTGCGCGGTGAAAAGAACTACACCAATCAGAGGACGAATAGATTGTCATGTCTTTTTTAGAATAAAAGATTGAAAAAATCACTCTTTGCTGTATTAAGAGTGCTCTATACCTCCGTGACAGCCAATCAGAGCCGCGAAGTTTTCTTAACAAACTACAGTTTTATTATTTAACGCTTTTATAAAATAAAAAATTTTATAATATTCTTTAGACTTTTCTACACGTGGGATGATTCCTAGATTTAGTAAATAATTATTGTAAAGCCGTAAAATAAATGTTGAAAGTTTTGCTCGATATGTCGTCTGCTTCCGCAGCACAAGCCACCAACGGCACCAAGAGACGCGAACGAAAAATTGCTGATTGACTATTATCTGAGCTAAATTTCGACTGAAACGTTCTCATCCCACGCACGGAAGAACCCAAAGAATATTATACATGCTTTTTTGCATCTCAAAATGAAAAAATGGAGTTGCAGTTTGTTACGAAAAAATACTTGCGCTATAGTGAAGGAGCATGCATGCATTCGTTCGCGTCTCTTGGTGCCGTTGGTGGCTTGTGCTGCGGAAGCAGACGACATATCGAGCAAAACTTTCAACATTTATTTTACGGCTTTACAATAATTATTTACTAAATCTAGGAATCATCCCACGTGTAGAAAAGTCTAAAGAATATTATAAAATTTTTTATTTTATAAAAGCATTAATAATAAAGCCGTAGTTTGTTAAGAACAATTCGCGGCTCTGATGGCTGTCACGGAGGTATAGAGCACTCTTAAGGATATCCACGCACATTCACATTCAGTTTTCTAGCTGATGCAGAAAAGCTGATGTAAACAAATTTCGCAAAACAATGCATACCTATTTATTAAGTAACTGCATTCAATACATATATGCACTTTTTTAATGAAAAGTAAATCGCAGTTTACAATAATCGTGGATTATTCTATTTTCTATTACTTACTGCTACGTATGTACATCAGCTACGCACAATAAATTGTTCAAAAAAAAATTTATTAAAATAGCGACTTTAAACAATAGGGAACAGACATGATTTTTAAAACCTTTTTTAAAATAAAGTTAAAGTTAATTCTTACAAAAAAGTATAAGAGTTACGATTTTTACTGCAATATTTGTTGAGTAATATTGTTTTGAAAATTTGGTGATATATACCTTTCTTGCAAGATTAAGAATACCCAGGAACAAGAACAAAGCAAATACTCCGTGAGATTAAGTTTCAAGTCCTACACTGCAGTCATCGAGAGAGATCGTATATTTTCAAAGATTGGGCGGAGGTAGAGATTAAGTTTAAATTCGCCCTTTCTTTAAAAAATAATTCTCACATGGCTAAACAAAAACCTTCATTTTTAATACACAGGGTACGCTGTTGATGCAAATCCCTTCCTCAAACGAATGTCCGTGGACGTGAAGGATAAGTATAAAGAGGCTTTGCGACACGCATTACGCAAAACGGAGCATTCTCTCATATACGAGCCGGATCGGGTAGCAAAAGATGCAGAAGGACGACGAATATTGAGCCGCTACCGTTTGCTCATAGCTTACTTTAAGAAGCCAACAATCACCGGTTGTAATAATTGTAGTATACAATGATTTTAAATTTGTTCTAGTATACAATAATGTCAAAAGCGTCTATTTTTACATGCAAGCTATATGTTCAGAATTTTAATAATTGTAAATTTACTTTGAAATAAGTCAAGTCGAACCGTCTATTTTTAGTTGCGCAGGCTATTAATTGTAATGATTGTGAATTCGCATTCTATGTAAAATCAAAGCGTTTTCTTTTGATTTGTCAGGTGTTGCTTTGTCAGTTAATTATTGTCTTAATAAATAAAGTCGAAGCGTCTATTATTTGCAATAAGATAGACCACATAAGTGTATTATCACCTAAACCCCCGGGATTCAGTTCTGCTCGCGATTGCGCGCAATATATAGCGCATCATCCTTGGATACACAGCGAGAAACTTCACGCTTGACATTATCCCATAGCGTGCAATAAGAGTCGGCGCGTCTGCCTCTCCGCGTAGCCACTGTATTTTCCTATACACCTCACGCGCTCGCTCGCGAAACATCGAAATGGAAAATTACACGAGTGATACTACACTACAATAATAAACCGTGCTCATCAATATTTCATAATTTCCTCGGATTTAACTGTTCCATCTCTCTCTCTCTCTCTCTCTCTCTCTCTCTCTCTCTCTCTCTCTCTCTCTTTCTCCTGTACAGCAATAACAATATACGATGTAATGTTCCTCGTCGCGCACTATAATACATACACTATGGGTGATGCTCGGCCGCGTCAAATCAACGCCGCGTATCATAGCCGTTATGCATAAAGACGCTCTATTGCAGCAGCAGCAGCAGCAGCAGCAGCAGCAGCTGCTGCTCGGATTGGAGGAGGTGGCTGACCGCGAGCGCCGACCTTAGGCAAGGCTGCCCATAAAGACGATTAGACGAGTAAGTAGTAGAGAGGCGAGAGATCGCGAGCGTCGATATAATTGTCCGTTAGCGCGCGCGCGCAAGCGGCAGCCGCATCAGCGTTGTATACACGCAGCCGCAATCACCTATACGCACCGCGCGCGCGCAGCTGATTGAGCTCTCGTCCTCCCGGCCGGGATCGACTTTACGGAAGATTGCGCTTTTCGTTAGGATTTTCCTCATGCGGCTGATAGAGCGTGCGATTTCTTTCTTTTTTTCTCAAGATTCTTTCTCGACCGAGTACAAAAGTCAGTTTGCATATTGATTTTAATTGGAGTGATATCTGAGCACTAAATTTCAAATGCTTCTACGGGATTCTCCTTGCGCACGCGTTTGAATTCAACGGCATAATCACCGCGCATTAATAAGATGCACTGCATGTCCGATGAAAAAAGTCTGCTACACCGTAGCTCCCATTCATACGAGCTCGCGCAAATATCTGGAATTGAAAGTCGCTCTCGAAAACTGCGCAGTTACTTATGCGTTATATTAACAAGGCTGTTTTAGCATTGGTGGCATATCACTATACATCTAGACTCGACACCCATATTGTTATGATGGAAATGGAAAAGTGCCTATGTGCCACCATTTTCACCTGCCAAAAACGCGAGGTGTTTAAGCGGTGGCGAAAAGACTCACGTAAGGGCCAGTCCAAAACTGCTTTGTTTTGGTATTGATATCGCTCTAGCGGTCTGTACTCATACGTTATGTTACAATAAAATTGAGTTTAATTGCTCCGAGAGTTTTAATTTTTTATATTTTGTAGGATGAAACGTGAAGTCATCATATTACCTAGACGAGAGTTGTCCCTTATATGAGGCTTGCATCACCGCCGTCGATTTTTTTTCTCTTTTATGATTATTCTTCTTAACTTAAAGTTGATTTAAATCTTGACTATTTTAATAATCAATAAATTATTGTTTATAAAATTTCCCCGTTTGCTCTCTGCCTTTCCTGACGTTAGACTATATTAATATTTAACATGTTCAACGCCAAAAGTGCCCATTGAGAATTGCGGTAGGCATAAATAAAAATTAAAAATTAAAATGAAATTGAAGTTATCCACAATCAAATCAGGCAGAATATCGTAGACAGCCTCGTTGATTACGTTTCTCCTGCTTCAGCACAGGTTGATAGTGGTCTTGCGCTCGCTCGAAAGCTCGGCGTATGTCTTTGGCGTAGATGGAAAATCCGCCCAAATCACACTGCTTAAATTTCGTTTCGAAGTTGGGATTCCGCAAGAGCGCAGCAATCTGGCAGTAGCTTTTCACGAGGAGTTCGAAACCGTGCAGGTATGAAAGAACCTCGTGGATTTAATCCTGTCTATCTCGTTTATGCAGGTTTGATAATACTTCCGCAAATCCCGACTCCGCTCGATGATCCATTCATCTTTCAATTCGATCGAGGGTTGGAGAGCTTTTTTTAGGGCCAGTGCATCGATCATCGCCCAGGTTTCTAGTCGTAGCACAGCTTCGCCATCGGATAAGAATAAGAGAGCGAAAGGCGTTTTACCATCGCAGTCCTCGGCGAGCCTGATCATGCAGTGCTCCTCGCCGTTCGACGAACGTTCAGCCGCTGCAGATTCGCAGGCGGCATGCAACACGGTGCGACCTCTACTTGTTCTCAGATTAATGTTCGCGCCATATGTGAGCAAAGTTTCCGTCACAGTGTAACAGAAATGAGCCGCGAGGTACAGCGGGGATTCGGCCTTCTTTGTCAGTGCATTCACGTTTGCGCCGTGGCCCAAAAAGAACGTTACCTGAAAAAAGAACAGCGCACCAGAAAATTAAATTATCATTGGCAAACGTTAGTTTTTAGCTCAATATTTTTATGCGCTTTGAACGTTAACAAATATTTTCACACTCTAATGTAATGAATATTGCAGCTAGTACGCGTCTTCGACTCGCGTTACCTCGACTTCTACGCTCGTTTAAAAAAATCTCACTTTACTCTATCGATACACAATAATAAACTATTACTTACCAATTCATTATTTTTCGACGCAGCGGCCCTATGTATAGGCTGGAAGTGACTGAGATGCTCTTTGTCGTCGAGCGAAACGCCCTTTCAGGGGTTTCATGGTGTTTCCATATGGAATCCGAAAGGTGGTGCAAGACGTTACAACCCTTGCTATCCTTAACAAAAACATCGGCTCCGTGTTTCATCAACAGCGAAATTCTTGGCTGCGTAAAGCAGTGGTGTTATTCCGTCATTGTCAACGGCGTTGACGTCGGCTCCTTTTTCGAGAAACGATTCTATCGTCTCGATGTCTCCTTTCCACACCGCATGGTCAGGAGTGTTCGTCCGGTGCAGTCGCGAGCTTGAAAGTCGGCGCCGTGGTCCGTAATCAGATGGGCGAGTCGTTCCCTCGCCGGGGAGGTAGCTATGTGAAGCAGCAGGTGCAGAACGGTCAATTTCTCGTCGCACTCTTGAGGATCGCGACGTCCGAAGAGCTCGTTGACGTCGGCACCAAAGCGCACCAGCAGCTCGACTGACTTGTTATATAACCGGCGAAGACCGCGATCCACAGGAGCGGGAACCTTTCGAGCATTTCTTGAAAATATTCCCTACTATAGGCATCATGATCCAGTTCCAGGATTAGCTTGATTACGGACTCCTGATCGTCGTGCTTGAGGTCACCCCGAACAAATTCCTTTATCCGATCACTGTTACCGTGAAAGCGCTCGCGAAAAATCTTCTTGAGCCATTGACACACCACTTGGTCATTGTCACGACTACCATCCATATCTGAGTCCCTGGTCGTCGTATAAGACCCTCTATATTACAACACGTCTGGCACTATATGTATATTATGTATATGTCTATCTTTCCTATATGAAATTCAGGTATCTCTGCAGTTTAGATGCGCAATACGATGAGATGCTTGTGCCTCTATTGAGAAAGGAGCGAGAAATTTACTGGATGATGTCCTGAAAAAATGAAAATTATATTGAAATAAGTATTTTTTAAAGAATACTATGCTGAAACGCGTGTATTACTTCACGTTTATCGACAAAAAAATAAAAAAAATAATAGTATATACCTTATCTTATCTTATATACCTTAATTTATGAAAATTTTACTAAAAATTATCTAATTTTTTCCATGCAATATTGCTTTGATACAAAAATTAATAGCGCACTATATGTTCATTTAATGAACTCTCTTAGCCTGCTTCAGCGCCCTCTATATCGGTCATTGACCTGAAGCGTCGTTTCGTTTCCGCCTCTTCCAGCTCGTCTTCCGGTCTTCTCGGTATTCCTTCTCTTCACCTACGCCTCCAATCTCATCCATCCACGCAACCTTCCTCGTCTTGCCGATTCTCGCTAGATGGCTCTACCTGAACCATTTCTAGCGGAGCGCGCGTTGTATTTAGTTAGTGTTATAAATTTTTTATTGCTTTAATAATCTGATTATTTATATAAAATTCATTAAAGATTTCTTATATAAGATAATTATTGAGTAGATAATTATATTCATGATTATAAACATTGTCTACATTTTGCTTCCTTCCTAAGGAAGCCTTGTAATAGTGATTTTTTGAGTTTGTGTAAAAACATGTAGAAAGTGTGTTTTGATGTATTTTTAGTCGAAAAATAGTGTTTTTAGAAAATGTCCGTATGGATGCGCGCGCGTGTGTGTGTGTGTGTTCGTTCGTCGACATCTGTATCTCAGCTTCTACTCAGTGGATTTTGATCCACCAACTCTCATTTTCTTTGTTTTTACTATAGCATGATGGGAAAACAGTCCGTTTTACATTTTGTAGGCGTGTTTTTTTTTATAGCGATTTTTTAGTTTTGAGATTTCAGTTTTCTCCGATAAAGTTATTGAAAAAGTTAATAAAAGTAAATTGCTTAATATGCACATGAAAGAGAATAAAATTACCTATCTTTTTACCGCGGAGCATTTATATTATCTTTCGTCGTTCTTTTATAATACACCATAAGGTGAAATTTTTTTAAATCGTTATAACTCAAAAACTGAATAGTGAATCATTCTAAAAAAATACATGATCATTTATGGTAATTAGAACTATGTACCACTTTAATTTTAAGTCAGTGTTCACTGAAAAAAGTCGTTTTTCTATGGGAGACGATAACTGGAGTAAAAAAGCATTAATCAAGTTCAAATTTTGGATTTAGTTAGTATTATATAGCATCTTGATCCCTATGTTTGGGTTGTTTACGAAACCAATTAGTTTCGAAGATATGAAGCTTCAAAATTTTTTTCTCACCCTGTATACTATGAATCGTTATTTTTACGTGACGCGATAACTGGAGTAAAAAGGCAATAATCAATTTAAAATTTTCGATTTAGTTAGTATTATATAGCATCTTGATCCCTTTCTTTGGGTTGTTTACGATACCAGTTAGTTTCGAAGATATGAGAGAGGAAATTTTAATTATATATATGTAATTGATTCAAAATAATTGTATTCATAAAACAAAACAAAAATTGATAGATTTATATATGAAGTAAAAACAATTCTGATATTAAGCAATACATAATGTTGAAGGAAGCTACGTGCCAAAGAATTGGCAGCGGTTTTTTATCATATAATATTATAAGTTAAATGTTGTTGAAGTTGAATCATTTTCTAATAATTTTCATTAAAAATTTATATTTAACCAACTACTTATTATGTTTAACTAAAAATTTATACATAACTAACTATCAATACCTAACTATTTAATTTAAAGATTTGTAAAATTTAACTTAAGAAAACTTCTATCGTAGAAAGGCCCCTCCTATGAAAGAATGATTGTCGCAGTAATCGAATTAACATGTTTCTCGTTAGCCCTTCGTTCATATTTGTATCATATTTATTTTATATTTCAAATATTAAAAAAAGTCTTAATTAGCTCGCCCCTTTCTGCTGGTATTTATTACATATAAAGTAATTATAATTGTCTTTTTTTAAGTGGAAATTAGGGATGATAGAGTTTCGATAAATGTCGAATAAATCTAGAGCGATATGATATGAATTCATCAAAACGAAGCAGTTTTGGACTGGCCCTTTTGCCATCGCTTAATCTCTTGGTGTCTGTGACAGGTGAAAATAGGTCGTGCATGGGCATTAATACCTACCCATTACCCTCATAACAAAATAGTGGCGTGTCACTAATGCTAAATGCTAACTTGCTTGGCCTACTGCATGCTTCGGCCGCTCATGCTATAACTGGGGGCGCGTCTAAAGTCGCTATAGTCCTTGAAAAAAATGCATTCTGATGCATCGTAGCCGCACTGCTCAAGCTTAATCTGCATCATAGACGGACAAAGCTCGCCGGACGCCATAGAATTCAGCCGGCATGTATGTACGGCCGAGATTTCGCGGCGCGTATATACAAAGAAATAATGAAGTCATAAAGCTGCCGCGCACAGGATAGTGCTATAGAGTGAAAAAGCCCTCGTCAATCCGCAGCTGCGTCAGCTCAATTCACTGGCTCGAATCGAAGCTGTTCGTATAAACAAGCAGAGGAAAGGATAAAGCAAGAGAGAGAGAGAGAGAGAGAGAGAGAGAGAGAGAGAGAGAGAGAATGAAGAAGGAAGTCCCATTCGACGCGCAGGAGGCACGCGGCGCTTCATGCTCCGTTGCAGGGGCGACTTGCTGCAGATTTCCGCCTCGGTCAGCTCGCTCATAGTGTGTGTATATGTATATGGATGATCCGGAGCCAAAAGTCGCTCGGGATCGCGACACGTCGACGAACCCCCGTGGCTGGGTGATGATGCTCGACTACTGTACTTACATGTCCGCATACCGGCTGGTGTGTGCAGATATAATATTGCCGCTCGCGTGCGCGGAGATCAAAGGGGTTTTTTGCGACTCGGATGCGAGTGTGCGCGGGGGCAATTATATACTATAGAAGGATCGTGGGCGAGGCGGCTACGGAACGGTTTTGCAATTTAACGGTTCCGCAAAAACCCATAGGATTAATCTTGGAAGCGCCGTTTTTTTTTCTATAAACGTTTCGCATGTTTTCCCGAATCGCCTCATGAATATAGGTATCCGAGAAATCCTGGAATAAAGCGCTCGAATGAATTCCTATACATCACGCAGCCTCGAGTGAGAAATCAAAATTCGAAGTGACACTCACCAGCCACAAAAGAAGCAGACTACACACGACTGACCTGGTCAGCGACAACAACAGTCCTCGGCTCCATCAATTGTCGCCTCGAGCCGATCGACAAGCAGAAAAAAAGAAAGAAAGAAAGGACTCCTCTCTGACCCGAAAAGACCGGCTATCGCTAATGGCGCGCGCGTTACTCGTATCGCCCGGTGTTTTATGCTAAGTAGCCGATCGTCACTCCGGGCACGCGGCGACTTTTCTCTGATTGATTAACATCCCGGTGCGTCTACGTAGGACAATGATACACCTTGTTTTCAAAGCTTTAAAAGCCCCCGCCCACATGTGCCGGGACTTCAGTCCATGGGTGAACTCACGTCTGCGATCATGTGGCAGTTCCAATCAGTGCTGTGTCTCGAGGTGGTGATTCTCTTTTCGTCCTATCAAAAAATTATCTCTCGCGAGTATGCAAAAGTGCAAGCGTCTCAAATCCGCCTACGTCTGTCCCTTAAAGTAGGTCCTACTGCTCGTGCCGCTATGCCTCGGAGTCGCCATCGAGCCGATCCTCGTGAACTACCCGACGCGTCGGACGGCCCAACGGGTCTATCTGCCGCCGGAGTCGCCGGGCTTCTCTCTGCCGGAGGTGATAGACAACCGAGCTAGGATCCCGTCGGTGAGTTCGGTCGACATCGCTGCAGCTCTCAACGCCAGACCCGCTCTGGGACTCCAGACGCCGTTCGCCAATCACGCAGCCGATTTCTATCCGGTCTACGCGTTCACCAGAGGCTCCACCGAGGAACAGAGGCAGAGGAACGTTGGATCGACGGAGAACAGCGGCAACGACCTCCTCGGGGATCTACTTCCTGGTGAGGTGCAGATCAACGACATGTCTTGCCAGAACAGCGCGGAAGAGCTTTACTTCAGGTAATTATTCAAATCGCGCGCAGCTTAATAAGCGCAATCAACTCGCTTCATCTAAAAGAAGCGTAAAAGAATATGCATTGGAATAGTTCACGCCGGCACGCACGGGAGATCGGCGCGCCTCATTACCCGATTTATTGCATAACTCTCCGCGCAGAGCCTCATTATCTCCGCCAAAGGACTCGGACCAGCCGGTCATCGAGAACGCGGGTAGCAGCACCTGCAAGATCGTCAAACTCAAGAACGAGTACCGGATCGATTTCGGCAAAGAGGACTTCTGGAACTGCGGCGTCGTCGACTGCTCCGCCGATTCCGGCCGGTACTACTGTCTCAGTCTGAGATTTCCCACGATATCCGGGCTCAGACTCAGAGACGATCTCAAAATGACGCTCCAGTGCAGAGCGCAGGAGCGCGTAGCCTCTCATACGCGACGCTTGAATCTGAAAACCATTGACACGTGAGTATATATAGTTACACAGCGTCGATGCGTGAAAACGCACTGAATAACGCATTAATATCGAGGAGTCGACGCTCGACTGGTTTTCAGAGCGGCGAGAATGGCACCGAGAGTAGCGACGGGCGGTCATAAAAGCGCCTTCGACACCGACATCGCGCTCTACAGGAAGAGCTTCGGTGCCGGCACTGCCGAGCAGCACGTCTTCGACGCGAAGATCGAGTCGGGCGGAACGCTACTGCTGGGAGAGGAGGTACTACTCAGGGCTGCGGTCCGTGAAGGAGATGGTAGGATTATTGATTGTTTACGCATTCGAATCTATTAGCCGCACTTGCGTGCACTACTGCGCGTATCTCTGAAATTTATTTCGCGCGCTGATTTTACGATTCTCGATAAAGCCATCGATTTGTTTATACTTGCAGGCTGGAAGTACTCGAAGATAAGCGAGGTAACGGTGCACTTCGTGGAGAAGCGTCAGCGTAAGAAGATCATGAACAGTCTCTGGATTTTGGATTCCGAGGGTTGCCTGAATCCGCAGGTTCGGGAGATCTGTTCCGGAGAACAGTACCGAGTGAGTCCGCTCGAGAGTTACCTGCTCTTCAAGGCGTTCATGTTCGAGAACATGCAGGAGACCGACGAGATGGTGCTGAGCGTCAAGGTGACCGGTTGCCTCAGCGGCGAGGACTGCGTTTTGAACTGTCCGGCTGGTCACTCGAGGAAAGCCCGAGACGTAGGGGCTCAGGGCAGGAACGGTACGCATGATTGGCAGAACGATATCACGTTCAGGGTCGTCGCTTCGGTTGATAGGGTCGATGCTGCGAGTAGGTGGCAGACACTGGGGCCATATGCGGGGTCGGTTTTGGTCCTGGGAGTGATCGTCGTTCTGGCTTGCGTTGTCGAGTTTTACGCGAGAAAGAGGAGACTGTTGCGAACGTCAGATTGATTTTGATGGAGAGCTGCAGCAGGTGTTTGGATCGAGTCTCGAAATTTATGTGATGATAGTACTCTCTCTTAGACTGAACGTTGGACTCCCGCGTATAATATACGATCGATGAAGCGATCGTTAAGAATGAGCGAAAAATTGAATTAACTAGATGTATTATTATTTATTTTATATTACCATAACATCTCTATTTTTAGAAACATAGTGTATAGTTTATTTTTCAGTATTGAATGAAATCCGAAGTTACCGATACCGATTAATTTTCTGGCCATTATATGAGTGCCACACGTACATGATTAATGTGACCTATTTTATACTGTAATAAAACGCATTTTTTTCAACAAACCCACTTTATTTCATTCCCACAACACACGCGCCGTGTTAATCGAATTTTTCTTCTCTATTGTCTATTCTGACAAACGTCGCGACGGCTATTGATCACAGGAAACCACTATACAAATTACAGGAACTGCACGAGGAAGACTCGACCGTTTGATTTGAAAAACGCGTCAAAAGAAAGAATTAGGTATTGTCCAAGCGTCCAGCTCGATGCACAACTTGATACCAAAGGCGCAAAAAATTAGTGACTTTAGTGTGGTCCATATGAATTTGTCCCGCACCGCCTGGGCCAAAACGCAGTCTAACGAACAGCTACAAAAGTCTTCAAAGTAATTGGAGCCTTTGTTCAAGTAGTACCGGTCGAATTCCGTCTGGTTCTGTTCGGATTTTGTCTCTGGCAATTCCTCGGCAAGTCCTAATGTATTTTGTTTTTTCTTTTTAACTTGATCCCGTTTCAAGGATCGTTTAACCGATTTTTTATGCGAAAGCATGCATTACTTACTTTCAACGGGACGTGATGAATGGACACTACGGTTCGATACGATCGCTGTTCCGACCAAGCTTCTGTAGGACGTGCGGTACTGGCTTTGCTCACTTGGCCGACTTCTCATACTTTTGCTGCGTATTATAGCCGTTCCCCTGAAAAAAACATTGACGGTTAAAATTGAGAAAAAATTTCACCGAGAAATTTAATACGTGTAATAGTTACCTGGAGGATGGAAACGAAGCCAGTATCGATCTCGTTGGCTCCTCAACTATTTTGGAATTGACAAAGTCGTTTGTTAGTGTTAGAAACGTAAAGAAGTTACAGCAAATTTTCACATGATTTAGATGAACCTCTCTCTGGGGCTGTGGATTCTGATCGCACGTTTGAGATGCTGGATATTTCGTCGCTAGTTTGTACCTCGGTATCCTCAGAATCGGCTGGTGGCTCATTGTAAATGGTGTTATTTTCTTCCAATTCTCGAGCTGCTGCTTCTTTGGCTTTTATGTTATGTATATTGTTGAGTTAATTGTGAAAAAATGTTGGTTAATATTCAGTAAATCATGATAGGCATTTATACCTAAACGTTTTAGTTGTTCTTGCACTTTAGGACAAGTGTTTGGGCACCTTGGCATTGAAAATTTTGAAAACTTATTGACAACTATAAATTTAAATTTATACCTAAATTATCAATAATAAATATATTTGCACTGTAACCCTAAAACGCATATACATAAAAAAAAAGAAAAGAAAAACAAAAAACTGTAGAATTTATCTTAACCAATTAGTACTTATGTGTACGTACGAAATATAAAATAAGATATTTTTTGCAGTAAGAAGATAATGAATATGTAACAATTTCATGGGTTTATTAATAAATGTTTACTGACAGTTATCAACACAATGTACATTTGTTTTAATAACTCAAACTGCTTATGTACAACTAAGTACCTGTACAAATCTTAAAATCTATTTGTATGAAAGCGATTCATTAAATATATGTTATTCTTTGATGTTTGCATATAAGCTGGGAGATGCCGGTGTTCCAAGCCCAATGGACGGCTCTGGTTCTGTTGGTGTTTCACCTTCTTCAGCCACTCGGTAAGTCTTCAAGCCAGTGTCATTGTATCTGATAGTCATCTTTGGCTCTTTGTCTTTGATACCATCCAGTTTCATTTGACGAATTATGAATTCTTTCATGAGCGGTGGAAACTCCATTTCCCTGGGAAAAATTCTCTCCTTAACATCCACCATCTTACTGAATTCAGCTTCTTTGTGTTTGGGCACAAGAAAGTAGTCAGCTTTATACGTGGCAGACTCCATCTGCACAAGCTTTTCATGCTTGATTCCACGGAAGGTTTTCTCCACTAATGCAATCACTTTGCGTTTATGCTATACATGACAATATTCATGTTTTAGTTGAAAACTGTAAATTGCATCAAAACTTATAATCAATAGTAAGATACAGTGTGGTGTACTTACTCCATGAAATGAAACCCTTTCTGGATTAGGTAAGGCTTCAACTTTCATAATTTTATAGTAACAAGGTTCATCATATCTCTGGAATCGATTCCTAGCTACCATTCTGCCAACACCAAAGTTTTTCAGATTTCCCAAAATTTCCCATAGTGTCTTCCCTTGAAAATCTAGAGTCTTTCCTATGTACTTGTACGGCATATTTAACGATCACTTTTATTTAAAATTAATGTTTACTTTCGCGATTATTTATGTATTAATGTAATATTGAATACTCGTGTGAGGTTATGTTTGTAGATTAGATGTACACAAAAGCCGTCAGCGCACGTTGATCTAGCAGTATATATAGTTTAATTTTCACTCATGCAGCACTGTACACCAGTACACCGCAATAATATATATTATAATATATGACAAAGTTACCGTCCGAGGATTGAAGTTGAAATTCGTGAATTATCCAGTAGATGTCAGGTAAAGTCTTTCCCCGCGCAATTTTAAATAACTACTCACTTTATAAATACAGTACAGTCAATAGAATGGTATATATAACTATAATAATAAAAATGTTTATAAATAATCTCAAAAATGTCAACAAACAAATTAAAATTTATCAAGCATTAGATATAACTTGTTTTTTAAAAGTAGGTATATAGGTAGGGAGAACAAAGAAGAATCATGATATTTTTTTTAAAAAGTTTTAAATATTTATTCACTAAAAAGTAAGAAGTTGCACAGAATATGCATTACTCAACGCTCCGAATGTCAACATTCGAATTTATCAAATTGCTCATCGATTAACAGTAGAGCTCGGATATACAAAATATAGGGTAATAATATATTTACAATAATCATTTCATAAATACTTATACAGTGTTGAGATGCTTCGTAGCGTGTAAGATTGTCGGAAACAAATATATCACAATTAAACATTAAACGGGTTGATCTACTTACTACATAATTATATAATAAATAAACTACAATTATAACGAATACATTCGTGTGTGGAGCAGATCGATACTGAGATTCATCAATAAAAGACCAAAACACGCACTAAACACATAATTTAACAATCATTCAGATACAGTAAAAAAACAGCAGATATATAATACGAATATAAATGCAAAGATAATAATAAATAATTAAACGCGGAATCGCACTCTACCACGAAAAGCTTGTTCGAGATCGCTTAGTGACCGATGATCTGATGGATCCAGTCAAGGTAGTAGGAAACTCTCGAGTAGACGCCAGGAACACCAGCCTGTCCGCAGCCGATTCCCCAGGAGACGACTCCAGCGAGTTGCCATTTTCCGTGGCGCTCGCAGACCATGGGGCCGCCACCGTCGCCCTTGCACGCGTCCTTGCCCTCCTCGCCACCGGCGCAGACGAAGCCTGGATGCAGGTTGAAACTCGGTCCGAGACGCGTGCGACGCATCTGGTGTTCGCAGACGTTGTTGCTGATCACAGGCACGTCGACCTCCTTCAGGATGTTCTGGTACTTGCCGAAGTCGCCGAAGGCGTCCTTGCCCCAACCGGTCGTCCAGCATCTGTGGTTAAACAGGTAAATAAAGACATTATTAAGTATGTGTTTATGCCTATGTGTTTTTGGAAGGCGGAAATACGGCGGAAGTCACGTGACACAATGCGTGACGATTCTCACCTAGTGTTGACGAAGTCGTCGAACTTGTCGGGCAAGCAAGCGGGCGCGATGTGTGGATTCTTCTCGAAGTCGACGTCGTAGTCGAGCTTGAGGATGGCGACGTCGTTGTAGAGTGTGCCGGCGTAGAACTCAGGGTGGACGATCACGCTGACGATGTCGCGCTCGATGTACGGGAAGAACTCGACGTCGTGGTTGACGTCCCACTCGCCGAGTCTGGCGCGGAGGTCGCGGCCGGAGTGTGTTTTGATACAGTGAGCCGCGGTGATGATGTGACGCGGGGAGATGAGAGTGCCGCCGCAGACGTAGACGCTCTCCTTCTCGCCGGGCTCTTTCTTAAGGATGGCCACCTGCCAGGGGTACTCGCCGAACTCGGAGTCTCCGTCGATGTAGCTCGGGGTCTTGATGCGTCCGGCGATGCCTTGGCTGTACCTTACGCCGCACTGGCCGTGACGGGGACGGTTGTGTTGGGAGCTGCCGGGGTAGAGCTGATTGCGACGACAGCAGACGTGTTGGGGTCCGCAGACTGGTGGACGTCCGAATTGTCTCTATAATTTTGAAATGTCAAGTGAGTAAGTGATTGATTGATTGATTTATGTATATATATAAGTGCACGGTAATTCCTTATTATGTTGCGGTTAAATTAAAAATTGTCTAACATACTAGTGCAGTGCGTCATAGCTGTAACCCTGTAGGCTCGTATTTACAGCATAATGTCGCTAAAGCTTGGCTTCGCTTAATCATTAGATTAGATATAACTATAACAAGCAGCTAGCATGCGCAATCGTATTGCACTGGTGGTCAGTAAAGCTTATTGTCTTAGGCTATCGTTAGTCATGAAAATATAGAGTATAGTATAAAAGAAAGTCATATAAAAATGTTATCTGTCCGGTGTCTGATTCTCCTCAGTCTTAAATGCATTATGTTGTCGAATACTGTAGTTGTCGTCGTCATCGAAAATTTTTCCACGCAGAGGCTTTTTTTAATCTTCGATGTTCCTCTATGATCCGTAGGTTCTGTTGAATCCCGTAGGTATACGATCTCTCTGTGCTGTTTTTGGACCTTAAAATCTTACCTCCTGCACATCGCGCTTTCTTCTATCGGGAAAGTTGACTTTCGAAGACGATTGTTCGTTCGGATTTCTCTGATTACTGAAGCTATTCTGAAGACGTTTCGGGGCGTCATTCGAAGTTGTATTGATGCGTGCGTTTCTGTAGTTATTATCGTAATCTCCGAAATTGGAGTAATCGTAATCTTCGTCGTAATCTGAGCCCTCTCTATTGTAATATTCGGGATAAGTTTCGTAATGATGTGGTTTGTAGTGGTGCTGATTCTGATGATGATGATGTTGATGCTGATGGTTATGATAATGAGGCTTCTCAAAGTGAATCGGTCCAGGTGGGCCGTAGCTCGGATAGTGCGGACCAGGATAATGCGAAGCTGGAGGACCGGGATAGTGCGAGACCGGTGGACCAGCTGGATAATAGTGCGGTGCATAATTGTGGCCTCCGAACAACGCTTCCTTTTTGTGAGCCAAAGCGTGGCCGAGCTTATTAACGAGTCCTTGGTTAGGCGTTACGTGGAGATTGACGAAAGGCTTTATCACTTTTTCTCCGTAGTCGTCTTTTGTGACCTGAAGAGCAACGAGAGGATTGACGGATACGAGACCGAGATTAAGTCCTTGATTACCGGCGCCGTAGCCAGGATAGGGATTGACGAAGGAATCGCCTCCGTATGGATTGATGGGATAAGAGCCTCCTCCACCCTGAGGCAGACCGAAGCTGACGCCGAAAGTTGGCTTAACGTTGAGCTTCGAGGTGTCGACCTGGTCACCGAGAAGGCGCTGCAATGAGAGTCAGAGAGCCACGTTGGAGAGACAAGTTCATGGGTATCTACTGGTTAGGACGTTGGTTAGCCAATCTTCAAAGTCCGGTACACGTCACTATCATGAGCGATGAGCCCCGAATAACCGCATGACACACCAACCAACTCGATGAATTTCGAAGACCTTCTCCTCATATACGTGACTCTAAAGGCTCTAACTCGCATTTCTCGCTACCGATTGTACGCATATGTATGCCAATTAAAATGGATCCAAGACAGATTCGTGCATCTCTATACGAGTTATATTTACGTTTGTCTCGGCTTCAAATCCATGAGTTTACTACCTTGTGAATATTGCGAATCTAATTACTGATGCACATTCGTTGCACATGATGCAATACTACATAGTTTATAATAATTGCCTGTCAAAGCACAGTAATTGTCAAAAAAATTAGTTAACGTTCGTCGTCGTCATGATGAATCAACTAGAAAGAGTGAAAAAGGCGAATTTCGAATGGTCAAGTCAATGTGATGTTAAAGCACTTACCGACACCATGATTTTTTTTATTACCTAATTAGATCATATGATTGAAATATTAAAAAAAGCTCTTATACGAAAAATGATTGCATGTAGCGGTGATACTTTTTAAAATTTTTCAATCATTGTTAACTACTTTCACCCCTAATTTTACGTCGATGACCTAAGTTTATTAGTTATTAATGCTCCACATGAAACTTACGCTTTGAGCTTCAGCCTTTGGCTCTTTATCGTTAGCGGTTTTACTGACGTCTCTCTTAGTTCTCTTCTCTTCGGTTTTTTCTCCCTTGTTTTCTTTGGTACTCGATGCATCGGATGCTTTGCTGTCTTCGTCTTTCTTTTGCTGCAACGCCTCAGTTTCGTTGACACCCTTTGGTACGCGTACTACGCTCATGGTACCATTACCGTCGGTAACGACCACTTCTTCGGTATCAGCTTCGATGTTCTTGTTGACATTACGTGGGTCAATAGCCAAGAACAGATCGTCTTTGCGGCCAGCGTGATCCAGGGTCGCGCACTGATCGTAAGGAACGCAGACGCAGTCGTCGTAGCTTGATCCTGAAAGTCCGTTATTATCGAATCCGTTTGAGCCAAATCCGTTGTTGGATTCAAATCCATTGCTAGATCCAAAACCGCCGTTACCTCCGTAATTGTTGTTGTTGTTGTTGATATTGTTTCCGCCGAAAGTGTGAGCTCCCAGACCGGAAGAACCAAACTGTTTACCAGGCTGAGAGAAACCTTTTCCAGTCTTGGGCTTTTCGTACGATCCAAAGTTGTTGGCGTAGTTGTTGGAGGCAGCACCTACGAGATTGTTGCCAGACGATGGACTTTTCACTTTGAAGTTCTTTTTGTATTCTTCAAAGTCGTTGTAGGAGCCTCCGCCGTTCCCGTAGCCGTAGTTGTTGAAGCCATTGCTACCAATAGGTCCGGGTCCAATGATGGGAGCAACTCCTGGGCCACCAGCACCTCCTTCACCGTGATGGTAGTGATGGTGAACGTGTTGCTGGATGCCAGATCCCTGGAGCACTACTTGCTTCTTGTCGATGAATTTGTCTTCGTAGTCGATTTCACCCTCGAATCCAGACTCGTACACTGGCTTGGAGCCGTGGATGACCCCGGGTTTCTTGTAGGTGGGGTAGGGTCCAGAAAAGCTTGGTGGTGGGCCACCGATGAAGGATGGGCCGCCGGGACCTGAGAATGATGGGCCACCAGGACCTGAGAAGGATGGGGGAGGTCCTCCGTGTCCGGCGTATATTGGACCGGATCCAAAACCAGGTTTATGGGGACCTCCAATCCCTCCGAAGCCACCACCAGGCCGCTTGACAGGAATAGCCGGCAGTGGACGGCCGACCGGTTTGATCGTAACGGGTTGGGCGTAGATGACCTCTTGTGGATGGATGTCACGGTGCGGCGAGTAGTACGGGCGTCTTTCTTCGCTGCCATCACACTGTAAAATTTAATTCAAAAATAGTAAATAACGTGCTTTTTATCAAATTAAGTGGATATAACAAAACATTAATGCAACTTACGTTCATCAAACCCAGAGAGCACAACTTGTCACGAATGTACGATCGTGCAATGGTATCATTTCCAATCTGTAAAGCATTTTTTACTTCAGGATCAGCATAAATTTCATCGTAACCCTCGAGATTACGGCCCTGACGGTTAGAAACAAGAATATCATCGATCACCGTTTCGGCCTAGAAAAATTTTAAAACGAAATTGTTAGCCTCCCCTTGATTATTGTTATTCCAAATTGAAGTGCTTTTAGAAATCGCGTGCAAAACTGTTACAGAATTTATGATTACTTACCGCTGAAGGATCAAGTGGTTGAGCTTGTTGCTTAGTGGAATCAAAAGTTAAGGGGTGGAAGGCTCCATTTGGGTCGCTTGCAGATGCAGCAAGATCCGGAGCTTGCCAAGAATACTGTTTTTGTTGGTTCCCAGAGGAGGACGAATACACTTGGGTCGCAAGAGCGTGAGCCGTTAGGCACACCAATGCCATGTATCTTAACCACATCTTGTCTGCAAAATAAAATTAATTCAAGTTAATTAAGAATAAAACGTATAATATACGTATGTATACAAAAAATGGGGACAGTACAGTAGACACACTTGATTAATAGATGGGGCAATGAGTGTCATTGACTAATTCGAAAACCTCACTATCATAAACTCAGCGGAGTACGAAAATACGTTTCAATGTCACACGCTATTTTGATTCTGCAAATATGTATTACAAGGTCGATAATAATGGCTAGTTGTCCAGAACTCGTGCGATTGTTGTCAAACAGATGGGATTTCCGTTGATGCAAATATAATCACGGCAAAAATTACAGCTGTCCGTTATACGCATATGTATCAGAACAGTGAAAATCACAATTGTCATCATCTCTAAAAAGCGTAACTTTCCCTCGTACCTTTTACTTTCTTCTTATTTTCGATCTATGATCTCATAACTGATCACATAACGTGACTATATTTTTCTCTTTTTCTCTTTTTCTCTTTTTCTCTCTCGGATATCTCACTCACGTTCCTACACATCTTAGCATCTTTTTGCTCGGGAGCATGAGAGAGTCTTTTGAAGTGACATTCCTAAGGAAGACCGGAAGTTATTTCTGAGCTCTCGGGTTCAGTGTGCGACCTCAATAACGCTTTTCTAAAAAAGCACGTAGGCGTGACAGTAGCAGAGCGCACCGATATTATTGACTAATCAGAAACTCGTTGTGCCTGAATTAATGATAGGCTACTTTAATGAGACGTGAAGCTCTATGAATGCAGTCATGCTTTTGTTACCGCGAGACCGTTACTTTAACATTGAGACTTTACTGTACACTGTGTAATGGACGAGAGATACCTAAATATTTCAAACGTGATCCCGATCAATCAACTCAAGCGCGTTTGAATACATTATTATCGTGTGCGTATGCAAATGCGAGTATAACCGAACCATCACATTACCATAACAAAATATCAATAAGTGCCTGGAGAGCATATTCCTGTCACGTCGTTAAGTACGTTTCATTGTCGAAAGCAAAGTTCGCAATAATTAGAGAGCTCGCTTGACATTGCCGAACTCGCACCGATTGCGCAATGCGCGATTGGGAAATCAAGTGGGCGAAGCATCGGCGAAGGATAATCGACGCGTCATACGCGTAGCGCGTTTTCACCGTTAAGTTTTAATTTTTTGAATAATGAAACCGCGAGAAAGTACATCTCTCTCTCCTTTCTCCTTCATATCGGATTTGCTCGGCCAGCAAATGATGCCGAGCAATTAAATTTTACACGCCGGTCAGTCGGTGAAAATCACAATTTTCATGTGTATCACAAGTGTCTATCTGAATCTCGCATCTAAAACACGCGTCAGTTTTTTTTTCCATGCTAATGAGATACGAAGATTAGGCACGATATGATGAACGAGATGAAAACTGCAGGGAAAATAGAACGCTGCTGAGTACACATCAAGATGTATAATAAAAGCGAGCTGCTTCAAGGTAGACCGGAGGAAGTTGTATAGGTATAGATCCGACGGAAAGTGAGAGGAAGTTAGAGAAAGTGGTCAAACAGGCGCTCGGTCTCGGTATATATACACAATAAACGTCCTCCCTTTTCTCCGTCCATTGCCACTCGTTTTAATATACTTTTTTTACGATCCTTCTTATTTACCCTTTTTGGAAGGTTACATAAGTGAGATTTTGTTAGAAAGTGTCCAAAAAATATGAAATCGTTGTACAGGTCTCGAGTATTATTTGAAGTTTTATGAAAAGTTACGTCAAAGTGAAATGAAAAGAAACTCACGAGTTTCGAAAAGTCTTATTTTATACGAGTGAGTAATGTAGATCTCGAAAGGAGGAAGAGACAAAGAGGAGAAAGTTGCGAAGTCGCTGAACCGTGAAAACGCGTAGGCGTATTGTTTCGTCTTATTGATAAGCTGATCAGTTCTTCGTTTTATCTTTCGCAAATGAATTATCTTAATTGAATCTCCGCCTCAAAGTTCGAATTGAGTAGATTTGCTTTCGAGTGAACTTGTTATTCAATGACAGTTATTGAAAATGACAGTTATATTCAAATGACAGAATTTGCAACAATTATCAATTGCAAATGTCCCGTGTATAAAAAAGTGCGAATTTCTTTTTAGTTTTGTTGATTCACTGAATTGCTAATATTAAAAAAAGTTAATATTTTTATTGGCAGTACCGATTTCCAAAATGAAAAAGCTTATTTTCTTTTACCAATGATTCACTGAACCAACACTACTAAATCCAAGTGCAAAAAATTTAACTAAAATAAATGAAAAATATAAACGCTATAGCTGAAGGAAGACTCACCTCTTTAGATCTTCCTCGCGACACTGAGTTTTGAGTGGAAGAGCCGGCTCGTCTTATATATAGTCTCTGACAGTCTGACTCTTGGCTCCTGGCGCTGCTCTCCTCCGCACCTGAAACACTTTCTCTCCGTGCGGCACAACACCGCGCTCAACTGCGACTCGCTCGTCACTCTGAGCTTTTACTCGCGGCGCCGAATCTTATATACTTAGCTTTGGGGATGCTGGGGGCAACCGCGGCTCGCACTATTCCTCGGCGGTGGGGTATAACATCCGTGAGTCACGCCAGCCAGCTAGAGCCGGACCTTCCTTTTTTACGATCCGCTGGGTGTTGCAGTTTTGCTATAGCGATTCGATCGAAGCGTCTTCCTATTGTGAAGAGAGCGGAGGATATAGAGCTGTGAGAGATTAGCATTGCATGCCAAACTTTATATTATTGTATTTTTCACGTTTGAGTAACTCCTCAATATAGCATGGGTCAACTATCTGCAGTAATAATTTTTTTTTTTACTTTTGCAAATCATATTTGTCGAATACCTAGCAAGTATATCAATAAAAAAGTTGACAAGTTATTAACAGTTTTGTTATGCTCGCGAATTTCACCAAATTTATTTATTACGAATTTCATTTTTTTTAAGAGATATATTGTTTGATGGGAATATGCGACACATATAAGTACTATAGTAGAATTCATAAAGAATCTCCACGTGATCCTAATATATGGATTTTAATACCTTAGGATATATATACCCTTGGAAGAACGCGCATTGATGAATCGAACTCGCATATGAAAGGCTTTGAATACAGCAATAATGCTATTTATCATACGAGATACGCGACATTGCCTTATCATACCCGATTTGTTCTACTGATGCACGTGTGTAGTTTTATATGAATAAGAATAATAGACATCATCAAGGATTTCAATTTTAACAGCTTTTATTCATCAACAATTGTAAAATAATGAGGAAGAATCACTAAGTATAGTACATTACGATACAAGTGACCTAAGTAGCACTTTTTTGCACGGCGTGAGGTTTTCCTAATTACGCCGTGCAGAAGTGTTACATAGGTCACGAGTATCGTATGGTATATCATATCTATGTAACTATTATATGGATATAATTTTTATGTACTCGATCAAAATTAAAACATCAAAAATAATTTGTTTTATATTGGCTTCTATATGTAAAATCCGATGCTCATCGCTATTATTCTCAAGCATTGCTCTATTTGTCCTTTAAACTGTCCTCTATGTGCTGAAAACTGCTCACCATCATAAATAATTCACAACGTGCTATTTCCAGAGAATAAAATAGTACCCACCCCAAATCGAGTTAATAAAGTGTAGTTATTTGTTGCTTTAAACCAGTAACACACAAATGTAATAATCATCCCCATATCAAAGTCGTCACTGAGGTCGTCACAGCATACGTACAGACAGTTACAGGGTCTATTACGCACGAAATCAACGTTACCGAGATTAAACGTAAGTGCTAAAATTCATCTTCGCGTTTCCATAAGCCCTTGTCGCACAAATCGCATAAGCTGAAGACGAAAGCCAGCCGCATACCCCCGAGCGAATTCCTTTGTGTGATGTCAATCGATTTTGGTTAAATGACCGTACCGCGCATGTAATCGATGACGCGCGTAGCAGCAGCAGCAGCAGCCGGATACGCTCTTGGGACATTGTAATGGTACTTTCATCACAGCACCTGCGTAGATTCGAAGGAACTTTTTCACTGCTTCAAAAAAAGTCCAATACGCGCACACTTTCCGAATTAGTGCCTCTGGGAAACTATCCTCATTATAACTCTTCTCGCTCTGGGCACTTTTGTTCGAAAACAACATATTTCCACCTATAAATGTAGTGTAACACAATCGACATCCTCGATCCTATACTACACAAAATCGCAGTTACAACACGCTTAGCGCGAACCCGATCCAGGTTATTAAAAACGAGGTTTCGCGGGCGCCACAGGTTACATCATTTCGCAAGGGGGTTTTCCATATCGCGCGCGCGCGCGCGCGAGTCTCGATACTGGGAATCCTCTTCTTCGCTTGTCCTGCAGGTCGCTCCTCGGAAGATCGGGTCTTTTCGGTGTCCGGCCTTCTCTCGTTACATAATCTCCCCCTCGTCGGGCGTCGACGCGTGTTGCAGGCAGTTGCGACCTCGCGCTTTTACGTGTCTACACGGTGTCCGGTCGGTCTATGACGTAGTTGGCCGCTTCTCATGAATGGACGTAGTAAAAGAATGGCATTTACACTCGCGAGGGAAAAAGCCGACGGTCGGCGTCTTTTCGGTAATGAACTGCCTTACGCAATTTCATTAGCTCCTGCGGTGGTTACGTAACACAACCGGCCGGGGGCGCAAATAAAGCGCGGATCGGTTGCGATTGTTCATTAGGAGCGTCTCGCGTCCCCCGTTGTTTATCGATTTTATTTACCCCAATATACATATAGTGCGCAAAATGCAAGCTCTTAGCGAGGGTTGTTGTTGTGTGTATTACAAAGAGCGGATAATGTCGTTATAGAGACTCATTATGCTTTTTTAATTGTTGCTTTTGTGTGCCATGCCGACCTGGAGATTGTTGTATTTAACGAATTTTCAATGGGAGCACGCGCGCGTATGATTGAAGCATAATTGAAATATAAGCCTCCGTTATACGTTGCTTTGTTTTGTTAACAATAATTTTGCGCATTGGTAGAATTTGATTGAAATTAAATAATTCAAGCGTTGATCAGCTTGTATGAAGGAATTGATTGATTTTAAAGGGAAGTGTGATTAAATGTGACGTGATCAAAAGATCAATGACCTATTATTTCTTTTCTCGCATAAAGACCCATAAAGCGCTGAATGAAGTTGCAAGTGCAATGCCACCTGCATTTCTTGTAAAATAGCGCTGTTCCCATAATAAATGTAATTTCGTCGTAAAGTAAAGGAAAGTTCGTAAAACGCAGCATAAACACGACGAAGCTAATTGTAATACGTAGAATATTTTGTGGAATCGTTCACTTTAAAGTATTTCGGGTCCACTTATACTGAAACGGACGGAGGATCAGCACACATTGCGAAAACAAAGGCTACGAAGGCAGTGACGTGCGACGGAGAGTTTTTTTTTGTTCTCCCGTAGGGAAAGAGATTCGTATATACGCTCCACGCCAGCAAAATGCTTTCACAGTGTCAGTAAAGCGTCTTAAGTGACTACATGCACACCCGAAAGAAACTTTCTTTTCTTTCACACACAAGCCTCGTGCCGTTCTCCCATACAACCTTGACATCGAAACTGAATCATCAAAACACGGAATACATCACGTGCAGCCGTGCACTTTTCTATTCTCTCACTCTTTATATATAAACTTGTCATTAACGCCTATCTGACGATGTGTCCCCTACGTCGATCCATCGATCACACATACTACACAAGTGAAACCGTATAAACAGCTCCATGAATTTTTTTTCCTCCACAGAGGCATTGGCCCATGAAAATTCACGGCAATTAGATTTTCCTACGTCACTATACGTTAACGAAATCAAAAGTTAATTGCTCGGCGTGTCCATATAGTTAAGAAATCTCGGATAAATTTTCGCCGTCTACGCGCGGTTTTATGTCTGAATTGTTCTCGTCGCGCTCTAAGGTTTCGGGGATCCGGGAGAAAGTGTTTCCGAGGATGTGCGCCGCCTCGCGCGCAGACGTAAGCGCGGCTTGTTATGAATGGGCCGTTGTGAGCCGCTGCATTATATGTGCATTTAATCTCGCTAGACAATCGAAGCATGACCAATTCATATGCTGCTGCTATCGCCACTGGATACTCCCCTTTTATTTGCTATTCAAATCATCACGTTTCCTCTATGCAGTTCTCGAGGCAATTCTCGCATACTCTAGAACTATAAATAAATGCGATATTGCGTCGAGTACACATGATACTTCTATGCAGATATATAAAAAGAGCTGGATAATTTTTTTCTTGCGCAACACCATGGAATTGCGGTGCATTTTAGAATTCCCCACATTTAGAGTGCACTGTGGGGGTAAAGACCTATGAGAAGCCAGTTGAATGTTCTAAGGAGCGAGCGTCCGCGTTCACGACTCTCTGCGCTATAGCGTAGTTGCACAACGGGGATTTTCCCGCTGTTGCAACTGGAAATTTTGTGCAGTAGATCCTGCATTCGAGCTTATGCTGTCTTGACCCGAATCGACTGCCTGCGCGTATCTTGATGTTATAAGACTGCAGTAAGTATGCCTTTTTTATTAGTATAGCCTTTAACAATAATATCTTATTTTAGATGAGTTCTCATTTTTTTTTTAAATTTCATCCTGACTACAAAGTCATTTTAATGGTGAATCATCTTTAATTTTTTTTACATCAAAGAAGCATCTTCTTTTTTATTTTATTACAATTGGTTGACATTAATGCATTATTCTGGTCTAGTAAACTAAACCCTGACACATATTTCTGGTCTATGCAAGATCATAAAATTAGTATCGATCGTCTGATTTTTCAATTATTTCTGGAATAAACTGATGTTGAAATTATGCAAACGGTTCAATCGAAAAGCAGTAGTACCGTATAACGATCTAGTAATTCTCATCAGAGGATGATTGAGTCATCCCATAAAAAAACTGGTATCAACGACGATATCAAGTTCCTCAAACCAGTCTGCGCATCTTCCGACACATGCAAGTTATTTTAATTATTACTGGGCCAGTGTGACTATTCGGTTCAACTTACGTAATGTCCGATCGATGCCTCGGGCATACTAATAAGAGGCGCACGACGCCTCGTGTTTACATGTGGCGTCGCTATACGCGTTAAAAGTCTTCGCAGGTCTGGAGAAAGTCCACACGGTTCATCCACTTTCCCTCTCGAAGACCGCAGCTTGAAGACGTGCGGTTTTTGCCTTGGAACATTAGGAAGCTGCAAAACGAGTGTAGAAAAAAAAAATGTTTATTGCTGTTCTCGGTGGTTTTGTTTTATAGACTCGCACTGTAGATTTGCGAATAGTGAACGAAGACGAGTTAATGGTGGTTTTAAGATCTGTATAGATTTGCATAAAAAAAGCACTAGCTTGAGCATAAAAAGTCGTACAAACATGCTGGACGAAAATAGATGAAGTAATAGATGAAATAAAATTAGTGTATCAAAAGAATCTTGTGAAACATAATACTACACTCTTATGTCGAAAGCAATACCAATAATCTTAAAATAATACCCTGTCGCTTTGGCCTCGGTTCGCCGTGAAATTTAAGAGAAAAGCTTGTTAGTTTCGCAAATTTTGTACTAGGATCTAGGTATTATAGTCGAATCTTAAGTATGGATTTGGGGTACACCTACGCCAGCGAATTAAAAAAGGAAAGACCGCTCCTGTCAGGCATAATTCATTTTCATTTCGCGAATGTGTAGACGATTTCTCTACAACCTTCGTAGAACTAACTCTTACCTTTATTTACGTTTCATCGATACTGCGATATAAAAGAGAAGCTTAATTATAATGTTCAAAGAATTTTTTTTGAAATCAAAAGTTTTGTATATCATTTTTTATTGTCAAAATACTTTTATAAGAAAAATTAGATGAAAATCGGAATAAAAAATCATTTATGTAAATGAACGCATAATACATTTTGTTTTAGAAAATTAAAATTATCTAAACAGTCTTTAATTATGCTTTCACTATATTATTCATTAGAACATAATTGGAAGAATACATTATACAATGAACATTAGCTGAAATATGTGATCAAAGACGTTGGATACTATGAATCAAGATCAATAGCGCTCTCACACATTATTATTATACCAGTGGAAGTTTTGTACTCGGTTTTATATACATTGTATACTAATTAACAATATTTTCAATTTTCACATAAACGAATTTTAAGTTACATAAAAATTTGATAATCGGAGTCTTTATAATATTCGTATATTTATATAATAATAAATTTTACTCATTTTGCGTTCTTGCAACAAGGGAACATGTAATGAACAATTTTCCTCACAACCACATCAGGCAAGGTGTCATAAAAAGCATCGTTGATCACGTCCTCCTGTTCAAGCAAAGCGTGATAGCGATTTTGCGCGCGCTCGAAAGCCCGGAGCATATCTTCAAAATACTCTGAAAATTCGCTCAGATCGTAGTTCTCGAAGTTAATCTTGAATTGAAGGTTCGGCATGAGCACGGCAATTTGCGGCAGTGGCATTTTGTGATAAGTTCGAAGAACGTGCAGGCTTCGATGATTCTTGTGGCTTTTGCCCTTTCGATCTGTTCAAGGCAGTCCCGATAATAATTTCGTAGCTCCGGGTGGTTCTCAATGATTCTCTCATCGGTTATTTGGATTAACGGCTGGCAAGCTTTTTTCAGTGCCAAGAGCTTGAGCATCTGCTTGATATGTGGACTTGTTTGTCCATCACTAAGTCTGATACTGGCATCTAACGGGGTAGATGCGTCGTGGTCCCCGATGTTCACATCTGCGCCGGCAGACAAAAGTGTTTTTATGTTTTCCTCCCGACCGCCCTGGCAGGCTCCGAGCAACGCAGTGCACCCATAACTTGGCCTTCTATAATCAATACCCGCGCCGTGTTCGAGTAAAGTTTCCAGCACTACCGTATTGTCATCAGTTCCAGTAGCCGCGAGGTACAGCGGAGATTCTTCATTCTCCGTTAGCGAATTCACGTTAGCGCCGTGGTCCAAATAAAGCTTCACCTGAAAAACGAACAGTACATCCAAAAAAAGCTGCAGTAGCACACGTAGGTTGATCGCGTGGTATTCCAATGAGAGTACGAAAGGCTTACCAATTCATCTTTTCCCGTTATGGCAGCCATGTGTATCGGTTGGCGCTGGTAGTACAGTTCTCTGTCGTTGAAGGAGGTACCTTTCTCGATCAAGATTCTGACCAAGTTGGTGTGTTCATCATGGGCGAGAGAAAGCATCAGGTGCAAGACGTTCTCGCCATATGCATTTTTGACGAAAACATCGGCTCCGTGATTTATTAACAGCGGAAGTAGTTCGTCCGTATGCCAGTCCGTAGGCTGAACTAAGCAGTGGAGTCCAACCTTTATTGTTAACGATATTGACTTCGACTCCTTTTTGGAGAATCATTTTGACAATCTGGACTAGGCCTCGTTCCACCGCTAAGCGCATGGCAGTTTGTCCCTCGGAGTCTCGAGCTTGCATATCGGCGCCGTATTTCATCAAAAACGGTAGCAGCTCTTTGGCTTTCCTGCTGCTGGCTACTACTGCATCATGCAATGGTGTCATGCCATCATTATTACTGATATTCACGTCGGCTCCTTTTTCGAGCAACATTTTAGCCATTAAGACTAGGCCGTCCTCCACCGCAAAGTGTAGGGCTGTTCGTCCCTCAGAGTCTCGAGCTTGCAAATCGGCGCCATGTTTTATCAACAATAACAGAAGCAGTTCGTCGGCATTAAAGTTTCTAGATGCTTCGAGCAGCGGTGTAATGCCTTTATTGTCAGCGACATTGACTCCAGCTCCTTTTTCGAGCAACATTTTAGCTATCTGGACCTGGCCTCTACCAACCGCTAAGTGCAGGGCGGTTCGTCCTTCGGAGTCCTGAGCTTTCAAGTTGGCGCCATGGTCTGTCACCAGACGGATGAGTCGCTCGATCTCCGCAGATGGATCCATATGAAGCAACGCATGGAGAATGGTCGATTTTTCGTTGAGGTTTACATGGAAATAGTTTGTTTCAAATCCGTAGAGCTCGTTGACGTCAGCACCAGAGGTGACGAGCAGCTTAGCCGAATCCTGGTAACGACCCAAGATCGCGATCCACAGAAGAGAGAGTTAAGGAGGCTACGGAGAAATTCCTTGATTTGGTTGCTGGTGCTGAGATTGCGCTTGCGAAAGGTCTCGCTAAGCCTTTGATGCAGCTCGCGATCGAAGCTTTCGTCGTATTGCGGGTCATCAACCATCATCTTGATGGTTTGGAAGGACATTTCAGTGCGATATCTTGTATAGGTATAATGAGAAAATTATAGGTATAAACTCACTATACGTTATATTTAATTTGAGTTTTTTGTAAGAGTTTTGCTGAGATTGCAGTGTATTAGCTATTGTCGATTGCTATTAAATTAAAGGCAATAATCTCATTACAAGTAGATTAAAAAATGCTATTTTATTTGCAAAAAGTTGCTTATCCGGCATAAATGAAAAGTAGACAGCTTATTATGTTATTACACGCTTACACGCAATAGACTTTGCATAACCTCGCCTATATTATCATTACTTATCAAAATACATTGGGTAATGCTTTTCTTATCAATTCTCAACTGATCCAGAGTCGATGTATTGTGATGATGCGCAAAACCGATGATTTTGGGAGCACTATTTGATGCGGGATTTATTCGAATGAGAGTTGAAATTCTTTAATCGCGAAACGATTAAGATGATGATTCTCTTGACATGAATAATAAAGCAATTCACGTCATTGATTGCTACTACTGATTACTTATTATTGCGAATGCCGCCCTCTTTGAAGCCGTGTTGCGCCGTTCCACCATTATAATTCAATGTCTTTAATAATAATGTGAAGAGCTGTTTGCCCGTTTAAATTCATAAATAAATAAATAAATAAATTGTGAGGAATAAAATAAAAAAAATATATTTCATAGCTAAAATTACAACCCTTTATTTTTCATTGATTACATTATTCTTATATTATTATTTTTGTTTAATGTAAGCAAGATGGTTATTTATATTATTACAATTTTCTATAAGAGAAGTTATTTTTGAACACTACGATGGTAATGTAATCGAGTATCAACAATCGATACTTTATCTTGTCTTAATCCACCTCTCGATCGTTGCAAGCAGTTGCAGATGGTAAGTTACCGATGAGTGTAGTGTAGCGATCAGTAAGAAATCGTGTAGCCATGTTGTTCGACTGTGTAAGTTGAAGGTATCGCAGCAATTTTGAATGGCGTCACATACGCATAAGCCAGTGGTGGAAACTAAAAGATTATGAATAATAAATTTTATTTCTTCATAAAAATAAAATGAAATTTTCTTACATAAATAAGAAAAATAAATTAAAAACTCATTTTAAGATCTACCGCCAACAAACACAGACTGTTGCAATTCCCAAATTTACACCAATCTAATGCGATATACAAATTTCCCCATATGCGTCTGATGACTATACTCACAATATATTCACTTAAATGAGAACTATTTTATTATTTCTATAATTGTTTTTTTTAACGTTATCATAACAGTCTATCTTATAGTATTTATTTGGTACTTACAGCAGCTAAAGGTACAGCAAACTGTGGAATAGCTGCAAGTGCTGGAAGTGGTGCAGCGACGAGAGGCGTAAGCTTTTCGGTGGATGCAGGTGTCTGCGAAGTCTTAACAGGTTTGGGATCTGAAACAGGAGTCGAATACGCCAACCCAACAATAACGAACAGCAGCATCTGTAAGGTAAAACAAATAAATAATTTAATTTGTAATGAGCTGGAAAATATTATATCAAAATCTATAAAACATGCAAAAACTCACGTATTTAAACATCGTGGAATCTGAGAAGCTGCGCTCGTGCCGTGTAGATGCTGCCCGTAGTGCAAAGAACTATGAGATGCAAGGTGCGCGCTCCTCGTATTTGTAGTCTTCCTGATGGGCCCTGTAAAAAAGTCAACTCGTCCTATAACTACTGCATTGCATGGCTCTCCCGCAGTGCGTGGCAGGGCCGGCTCTTAATGCCAGCTCTCCCCTCAAGGGAGAATTTCTGACGAGCTAAAACGAAATATTAAAAGCCTATACCGACGCCAGCTAGTTTCTTGAAGAAAATGAACGCGGCGCCTGATTAATGTCTTTCCTTTTTACCCATGCGCTTGATATGTTTACGCTTTCTAGGTGCATTTACTACTTTCTTACTCCCCTCAAAGGAATTTTAAACATAATTTTTAATATTTAAATCATTTTCTGTTTATAAATCAATACAGAAAGAGATTTTAAATAAAATAAAACATTTTCTAAAACGTAAGTACATGTTTTTACTGAAACATTTATTTATAAGGTTCGGGCATTTTGATTTATTGTTTAATTTTTAACTTGTATATCGGATAGAAAATACTGAACACATTCTCTATGCTGGGCGTTAAATTATGATGCAGAAGGCAAGGGTTCGTAAACTCATCGCATACATTACTGTGAAGCATCCTCTAAGTGTGCAGCGCATACTCGTAGGATGCAAGAATTCTTCGTGACTATACATACCTACACACAATCCTCCCGAGTAATACGAGTTCAAGTTCTGTAGACGTGCGGCTATCGGTCGTTGAAACTTGCGATCGTCCTTTGCCGCTGCTGCTCCTGCCGCTTGATTTATTTTCTGCGTATATAGCATATTCCACGCAGCGTACGCACCGCGATTGGTTAAAACGAGATTACATAGTTATAAGCTGCAAATACCTGCGTGCTGCTTTACATGTTTCTTTGGAAGTAGACACGAAGCCATAAATCCGGTGTAATTATTAAATATACTTCGTGATTTGTATACACTTTTATTAATAACATTTATTTAGTTGCCAATTAATCATTTAATTATATATAAAAAAATGTGATTCCTTAAAGTTACAATACACTTTTAGACACCTCTAACAGATTTCTAAGTATATTTCTAAGTGTATATTTCTTAAGTATTTTGTATCGCATTCTGATAAAAAATTACATACGTTTGAAAAGCTTTTTTTCCTATTGGATTTTATCGTTCTTGTGTATGAATGTAGTTTTGTTCCTTTTTTCCATTTTCAAATATACGCCATTTTCTGGAGTTTGAGTAAAAGATCTTCTTGCATATTTTACAGGTACACATGTTTTCTCGCACACTGAAAAATTGTATTTGGAGAGTAAACCTATAAGTGCTATCTTGGTTTGCAACATTCCAAAACGGATTCCTAAAAGATAGAAAAGTTATATTTTATTGCATCTAGTGTATTGTTGCATATAAATGTGACGATTGACAACAAACCAATGCAAGCTCGCGGTCCGGCTCCAAATGGTAAATATGTGTAGGCTGGTCTTGAAGAAATGCTTTCTTTGGTGAATCGAAGAGGATCGAATTTATCTGGATCTGGATATATGTCTGGATCTCTGTGCATAGCATTCATACATATCATTATCTTCGTTCCCTTCTCAATACGAATATTGCTATTTGGAATATCACAATCTTCAATGCACTCGCGGTTTAGAAATGGTATCGAAGGGTGCTTCCTTAATGTTTCTAAAATGATAAAATATCACATTAAAATCAAAACTATATTAAAACTATATCATGAAGGAAATGGAATTATTAAATTTTTCTTCACCTGAGCAGACCATGTGAAGGTATTTCATGTCATTTAACATTATTTCACAAGTTATTCCTCCATCTCTTTCAGAAAATTCATCGATTTCTGCCTGTACCTTTTCTTGAATTTCTGGGTTTAATGCCAATTCGTACAAACAATAAGTTATTGTTGACGATGTCGTTTCGAACCCAGCCAAATAAAAAATAAATGCTTGTCCTATTACTTCTGCCAGACTGATTTTTTCTAATGTTGAACCTGGCAACGTAAGTTTAAACCATATAGAAATCACTTAAAAAAAAAAAAAAAAAAAAAAAAAAAAAATTGCACATCAATGATTTTAACGTACTAGTAGGTTAATTACTTTACCTTTTGCACTATTATCAACTTGTTTTAAATCTTCGTCTCCGTCCAACGTACCCTTGTCCAGTAGTTGCATTAATAAATTCAAAAAGTCTTTTCTTGTTATTTTATTACGTCGTCTTTCCTCTAATACATTATTAAACGTTGTCGTAAAGAATTGTGTCACTGTCTTGTTGAATATGGGTATCCTAAATATATCTAAAATTACTGGGGCAAAAACTCCCAAAGCATTTATTATAGGAGGTAGATCAAAAACCATACTTCCATGCCTTTGGAACTCGCTAGAGCCATTATTTAAACTTTGACAATCAACTCCAAATGCTATTGAAGCGATACTGTCGGTTGTATATCTGAAATAAAAAAAGATAGTAATTAAAAAACAATTTAAAAGTCCAAGAAGATAACAAATTTTTAATTTATACCTTCCAATTAAATCTTTAAATTCGACAGTGTTGTCTTTTTTGATGATTTGGTCGCATACTCGTGTTAAATTATCGCCAATTTCCAGAAGTAAGGGATACATTTGCTTTAATTTACCAGATGTAAACGTAGGGGTTAACTTAGCTCTTAATTGTCTCCATCGTTCTCCTGGCAGAAAAAATAAATGCACGGACAGAGTGTCCACTTTTTCATTGAAGTACAGGCCGCGATCACGAAATTTGTTGAATTCTTTTATTAAAATTAATTGAACTACATTAGGGTCGTTAATTAGTAATATAGGTTTATGGAACATGTAGATGCCATATACAGGGTGTTTTTTACTCTCGTTATACTTCTGTCTCATTAAATTTCCTGTAAAAATGGTTTTATTGCATTGATTAATTTACAGAACAAAAATATAAATTTTAATTTTTACCTATCGATGATTTTCCGGAAACAAGTGGGAAAGCATTTCCAAAAGGTATTATGGGAAGGTCGTGTGGGATTCCTCTTCTTTTCCAATAACCGTAAATGACAAACTTAAAATATGCATAAATTACTATGATGGGAGCAGTTACCCAAAATAGCTTTGTATGAAGGATTATAGCAATCGTGTCCATTATGTTAACTGCAAACAAATTATATCAATCAATATAGATGATTTTTATGTTCAAATTATAGTATATTATGCCACAAGGGACGTAAAGAAACTAAAAAAAAATGTAATTTTATCTCCCGAGGGCAATATGCTATTTTTTGCAACACCTTGAGTAAAAGTACCACATTCGATTTCCGGCGCGGAGAGAATGTGGCACTTTTACTCAAGGTGTTGCAAAAAAAAAAAATTTTCACAGCAAAAAATATAATGTTATGTGTGAGTACTCCGTATGTAATATACGGCTGATTTCTATAGCTACATAACGTTACATTTTTTCAATATTTTACGATGCGCCTAAAACAAGCCTATTCAATGATAGGTGTCACTTCCACTCTTATAAAAAGTATTCGACCGTTATCCATACAGTCACAGCTAAACGATTGCTAAAGATTCCACTGCACTCTACTCTTTGTTTTACCTAGTTTCTCATACTGTATATCGATTAATATGTAGGAACGTATTTTAGTAGAAAAACCAGTCATGGTATTCAATAGAGTATTTAATAGACAGAGAAATTGACTACTAAAAAGTATAACGACTATTATAGTCCAGGTGGTAGAGCAGTAAAAGTAGGGTGTAATGGATGTTGTTTGATAACGCAAAATTTTTTTTCGCAGAAAGTTGCCAAATATTGTGTATAGCAATAATCTATGTTTGCATCCTCCGAAAAACGCTTGCTTCACGCTGTATAACAACAAATGTGCCAAAATCGCGAAAATTGGCCCATTTTTCGATACATTTGTGTCTGTAACTTTGAAAAAAAGCCTTAAATCAAAAAATTTACTCTTTCTTTTTTGTTTATTTGATGATTTCCTATAAGGGTATAAGAATCGCGAATCGAAAAAGTTTAAATTTCCATTAGTTATATGCGAAAATTAGTAAAAAATTATGCGTAAACTTTGAGAAATGTTTTCGATAAATAAAAATTGATAAATATTTATCAAATTTTCAGAAAAGATAGTTCAACATATGACAATTACGTATAACAATTTTTGTAACGATCGACCGCGTAGTTTTTCAGTGCCAGAATTGTTAATTAACAAAATCTAAAAAAGTTGATCGCGCGTATCTCGTTTAAATAACGGTGAAATAAGAGCACACAATTTTCACAGTTACTTTTAGTGTCATAACAAACAATAAGCAATTATAAAAATACCCATTTTTATGCTTTAATGGGTATTTTTATCTTTTTCTCGTTTACAGCATCGGTTCGATGGAATTTAAAAATTATTTCAGATCTAAATACTGCTTTGCAAGCACTTTCATTTTAGCNTCTCGGACTGAAGCCCCGAGCTCTCTTAAGACGGTAGCAGTCTTTTAGGTACACTATTGTTGAATATATTGTATAAATCATATCATAATAAAAAGCNTTGCAAATACTTTCTATATCCGTCTTGTGCATTTTCGACAGATGAAAGCCTAATGAATGAAAAATCGATAAAAATATCATAATCACAGGAATTCGTCGGCCGAGCGGCGTGGGAGCAGGAGTGGGGATGGCAGAGAACAGCTGTGCTCTCGCGCGGCTCGGGTGTTTCAAAATGCGAATACGCGGTAAAACATGAGTTATCTCGGCAACGGAACCACTTATCGATACGATTTTTTTTTTAATTAGATGTAGCGAAATGAGAGGAATCAGAATATGCCATCAAAAAACAATATTACACAGAAATTTTGCACGAATTTCAAGATCAAAAAAGTATGCTATTTTGATTTGCATTAAAAAAAAAACCGCTGCCAAGTCATTGGCACTTAGCTTCCTCCTATTCTGCTAGTGGAAGATAATTACATGAGACAATCAACTCATTCTTTGATTTAAATATTCGCTACTATTCGATACTAAAAGGATAGGTTAGGAAGACACTTGTAGGGGAGGGGTATCAGGGAGTGGGGGTTAAGGTGAATACAAAAGGATAGAGCTCCGTGAACTCCTAAAATAACTAAATATATCGTAATAAAAAAAATACCAGTAATTGCGGAATCGTTAATAACATTAACAACTGCAAATTACAAAATTGCGGTGGCTTCATTTTTTGATTAATTATTTTTCACGATTTCTACATACCACAGCCGCCTTCAGACCCTTGACGTTGTTTTCTATATATTCCCATAATCGCCTAATTAAAATTTAAAGCTCATTTCAGTACTCCGCAGTCCGCCTTTTAGACCATCGTAATATTTTCTGTATTCCATAGCTCCTGGGAGAAGAGGTCTCGCCGGAGATCCTCTCGGACTGAAGCCCCGAGCTCTCTTAAGACGGTAGCAGCTTTTTAGGTACACTATTGTTGAATATATTGTATAATCATATCATAATAAAAAGCAAAAATATTTTTTCAAAAATCGAAAAATGCCATGAATGGTCATAAAATGGTCAGAATCATAAAACAAAAAATGACCTAAATTCAGAATTAGAAAAAATATACGCATGACAAATTTTATTACGATCCGTCGCATGGTTCCAAAATTATGGCGGTATACGTACACACACACACACACGCACACACACACACACACAGCCATCCGCACGAACATTTTCTAAAAACGTATGATTCGTACTCCAAACACCTCCAAATGCGTTTCCACGAAGTATTAGCAAAACTGAAAATTTTACTATTACAAAGCTTCCTCTTGAGGAGGAAGCAATAGTCAACCAATCAAATCGCTTCATTAACGGCTTCAAAACATCCGGTCATCACTTTTTTAAAGAGAGAACGTTTTTATAACATCCAAAGGTTGATGCATGAGTGTACTGTTGCAAAATTGTTTTTTAAATTTAATCTGAACATTTTATATGAAAGAAAATGAAGATAGTATGAAACAATACATGGAAATTTGTTAAAAATAATAAACTAATATTATGTGCAAGACGCAGAACCTGCAAAGAGTGGTATTCACAAAATACTTCATTGCATACAAAAAAAATAAAATGAAATATATACTGACCGTTTTTAAAAGACGTATTTTAGGTACAATTGTATAGAATATACTGCAAAATTAGGTGAATGTCGAGAGTGCACAATGTGTCAATCACTTTATCTTCGTATTAATATTTAAAAATAGATATGAGAATAGATTGTTTAGCAGAGCTGTGTGCCAATTACAAGATCCAATGCGCATTTGACTTCAAAGCGAACAGAGATAAATGCTGCCTCTCACATAACAAAGATGTTTATAATAACTGGTTTGACTTGAACACGTGTTTGAGTGTATGCGTATCATTGAGAGAAGCCGTGAATCTTTACTTGGCCGTGTTTTTGTGCGAATATTTAATTTATGCTGACACATGTGCGACCCAAACTGATTATTACTACAACGGTTGTGCCAACGTTGTTTCAGCGTTGCAAATACGTACGCTTAACGTTGTACAAACGTTGATAAAACGTTGTTAAATTAGAATAAAATTATTTTTAAAAATTCAATTATTATACTTAATGATATCTAGGTATAGCAAATTTGCCATAAATCCGGATGGTACTTCCTAATTTGGTAACCTTTTTTACTCTAAATCTATATTAAATAAGTTAGATTTGTATTATTATTGTGTAATTTGATTTAACGGTTGAAAGTTTTATCAACGTTGTGCGTACGTTTTTGCAACGTTGAAACAACGTTGGTACAACGTTGATAGCTGATCTTCTTTGGCCAAAACGACATTGTACCAACGTTGGAGCAACGTCGGCACAACTTGAAAAATTGACGTTCGCAGGTATATTCTTCAACATTGTAACAACATTGTAACAACGTTGCTTGTTATCAGGGCAATACCAACATTTTTCGAAAAATTAACATATTTTTTTTTTAAATTAGCAAACCCACAATTCTTATTTTCTGCTAGATTTTTTTAAGCCTTATAGTTTAATGCGTTGGATAAATTTTCAGTAGAAAATTGACCAGTCATATTTGATGAAGTAATTATGTGTTACAAGAAATTCGACAAAGAACTGACAACTGAGTATTTTTTTTTTTTTTTTAAGTGGCATTTCGAACTCGGAAGTTCATCGCCTCATCTACGCAAGCCTTCCACGTATCCCTATTTTGTGCTAACCCTATCCATTTCGCACCGTCCCGTCCGATTTCAGTTAAGTCCGCTTTTACATTGTCCTCCCACCTGCGTCTAGGTCTACCTAGAGGTCGCGATGTATTTGGCTTTCCTTTCATTATACGCGCTGCCGTGCGATCATTTCCCATTCTTGCAACGTGCCCTGCCCATCTTAGTCTTCGCGATTTAATTATTCTGTTTATATTCGGTGACGCGTATAGGTTATGTAGCTCGTCGTTGTGCAGTTTCCTCCACTCCCCGGTTTCCTCATCTTTCTTTGGCCCGTATATTTTTCGCAGAACCTTATTTTCGAACACCCTAAAACGGTTTTCTTCCGCTTTAGTTGAGAAGAGATAAAGTACGCGGGAAAAGCTGCGAAAGAATCCATCAAATTATAGGGTGTGTAGAATAGAACTGTCATGGAACGGACACCGATTTCAAAAAGTGGAATATCAGACAGGGATCTGCATAAACTAACGGGTGAAGTCTACTATGTTTAGCCTACCTCTAACACAAGGTGTCTAATCAGACGTAATATCAGGCCAGACTCACGCCCCTTTCGCGGAAATATAATAGGAGACTATCAGTCGTGACCGCGTAACAGTGACGTGCGAATCAAATGTTTACTATAAGACAGTTGTAGACGCAAATAATATGGGAACATTGGAGCAATACACCAACATTTATAAAAAGACTTTAAAAAAGCGTATGACCTCTATCAATCGAGAGCAAAATTGTAATCAGAATCCTGTGCTCCTCGAGTATCAAAATAACTCGTGAAATTAATGTCGTAAATAAGATGTCGTGAACGGAAGCACGGGAACGGTCCGAGTAGGCGGTAACGTATCCGAATCATGGTTCATGATGGACGCCGACGTGTTTGAAAGAAAGTGACGGTCTCTCTACAGTACTTCTTTAACTTAAGGTCTAGATATGATGTGGTAGAGAAAATGGAGACTAGCGGGAAGGTGCAACGCCTTTAACTGGAAAATACACAATTCTAGGGGTATAAGCGGATTTGACTTGGATCATACTAGGGATAACGGTACATGCGGTGACGAGATAACGCGGGAAAATTCTGCATAAAGCTGGCTGAGAGACACGGGTTTTCAGAGGGTGGGAGCGTGATCGAGAGAACGAAATATATGATCATGATAATTGGGCATTTGGCGAAGGTGAGGGGTGATCTTATGGGATGTCGGAAATTACAATCTTTGAAAAGGTTGCCGAATTCAGATAATTTAGGCAACACATAAATATCGAAACGAAATGTAAAGTCGAGATTAACAGAGAAGATCTCATATCGGCGTAATGCTTGCTAGCTAACGGCCGTGAATAGATTTACTGAAAATCAACATGCTGTCTGAGGAAAATCGTAAAAGTAAGGATTATATAGGACTATAATAATGCGGTATCCTGTGAGCGGTGACGAAAACATGGGCCGTCACGTAAAAGCGAGC
>CM053171.1:36418345-36457438 GCA_012977825.3 Pteromalus puparum
TCGAGATGGGTTTGTACTAGTCGACTATGGTAATATACGAACAGATTGCAAGACTTTTACTGTATGTTTAAATTGCATAATTTAATCTCTAATAAGTTTTGGTTTGAATACCTTTACATGTTCTAAGTTTTCAAATAAATTTTTGAAGTTGCTTGCGCGACCTTAACATGATTATTAAGTATTTTGCTATTTTCTGTGTGGTGTAAATATAAACTATCTGGAGAAAAGTTTGTAACATATTTCCTGTATGTCTAGGTGTACGCAGCAATGCTGCATTGGTTGACCAATATTAGGTCTACTGGCATGCACCGACTACAAACTAAAGATATTGGTGCTCATTCGTATCTGAGCCATCAAAACTTGGAGTTGGAATGAAAGCTCCATCAAAGACTCCGGCAATACCTGCCTTACTACTATTGGACGGAGTGAGTGTTTTATCAGGTGCAGATCAGTGGAGTTGAATAATTTTTTGTTGAGATGAGTTTTTAATGATGATTTGCTTTTGTGATTTTCAGTGTTTAAGTCATACTACAACTGGAGATAATCATGGCGTCTGCTGGATGGGAGCGTAGGATCAAGTGCATCATGTATGTAATATTATTTTCATGCATGTCATTTATGTAATTTATATTTTTGCAGATGGCAGTGTTAGAAGATGTAGATCATAATGGTTTTACTTAAAATTATTATTAAGGTACACAGAGGTTTCTTAGGTTTTATTGTATTCCTTTTCTTGTAGGTAAAAAACGTTGAAACACAATGCCAAGCAGTTGCAGCAAAAAATTATATTTTGGAGGATTTAATTTATGTCTGTTTTATAACAGAAGGATTTTATTTAATTCGGCATAGCCGTATTACGTTACCGCGTTTTCCGTGCCTAAAAATCGGTTTCTAGCGTTGTTGTTTGTTAAATAGTGCTAAGAAACATTTTCCACGGTAAAAAGTTGTGATCAAAAATAAATCTACAGCTTTTATATTTAACATTTTAATTGTAAAAACGTTTAAAATCCGCAAGTTTTTATGGCAAATAATTGGTATTTTAGCTTGTAAAAAAAACTCGATTTTGCGGCTGTAAACTCGAGCTATATGCCATTTTCTGATTTCATGTCAATAGAAAAAAGTTGTATTTTTAAATATTTACAACTTTTATAACTTTTTTTTGTAGAGCCTATAATTTCGAGTTACGGCCAAAAACCGTTTTTAGCGATTTGTTGGAGGTGACGCGCATTTCCGCGTATTACATTGCGATCAAGCCCAAAATAGAACTGTCAGCTTACTATTATAAGAGGAGTTGACACACAAATTTTTAGCCCGATTGATTAAAATCTTCAGATTAATCGTGTAACACCAAAGTTGTTATTGCGAAATAACGGTAAAAATCATAAATCTAAACCAAATTTGTGCCCGCCATTTCAAAACGACGATACAGGATGCGGATATTTTTTTTTTTTTTATACATTAGATAACAAACGTCAGACAGCGAGAGTGCAGAGCCGACACCGGCAGGTACTTATGGCGAGCGCGAAGCGCGAGCGTCAGCGGTCGTGCCTTATGCGCAAAACTTTGCATGCCTTGCATCGCTTCGCGATGCAAGGCGGCAAGCCACATAGCGGCCGAAGGCCGCGTTGTGGCGCGCTAGTTTTATTCATGCTCCTTGCAAGTCATGTTTTTAGCTTAAATCTCAAAAATAAAATCAGTATTCTCTTCGCCAATTTCAATTTGATTATTGCATTTTTCAAATAACTATATAATCAATAATATAATCAATAAACTTTTATTTCAAAAGCATTCATAAACAACCCAAAAATGCTAAGTTTTAACTTCTTGCATGTTATCTTCTTGAAGTCGAAACTTACATAAAAAATTGAACTTTTCGTATTGCGAGAGTGGCCTTTTACCCACAAAAATTATTACGTAAGTATATACTATATAGTATCATTTTAATTTCGTGACATTGCATTCGTTAGAGTTTGATATTCGTAGTATTGTAATGCTTTTAGATTTGATAAGAATTTTTGAAGTAAGGATTTAGCAATAATTATTTTTGAGGTATTTATTTACTTTCTATTAAATATGTAAAAAAACTAATTATTTTTTTTACATATAACTGGATAACCATATAATTTAAGATATTGACAGCATACACTTGTCGACAATAATACATTTTTGTGCGTGACAGATTGATGGGTTGCGGTAAAGCAATGAATTAATGCGCTAATATCATTTAATTAATGATCTGCGTTCGTTCACCTGAGCCTTAAAATCCTGCACGTCTATTTCATACACAATGCATGTTGAGGTATTTTGTCAAAGATATAGTATAATTGTATCAGTGCAAAAACATGTAATTTTAAGTTAAATGTATTTAATTGGTCTAATAAATTCTGTTGTTTCATAATGAATGTTATAATGAATGCAAAGTCAAAACATATACAGAAATTCATCTTAATACGATATTTTTTAACTATTCTACTCTAAAAAAGCACATGGTTGTTACTTTATTCGTTCACTGTTTGACTATTCGCTTTCTCGCTTAATCTTATACGAATGCATTGATGATTTATTGTTATATATAAGCTTAAAAGGGGGGAAATTATATGAGAAAATACAATAGTGTATTGTCGCGGTTCTCAAAGTTTTAAATAAAAAATTTTTATTCCAAAAAGTTGCGAGTCCAAATCAAATCTAATTTCGATTTATGTGTGCACACGCGTGGACCGTAACAATATGTACACCGTAAAAAAGTATAAGCTATGGACAAACCTTCCTCCTGCCATTCAACTTAATAGATGAAAATAAGTACTCCCATAGTATACACCGATCAATGTTTATTTCAGACAATACTTGAATGTAAAAAATATTTTTTATCACACGTGCATAAAAAAGGCCATTTTCCATGCATGTAAAATGAACAGAAAATCTAGTTTTTCTAGCGGCGGGAGGAAAATATGTCACAGCATGGAGTATATAAACTGAGACAAGCATAGATTATATGCGCTCGCAGTGCCCCCGCATGTCAAGATAAGCTAATAGGTACTTGCGCGTGTAACGTAATAATATACGTTACGTATCTTTACGCGCGAATATTTAAAGAAATAATAATTTTTAAATATGACTTCTCAAAATATAAGCTTGGAAGTGAAATATTCGGTTTAGAAGCTATATGATTTTAGAAAATGCATTGAGTAAGCTGAAGAATGAAGCTTTGTTCTACGTGATTCGGGACTCTGGAATTTAGCTGCTTTCCAAGTGTTTTTCCGGGGAGAGAGAGTACGCTCGACCCACATGCTGTTTCTAGAACAAGCTAAGCTTTGTTAATAAAAAATGGGGATCGAGGAGGAGAGAGACGCTAGACTGCAACGGGACATAGAACAGCAGATTGCAGTCGCGTCTCCAGACGGGAAATGATCTTCACGGATTTTCTTGCGCGAGATTTTTTAGTTTCATGCACTTTTAATGCGGCCTATGACTGGTCTCAAGCCCGAGAAAATGCAGAGAGGAAGTGTTATTAATTATTTCTTCAAATTAACTATATTTTAAAAAAGTTCACGTATACTCAAATCGAACGGTATTACACGTTCTTAGGAACGAATAAACGAATACGAACTAGTTTATTAGCATATGATAGTAATGTGCCGCGAAAAAGTTATAATACATTCACGCCGCGAGTTAATTCAATTTTAAAAAATATACGTATGCTATTGCTGTTACTGTATCATAACGCTCAATTATGGCACACGTGCCATAAAAAAGCATTTTCCCATGCATTGTAAAATGAATAGAAAATCAGTTTTTCTAGCGCGGAAGCAAAAAATAATTTTCCTCCCGCTGTGATTATACTTACACACACACACACACACACACACATCTTCCTATATGTACTATGTTCATTTTGGCAAGTCTCCCCCCCCCCCACCGCCCCCACCAAAATAACGCTAAATTGTTTCGCTTTTATGTGATTTTGAAATAGCCTAGCCCCAACCACCCCCCACAAACCCCCCACCAAATTATTGCTATTTAGTTAACTTCCTCAAAAATTATTAAAGTTAGAAGGTGTTATCTTCCTATCATTATTATGTTCCATTTTGGCAAGACTCCCCCCGCACCGCCCCCATCCACCCCCCCCACCAAAATAACGTAAAATTGGTCGTTTTTATCTGATTTTGAAAATATCCTAAGCCCCCAACTACTCCCCCACAACCCCCCACCAAATTATTGCTATTATTAACTTACTCAAAAATGTATAAAGTTTGATGTCCGTAATTTATATATATAGCGCGCCGCTGTGTGTGTGTGTGTGTATTTCGTGCCGATTCATGTTATGACTTCTAATCAAAAAATTTCATTCCCAAATCTATATTTGTCTATATCTGAATTTGGGGTTATCACTTTCCTTTTGAATAATTACAAACGGTTAGAATCTTGCATCTAGATAATGATACATACAATTGTCCATCGAGAAAATAACGGCTTTTTTAACAGTCATTTATTTTATTTATTTATTTATTTATTTATTCATTACCATGTACAGTGTATTGGCACACACAAACTTTTTACATAAACCCCGCTTACATAAATACATTGCTTACAGTCAGTCTTCCTGGTCTTCATTACGAGTAGTGTTTCGCGGTTAAATCTACGCGCTCGGACCTATCCATCTTTACATTTAATTCATTAATATCATATAATCATTTTTTGTACATTTTTTTTTTATTACATATCTATATTCATATTTCCCCTGTCAGGGAGCTGGATAACTCACCAAAAGTGCTTTTCCTTTTTCTTTTCCCCTATTACTCGTTTCAACCCTTTCCTGCGCCCCCTCTTCCACTACAGTTTTTCCCCTCCCCAATCTAGTATTTCTCGAGTTCCCTTGCAAGTAATCGCAGGTATTCTTGATCCATTCCCTCTCTCTAAGCTAAATATGATCTTGTTTTTTCAGTCATCCCCGTCTGCATCTCCCCTCAATTCTTCATTTTCCTTACTACTCCTCCTCTATTAGGTCCCTCGCTTTCGCAGGTTCCAAATTGTGAACTAAGTTTTCCACGTCCCCATCCTCCGCACACCTAACCTTTATCCTGGAAACCCTTTTCCCCTTCTTTTGTTTACTCCCACACCTTAATCTCGCTCCACTCCTCCTTTGAATTCCCCTTAGTTTGACCTCCCAATATGCCTCCCTGCCCACATCCTTCTTAACCACCTTTTATTAAAACTCCAATATTTTGAATTTTTGAAATAAATTTTTTCCCCAATCCAACTGTGCATCTCCTGATTTAATCCTTCGTTCCCAGATCCTTTCATATTATCCACAAATAAAAAGTTTTTCCTCTATCACTCCCTCGCTATTAAACTCCAGAGTTTCTCCATCCCTACTTCCCTTCTCCCCACTCAGTGCCTCCTGCCATTCTTTTCCCCACCTGTCGTAGGTCGATTCCTTATTTATAATCCCCCCTACTTCTTCTCTTAAGCAATCAACGGCCATCTATTTTCCTTCCATCCGTAAAACTTTCTCCCTAACTATCTCCCCGCCTAACTTCGCTTGCTCCCAGTCCTATGCTCCTCACCTGATTCCATTCGCCATATAGCCTGGGTTTCTTATTTAGCCTAAGCGCATTTTTGCCAGTTTCGCTGTTGTACCCTCTCTATTCCTTCTTCTCTCGCCCTCCATCCCCACACCTCTGCCCCATATAGACAACTCCGTTTTTGCTAATAGCATTCATGAGCACTAGCGCCTCGGACCCAGGTCGATCCACCTCGCTCTCTTGAAAAGTCCCCACGTCGCGTTTATTTCTTTTGAGCTATGCCTACTACTTTCCGTATGTGCTCGTTGTGTCCCCTTTTCTGCTGCAAACCAATACCCCAATATTTGAAATTATTTATTGTGGTTTCTAACGACATCTCCCTTATACACCCATTTTTTCCTCTTTTTTCAATCTACCCCCTCTTCTTGCAACCATTACTTTCGTTTTTTTCCGTATTCACCACCAGGTTTATTTATCACTATTTTTCCACCCTTTCAACTTCCTTCAACCTACGCGTGTATCCGAACCAGTACTACATCCATCTGCAAATTTCATCCCATAAATCTTCGTTTCCAATAACCGTCCCCCTTCTTTTCCGTTTAACCCACTCCTCATCCATGATCGTTAATAACAATCCGAATAGTGTGGGCTCAACTGGGACCCCTGGCGCCACCCCTTTCCACGTTCTAAAGCTCTCCGTATTCCCTCATCCCTTTAACCTCATTCTCTGTTTTCATATATCCTCTCTATTCATTTCTAGCATCCTCCCTTAATTCCAATTGTTCCTTAGTTTTTCTGAAGCAAACTCTGTCTGGTATTTCGTCAACACCGCCGTTTGAAATCCACGAATGCTAGATACAGGTTTCTGTCCTTCACGTCAGCCTCCTTATTCCCTATTAAGGCTACTTCAGCCCCACAAAAAGATGGGTCCCTTAGAGATCTCCCCCTTCTGAATCTCCGCTTGACTTCTGTTAAAAATCTTCCTTTTCCTCTAACCGATCCTCTCAGCCTGCTATCCATTTGGGCGTCAGAACCTTTATACCTATGGTCTAGAGCGAAACTCCCCTATAGGTTACCTTGCGTTCATCCATATCCCGTTCTTATAAATTAGGAAATCCTTGCTTTCTCACCCCTCTGGAATTTCCCCCTTTGACCAAAAGTCATTGAGTAACCGTACCTCCTTTTCTTCCAACTTCTCGTTAAGATTCTTATAAATTTCTCCTGGATACCATCCGCCCTGCTGCTTTCCCTTTCTTCAATTTCCTGGATCTAGCTATTTCTACGCTCCTCCAAGTTTATCACCCGCGTTATATGGGTCTTATTCCCGAGTACCTTCCCAAAATCACATTGTAGTCCCGTCACTTCTTTAGAACAGTTATTCTTTCGCTTCCCCATCTTCTGAGTCAGTAGTTTTTAATGCTTCTGCCCACTTCTCCTTCTCTATATTACCCTTTACATTTTTCCCCTGGCTCGCTCTAAACCTGCTTTACGCCTCCCAAAACTCATTGTTATCCTCGCTTCATTACCCTCCCAACCTATACTCGGCCGCCTCCTTTTTCCTAGAGCACCTTAGTCTTTTTAATTTTACCTTCCTTTTAGTTCCAATTCGCCTTTTCTGCCACTCGTTCTTTTAGTGATCTTTCAACTTTTGCCAAACAACTTTCCTGGGTGCTTTCTAGGCTTCCCCTCGCGAATTCCCAATCGTAAGATCTCTCTCTCTTTTTTCCTTCACCATTCCCTAACTCTTCTCCTTGTTCCCATATCTACTGGCTAGTTCCTGACAACCCTTTGCTTCCCTTCTTCTCTCTCCTTTCCTTCATATTTGTGTTTCTAATTTATAATAGCCCACTAATCCTCCCGTTTCCTCCTCTTCCCATTTTAGATTTCCTTTTCCTCTAGCCCGCCTGTCACTCTTGGTCCTGCTCCTCATTCGCTTATCTAAAGGTTTAACCCGTAGTTGTCCGGACTCTATCTTTTTTCTACTACTAATTTATCAACTATACCTCCTCCCCCACCCTTTTATTACATCATCCAGTACTGAGCCTAGCCCCTTCCCCGACAAATGTTATTTTCCCCCCGAAATCTCCCTCGGGGGCCTCCGCCTGCCATTTTTTACTTCGAACCCCTCTTCTTCGCCAGAATTTCAACTCATTTTTTCCCTGTGCGTTCACGTTTGTCTTCTGATTCTTTTCGTTACCCTTTCCCCTCTCTGTTCCTCTTCCTATGTCTATGCATTAAATCCCCTATAATTATCAGATTTTGTCCTTCTCTCCCATCTTTATCCATCCAATACTTTCAATACACTGGTTTGCCTTAATCCACTGCCCTCACTTACATACGTAACAATAAATTGCCGCTTTTCCCGCTCTCATTTTACATTTTTATTATTAGTCCGTCAGTCCCACTCTTTTACTTTAGCCTCTTTACAAAACTTTTTCCTTAAACCTACCAGTACTTCCAACCTTTGGCTCTACCTTGTTCTTACTTTACGCTGCCTTTCGCATTCCAAAGTTGTAACCTTTATCTAGTTCTACCTATAAATTTTAATTTTCGTTCTTTTTTTTTTTCATCCAGCGGCTGTCTCTTGTAGAGACCACAATTTCATAGGTTCGTTCAAGAAACTCCCAAGCCTGAGGTTATTTTATATGCCCCGGCTATGTTCCAAATACCCGCCAAATCCGTCGTCTATTCGCTACGAAAACACCTGTTTCTAGTTTCCCCGTACTTTCTTTCCATATTTGTCCACTCCTCATTATTCAATTGTTAAGCGGTAACCCTTTTCTAACTACGTTCCCTTTCCTTCTTTCTATTGGTGCTACCTATCGTATCCAGTTCATTTATTTCTTTTTCCCTTTTCCGTTAGCGTCTTCTTATCCTACTCCCGTGCCTTTAAAAACCAAGCCTGTCGTTTCATAAATATCATTTATTTTTTAAAAGATACAGCGTTATAACAGCCCTTCCCCTATAGCCCTGCCAATCTGCCTATTTTTGATGGCAGTTATTTAATCTTTTCCTCTAGCAACATTCTTTGATCTCCCGTGACACCCTTTCTACGTCTGAACCCCTTTATGAAGTATATTATCTTTCTCGTCCACCTTTCCCTAAGTTCGAACTCGAGGTTCCCCTTTACTTAACTTATCAGGTGCTGCTTTTCTGCCCTTCTTCTCTCTTCTTCCACCGGTGTCTGCTTGTTGCTCGTCTACTTGTCGTCTCGCTTTGCCGGTCCGTCCTGCTGCTGTCCTGTTTCCTCCTCCTTGCGTTGCTCGTCCGCCGTCCCTGAGAGTGCCGCATGACCCTCGTCTACCGTGATGTCCTCGCTGCGCGCTATCAGTCTTCTCTCCTCCATTGCAGTCCATAGGATTCTCTTCTCCTGTATTCTCTTATCTCTCTCCTCACCAGTTTATTTCCCAACTCTTCTACTTCCTTCTTCATTGCCATAAGTTCCTGTTCATGCCTTTCCGTCTCTTCTCACTCACGCTTAGTCTCTCCTCCAACTCCATTTTTTCTGCCATAAAACTTGCTCTCTATTTCAGCCTTCCATATCTTTGCCTGAGCTACAAATCTTTCCAGAGTCCTCTCTTCTATTCTCTTTACAGCTAGTCCCATCTCTGCCTCGGTTTTTTAAAGTATATTTCTACATTATCGAAACTTTGCCCTTGAGATTTAATAATAGTCATAGCAACGCTACGAAGATTAAAGGAAATTGTTTTCTGTATAAATAATTGGTAAGATAAATTTCCGGTATTTAAAGTAATTCTAGGTATGAAAACTTTATTTCCAATATTTTCCCCAGTTATAATTCAGCTTCAATGTTATACTTGAATAATTTTGGTAAACTTTTAAATCGTGTGCCATTACACAAACCGTCTGTTATACTCAAGTTTCTTATTAACATAATAATAGCTTCCAATTTTTTAAATTAAGTTCATGAGGTGGCAATCCTTTGCGAATGCTATTTAATATTTCGATCGGAAAATTTATGTAATATTAACGTCAGATTTATCAACACCTTGATAGTTTGCAGTATCAACACTGTAATACGTTTTTGCCTCGTATTATTCATTTTTAAAGCAACAAATAAAAAAACATAAGTAAATAATAGTTTAATAATAAACGAATCTTTTTAAATTTATGTAAATAAATTATATTTTTCTTCGAATGAATCTTTGTCTACACAATATAGTAAATTGTGTGAAGTCAATAATTTTGTCTGGCAAAAAGATTTAGAGGCAATAGATACGACCAGAAGAATTAAATTAATTTTAAATTATATATAAATTGAAATGATAAATTTCTGAAGCTCTAAATAAACAACTTTTTAAAATGCCATTAACAGTAGATGTTAAACAGTACTTGTACTTCCAGTAAAGAATTTTATTTTTATTTTCTTAATTTGGACAAATATTTAATCTTTTTTTATAATCTATAAATTTTATATAGAATATAAGTTTCAAATAAAAATAAAACAAAAACTGAAATGGGGGGTTGGCGAGCGGAGCGAGTAGTATATATATATATATATATATATATATATATATATAACATCACCCTCGCTAGAAAAAGCCAATTTTCCCCCCTAGTTGCACAATATACTATTATTACTTTACGCTGTAATTTTCCATGTTATGATATTTTTACTCTAACTGTTTTTTTCGTTCTTCGGTGCTTGGAGCAGGGATTGGTTGACGTTAATAAGAAGCTGTTCTAGAGGCATCCAGAATAGTTGGTTCAGCAGTTGTGCGGCAAAGGGTATGATGGGTATCGTGACTGGCATAGGTTCTGCTGGAGCTTGTTGAGCAGGAGCTGGAGCCGGAGCTGGTACTGGAGCCGGTGGTAGTAGAGGTGCCACAGGTGGATACCAGCTGCAAAACGGAAATAATAATTGACGATTATTTTTTTCCTGTAAATTTTTTTATGCGTAAACTTACAAGTACGAAGCAGCTGGGGCATGATGCTGATTAAACAGCTGTCCGATGTGTCCCAGATTTAATCCGTGATGTCCGTACGGGGTCGATACATGCTTGCGCACTAATTGCACATTAGGATAATTGGTTTCTTGCTCGGGTTTTAAATAGCTGTTCGATAATGCAGAGTTGTCGAGCATTCTATAATCGTGGATTATATTGGTTTTATGCGCTTCGATAGTTTGCGAAAATACCGCGTTGTTCGTTGAGCCGGTTGCTACAGAACTAATGTCATTAGTGCTCAGGATTACCGACGGCGCTTTCGGTTTAGCAGCGGCAACGGCCATCAAAGAAATCAATACCCACTGAAATTTGCAATAGTTTTTTGTCACAAGAATTTGGAAAAAAGAAATTTCGCAAGCAACTCTTTCGAATACTCACATGAATCATGGCTTGGTCTGAAACACCTTGTATCGCTTCTATGAAAATTGGTGGACTGATCGCAGTGCAGAGGGATGTTCCCTCTTATATAGGAACATCGCCCTTTGTGCATATTGCAACGACAACGCTGCGTCATTGACTTCATCAGAGCGAATAAGAAAAGCGAATCTGTTAATAAGTTTTTCTCGATAGTTCGATTATTTACGCCCGTCTTGCTGTGATAAAACTCGATCAACGAGCAAGTAAAAATTTAACCTTTTTTAATTTTTATTCAATATTTTTACGATCAGCAAGAAATCTGGATATTGGATCAAGGTATATAGTAATATCAAAGTAAAACGAGTTGCTTACCATTTCGTTTAAATTTTGATTACACTTTTATTATATGAAATTCAATTTTAAGAAGCCTATTAGCGGTGTGAAAACCCCTATAATTGAAGAATTTTGCCTTATTCGGATTAAAAAAAAGGCTGTCAATTCATTGGCACGTAGCTTCCTTCAACGAAATTTATTGTTCCAATAAATAAAATATTATTTTAAAATACAGTATGTGAATGCTATTTTAATATTATCAGTATGACATAAATTCGTAGGGAGGGACTTTACGACGTGCAACGAGAAAACTATAAGAGGAAGCCAAATTTTTTAGAAAAATCGGTTTTTACATTTCAGCTCTTTACTTAAGAACCGCTCAACGAAATCGTTTGAAATTTTAACAGCAGATATCTTCGTTTATGCGGTGAATCATTAAATTAAATTTGGAAGCATTTGACTACAATGTTTTATAGATATAAGGAATCAAAAAATTTTCAAAAAAAATTCAAACCTTGATATCTTAAGAACCATAGGGGTTTTAAAGCTGTGCAATGAAATTAGCCAAAACATATAAAATATCTACCTTTTCCCAAAATCTCTAGTGCAATAAGGCCTTTATACGCCCGTAATCGAGACTCAAAAAAACACTCTTTTTTTTCAGTTTTCGATTTATTACTGAAAAAATAAGTAGTCAAATCACTTGAAATTTAAATGGAATATAGTTTGACACGTATCCCATCAACATATTGCTTCCTTCCTAAGGACGCCTTGTAATAGTAATTTTTTGAGTTTGTGTGTTGAGAGGGATAGAGAGAGAGGGGGGGGGGAGGGAGAGAGAGGGAGAGGGGGGAGTCACCTTTTCATTTTATCAGAATTCAGAATCCAAAAATAGATATGCATGTCAAATTTGATTGATATTGACGGAGTAGTTTCAGAAATATCACGGTGTACACACACACACACATCCATACGGACATTTCCTAAAAACACGTAATTCGAACTTCTAACATCTAAAAACATATTTCTATGAAGTTTTAGCGAAACTGAAAATTTTACTATCACAAAGCTTCCTCTATAGAAGGAAGCAAAAAATGTTATTACAAATAACAAAATTAATTACACAAGACTGAGAACGATTAGCAGCGTTCTAGAATATCTGTTTGCACGAGAGATCTGTTAGACGCTCTATATTACAATATCTATACAGTGTGGTACAATTTTAGTTAAAAGCATGTAACTTATAGTTACATAATTTTATCGCTTTAATGAGATTTTGTTTTTAAATGCTTTATGCTTTATAAGTCTACTATAAAACACCGACTTTTTGTATTACTCATGGTTCTCTATTTCATTTTGAAATTGTAGTATGGCTTTGGAATAAATTTGGAATTAATGCGGTAAGTATCTTATTGGATGGAAAATGGGACAATATAATAAACGAAAAAATAATGTAAAGTTAATGTAAGTGTATTTATTGTGAGAATTCAGTCAGGTCGTGAAAAACACACACTCTTGATCAGAAAATGAAATCAACCCTCCGACAGTTTTGGACGGTGGCCCAAAGCAGCGGGAGTCATTCCAAATGGCAATAGCAGCGACTCGCAGAGGCTTCTTCTTCTTCTTCTTCTTCTTCTGGGTTGTCGATCGCAACTCGTGCCCGGATCCTCCGTATCCCAAAATCCCAGATCCCGCACTAGTGGCAACCGAGTCGAAGCCTCGGCCGTCGCCCGATGACGAGACAACTCGTATTTTATTTACTGCACTATCATGTAATATGTTCGGCCCAGCTGCAGAGCCGTCAGGGGTGATTGAGGTATACGTTGACTAAGCGTATAAAATTACTGCGGCGGTGCTATTCGGTTAAAACTAGGATCATGGTCCCTCGAAGAGTTTACCAGGCTGGGGCGGCGTAGGCGAAATGAGCGGGGGCGGCGTAGGTGGCGAAGTGAGCGGGGGCGGCGTAGGTGGCGATGGCTGGGGCGGCGTAGCTGGTGATGACGGGTGCGCTGCCGTGGACGATGGAGTTGCCGTGGGATTCGATGGTCTTCTCGGCGATGACGGAGGTGCGGATGGCCGGGGCGGGGATGGCAGCGGGCAGGATGGCGGCCTTGGTCTCGACGATGGCTGGAGCAGCGTAGCTGGTCACCACTGGGGCGCTAGCGTGGACCACGCTGTTGCCGTGGGACTCGACGGTCGTCTCGCCGATCACGGAGGTGCGGGTCTCGATGGCTGGGGCCACGGCGAGAGCTGGGGCGTGCAGGAAGCCGGGCTTGGCAGCGGCGACGGCCACGAGGGCGAACAGAGCGACCTGTGAAAGGAAATTGTATTTTAATAAAATATTTTAAGAAACTTTAAATTTGCGGTTTTTGAATTTTCGCTGGTGAAAAATTATTTTTGAATAATAAGATTTTAAACGACAAATTATCTTGAAAACTAATTGTTGGCCATCTCCTAGACCAACTCTTTGCCGCACTATACTTACGAGCTTGAACATGTTGATTAGTTTTGGGTATGTGTGTCTTGCGGTGTGAAAACCTGAGACTGATGCCAAGCAGAGGGTTTCAGAACGTTTATATAGGAGCGCGATTCCCTATGCACGAAAGACCTTCACGTTCGAGACTTCCGTGAGAAGGCTGGTCCCTAAAGCAAACGCTCTCTTTTGCTTTTTACGCTGTGAGCTTGCTCCATTATGCTCACAAGACGGCGCACATTCCTTCGTTTCTCCCCCACTACTTTTACGGTATTTCTTCGGTGCATGTGCGCCTATAGGTTCTGCTGGCAGGTGTATAGCATTTTGGTTAGTGGATATACTATGAAAAAGACGAATGACGCCAGTCAGGTGAAAAAAATTGGCCGGCGACCGGCAAAAAGTGCTACGTTATTTTTCGCGCGCGAACGTACTGTTCGCCGATCGTTTCTGCGTTCTGATACAGCTGTCTAAATTTTTGATTTTGACTCAAGTGCGTCATCGGAGATCGAATGATTTGGATTAGGTGTGGGTCGTTTCGCAGAATAATTTCTTGGAAAGATCTTTAGCGCAATAAATAAAGTTGTCATATAAATGATAGAAAATAATGTATTCTCATAGTCTAGTTGCATTGATACAGGGAACACAAAAAATATAATCAATGATATTTGAAAACACTTCGTAGATGATGAATCAGAAAGAAATGTTATTTCAAAATGTTTCAACATAGATTCAAATCATACAGTGAAATTCGGTAGACTGAGTGCATTTTTCATCGTCATTCAAATCTCAATTTAATAATACCGAATGTTGGCAATTCCAATATCAGAGTATTTTAATATCTAAATATAATTTAAGATATCATTTTCATAAACAAGATTCACGGAACATTTTTTTGTTTGATATGGATTGTTTTAAACATTCAATTAATTGTTCTTGACACTTTTTGTAAGCAAAGTGAGCCAATCTATATAAACATATAGTCGACATAGTGTAACATTCAAACGAGTATATTGAAATTATGTCAGCTCGCATAACAAACCGTAGTAATTACGAAATCCCCATCTATAACTGTAATCTCCATATCAATCGAAATGAGCTCTAACGAATTCGTCCCCCCCCCCCCCAAAAAAAGCAGACCAATCTACCGTCGATCTAAGCGCACAAAGGTGCCTATACCCACCACACGGTATTTCCGTGCATGTATAATAATCGAACGCTCCGAAATCGCGACGACACATCCGCATCAAAGACAGGCGGAGCACGCGAGCGCGTATATCTTTTGCGCGCGTCAGAGCTGTAGGAGGAAAAGAAGCCCAATACTGGAACACCTTGAAAAGCAGCGCATGCACGTATATGTATCCCTCGAAGCAACGGGCAACATACCCAGCGGCGACAATCGCATCACGGATACGAATAACGTGTCCGCGACACTCCCGTTTGTTTGTTTGTTTGTTTTTCGCCGCTTGCCTTCTATATTCATTCCCCCGAACGGCTGGACCATTTCGTCAATCGACTCCGCGACTTCGGACACACGCGCGCATTATGAATTCTTTCATCAGAGAAAAGCCGAGGGCCAGTTTTTCTCGCGGCGCAATTTAATCTCGCTCAGAGGTCAGCCGCGCGCGAGAGACCTTATAGATCGATGATCGTAGATAAAAGACGTGGAGCACACCTTTATCTCTCGTGTCTGCAGTTACGACAGAGAAGCGTAATACACACGCGCTGCAGAGTGCAATAGCCGCGCGTGTGTGACGAAAGAAAAATCGGCGGTTTGGACCAGTTATGTGTGCGCGCGCATATCTATATACAATCAAGGGCTCACCAATGCCTTGATGGAGAGTTTCGACAGGCTCTTTGGCAAGCGATCGCAGCTTTATTCGGATACTGTGCTCACTATATACAAGTGCGTTGAATAGATATGACGTGTTATTTTTGATTATCATATTTAATCCCTTATTCTTCATTTGAAACTCCCATCGAGTTTAATCTGTAATAATGGCGGTATTCGCGGAAATCATGGGTACAGGAAGGGAAAGACAATTTCTAGAAGCGCGAACGTCTGAAGTATTCATTAGCGAAATGGGCTCGTATAATCGCCGAGGAGTTGCAATGACTCGCAAAACTTTTGATCCTCACCGTTACATTGCCTTGAATTTCGTATTTTATTAAACTGCGTATAATTTAATCTTCTCCAACACAATAAAGTAGCTAATTAGTTCCATTGGGCAAAATGAAACGACTCGAAATTCCTACGGTAAAATAACAGAAAAAAAATCAATAATCGCCGTTCATTCATTCAATGCGCCAGTGCATGAAAAACTCAAAATTCTCACGTACACATAAATATAAACCCAGCTCCCGCATCCCCGCACAGATAGCTCTGAAACGAGAGAGATAATGCGCGTCGACGGTGACCTTGAGCATACTTTCCCGAAGAATCCGGGAGAAGAAGCAAGGTCGTTAGCGGCGGTCTATGGTGTATACCCTCCCGCGGTTATAATACACCTCGCTCGGCTGATCATGCGCGTAATAAGTCAGCTCGAGAGGGTGGCGGCGCGCGGGAAAATAAGGCAGCGAAATCAGGTTTCAGACGAAGAAGAAGAAGAAGAAGAAGAAGAAGAAGAAGCAGGAGAAGACGCTGACATGGCCTTTCGCTTTGTGAAAGATTTTAATTACGAGCGTCTGGCTAGGCTCGGGATTATCTACTGCTGATCTAAAAATACGCTGATGTATTTTATGTCTACGTTGATAGCAGTCGATGTAAACATCTTGGTTATAAGGTAGAGTTTTTGGTTTTGCAAGAATGTGGACCAACTTAAGCATGTTTTGCTGATGGCGGTATTATTATAGAAGCATAAAAAACTTTGTCGTGAAGTAAGTGAACACATCGGTAAACATAGTAGTGCATAATATGGAAAATTATGTGTTTAAATTTTCACGAGACTATATAGAGTAACACAATTTGAAGAGTATTGTATTAACCTCGCAAACTGTGTATGATAAATATTATAGTATTTATCATAGATGAAATTTATAATTTTTCTATCCTATCCTGCTCTAAAAAAGATATGGCAATCATTTTATCTGTTATCTGATTGGTAGTTCTTTTCACCGCGCAATGTCTGCGTATGTTTGAATTCCTATCAAAAAGTGAAAATTGAGAAAATATCAGAACAATGGAGTGTATTTCGTTACGACTGGCCCTTTCGTCACCGCCTAAACTCTCCGTGTCTCTAGCAGGTGAAAATAGGTGGCGCATAGGCACTTTTTCATTTCACTCATGGCAATATCAGTGCTGAGTCTAGATATAGCAGTGTGCCACCAATGACAAAACTGCCTTGCTTGGCCTGATGCGTCTGCCGCTCATGCTATAACTATATTTGTTTCGATAATTATACAATGTATTATGGTTCGTAAGTTTGGTAAATAAGTAAATGCGCTTTCGTATAGCATACCTATGGAAGTTATCAAATAATTAATACCATACATAATTGTCGAATTTGCATAAAATAAACAAAAATAAAAAAGTGCAATAGTTGATATCCTGATTGATTAAGATATATATTATAGCACCGCCTTAACAACTCATTGCGGTTTTATTTATCTCGCACAGTCGTGGTCGACCTTGCAACCAGTAGGCGACACAAATTTTCCCGTATATTTTCATCTCCTCCCATTCAGATGCAAATCGGCCTAATCAAGAGCATCACCGCCCAATCTCTCCCGAAATCACGGTCGGCATCATTTTCACACTCCTCGCGAGATCCCGTCTAGTCACTGGTAACACGGACGCACCATAACAAACAGCCGTCATCATTATGACATTATGCAACACAGTCGCGCTGACCGCATTCGAAAAAAAGATGTAACCGCATAATTGAAAAAAGAGCCATCTCAAGACGATTTGCATATTACGAAGCGCCGGGCGTGATCCGCGTGAGCGATTAGAGGGCCCATGCGCCATACACTCGCGTATAGCGCTCCTTTCAACGCAGTAGGTAGTTGACCAATTGCTGATTGTATAACCGGCGAGCTACGCGCAGCGAATAACGCCGCAGCGTAATCGCCGTATACGCGACGCGCATACACACACGCACACAAAGTGGTGCTGTGTATGAGCTGGAATGAAAGCAGTCCGAAGGACTTGCGGCAATATACGATGAGTCACTGGAAGTGTAGTATAAAATTCGTTAATTGAATGAGGTTGGTGTTGCGGGGAAATTTGTGAGGTGTTTTCTTTATGGGCATTTGGAGGCTGACTTTCCACAGCGCGCGCGCGCGCGCGCGACGCTCTCTGTATTTTTTGAACCTTCGAATGCTGATCGATGCTTCTGGAGTGTTTGTTCTGGCTGATGTGGGTCTGACTTTGACTAATGTTTTTTCTTTCTTAGAAAACGTTTGGTTGTGCGAGTTTGACGAAAAAAGTGGTGTTTGTGAAGAAATTACAGAGACCGTCTAAAAATTGAATTATCAAAATTTGTATCTGCAATTTTGGAATCTGTGATCTATAGTTTATCGATGCTATCTCTTTAGCGACGAAACGAAATATTTCTTTCAACTGTTTTAGTGACTACTATCACAAATAAAAGTACAAAAATAAGGTCTGACGTGACAGTCATCACCCTTGATGCAGATAACTCGGTGATGTGGGGGAAAAAAATACATGTTGCATATGGTGGAAAACGACTTTATTCGATGTTCATTGCGTGTCTGATGCTTTTTATCTTAATGAATTTAAATCTAAAACTGTAGACTATTTGCGTGCGTGAGATGATGGTACACTAACAAGAAGTCGGCGATGCCGACGGTCATCCATCCAGGAAACTCCAGTCCCAGCGAACTCCGTCGGCCCCGCCGGGAGCTCGGCACCAGGTCGACGTCTCGAAAATTACCAGATGGGGGCAGCGGCGTAGGCGAGGGGAGCCGCGGGTGCGGCGTAGGCCAGAGGAGCGTGTTGGTAGGTGGCGAAAGCCGGGGCGGCGGCGTAGGTGGCGACGGCTGGAGCCGCAGCGTAGGTGGAGACGAGAGCGGGGCTCTTGTAGGAGACCTTGTAGGTGTTGGCGTAGCTGGTGGCGACCGGGACGGCGTGGGCGACGGTGGCGACGGCCGGTGCTGCGGCGATGATGGGCTCGGCGGCCAGGTAACCGGGCTTGGGTGCGGCGAAGGCACAGGCCACGAGGGCGAGGAAGACGGCGATCTTGAACATTTTGAGCGAGTAGGTTTCGTGCTTCGGTGCTGAAGTGCGAATGATGTCTAGTCAGTGGGCCTCGGCGCTTTTATAGCAGGCATAGCAGGCGCTTGCGCGGCCACTGCCAAGGCCCCGCGTCGCGCCACCCTTGCGCCCGCCGGCGAAAGCATCGTTGCAGGTACGCCAAGATCGTTACGCGCGTCACGCGCGCCTGTATAGGAGGTCAGAGACGTTCTCGTGGATACGCGCACAGACGACGCGTATATTGTACGTATACGGGCCCTTCACTCACCTGCTGTACGTATACGGGCCCTAAATCGAGGGGGACTTGGTGCCGCCGCTGCTGCTGCTAAGACGCGCTAGCAGACGCGCCAAGGACTTCCTTTGTACGGGCGCAGGAAGAGGGAGAACGAGGAAAAGAGATGGATAGGCCTTCGAGCAAGTATAGCGTCTAACGCCTTGTGTGGCCCTTGCTTCGGATATATCTCGCTTAGGACAAAGACCCGAGATTCCATCTAATCGATTTATCACGCCTTCGAGGAGAGCACACGTGCGCGAGGTCGCGAGCGAGGATTTTCGTTCGGTCGGAGGATTAATCGACACACGCGGGTTCGGAAGGAAATTCTCCTGGGGATCTCTTTGGAAACAGGGAGATCTTGCTGCTATTTCTGTGGGAGTTGAAAGGAGCGCACGTGTTGTATTTTCGTGCGTCGTCGGCGACAATAATTTCAACCGACGTCTATCTGATATTTTTATATTTTCTTTTTTAATAATGTTTTTTACATCGAGCGCGATATGGTGCAGTACGAAAATAAAACCTCTTACCGAAATCGTATTCGAGCGTACACGGCCTTGCGCGCAGGTAAGCATAGCAATAGACATGCCGTGTCATGTCTGTGTCTATTTTTGTATCGGTCCTTTTTTTGCGTGATTAATAATTTTCATTATCGAAAAGTGTCGCTTGCAACATCGTTTGCGTTGCATAAATTCTTTAAATGGATTAATTTAAGAAACAAATTATTATTTTGTGTACGAGATAAGGTCGTGATATTTTATTTCTTCTAGAAGCTTCTTGGGTTACGAAATCGCTCCGAAATACGGGGTTCACTGATCTCGCAGAAAAAATTAGAAGGATATTTGAGGGAGGAGCGAATTTTATTTTTCGCATTTCGTGTGACTGACCGCGATCGGGAAGTGATCTTGACTTTGTGCGAAAAATAATGTATTCCCTAATCTGGATCAGATCTATCCTTCGCGATCGGATCGAGTCAGGGGAAGTCCGCAGTGACTAATCAAAAATTTCGCTCGCCAAAATTAATCTGGCCTTGAAGTCAATTATCTTATAATGATTATTCGGCATCGATCAATAATCATTTTGGTTAAACGTACGCGTAACAATATAAGCTACTTATTCATCCTCGGCGTACATATACATAGGTTAGCGTACAGTCGGGTTTTATGCAACGCCGCCACGTAATCGGCCTACTTCGTACGGCTGTGTGCGTTTTATTATTCCAATGTCACTCAATTTACAAAAAAGTTTATAATATACTCGTACGCTCGCATTGGATTGTAACGATTGTTTAATTGCGAGCGATAAACGAGTGCGGCGCATACTATAGATGTCGAAATCCGTTTTCTTCTATACATTCCTCTTGCGATTGAGCAATTGTTGCTCGCGTGATTTGCAGAACAAGCATCAAGGCTCGATTTCGTTTGGCGTGTGAAAGAGTAATTATGTTAATAAGGTTAACAGAGTTGTCTCGCGTTAAGCTTTGATCCGAAGTGATTGACCGTGTAGCGTTGTGCGCCAGACTTTTTGCAACAGTAGCGACACGGATTTTAGCGATAAGTGCAACTTTTTTTGTCTACCATCTGAAACAAATGGGTCGTGATTCGCCTTAAACGTCCAAATGTGTACGTGTCTCGAGATGGCGAAAGATGATTTACGCTCACATTTGGGTTATTATTACGTCTGGTGGAATGCGTGAAATCTTTTTTTTGACATAAATAGGTCCGCTTTTTTCGCAAAGTTTTTAGGCATGCTATTAATGTCTTTATTGCAACGTGTTGTGTACCAATTCAGAAATTTATTACATCTTGAATAATTGTTAGTTGTAACAACGTTTTTGAGAATTATTATTTATTCCCAAGTACAGCCTAATCAATAGTGAATTCTCCATAGAAAGAACAATAATAGAATAACCCAAGCCAAACGACTCACATCAACTTTGAACGCAAACATAATTTATATGAAAATGTCCGCATCGACCAAGTTCACTCGCAGCCTCCGTATCAGAGTGATACATCAAAATCGCGTCTCGTCAATCGAAAAAAACGATTTTGCATAGATCCCTATCACTCTCTCAACATCAGGATTAGCGAGGAAGCAAAGTACACAACGCCAAGATTCCATGCGCACGCAAAAAAAAAAAAAAAAAAAAAAACTGGTCCGACGTATAAGCATACGCACGCATTACTTTATTATTCCCTGAGTCCCACGTCAATTTCTCCCTGAATTAGCGATTGCGAAACGGTCGCCGTAGCATAATACACACTCAGGCATGCAGGAGACGCCGAGTCCTTGGCCCTGCCCGGTTTTTTTTTGTATTGTTTTTTCAGATTTGGCAATGCCACCGCCGCCGCCGACACAAAAGCAGCGGCAGGAGTAGGAATATGTGCTCGTGAACTGTTTCTTTTCTCGAGAGAGCGAGAGCGGAGTTATGAGATCGGGGGTAATGTAGATTGCGATCGTGTGTATATTGTGCCGCATCTGGAAGGAGGCTTCCTATAAAAGTCTTTCCGAAATCGAGTCAGGCATCAGTCAATCGACACAGTCAGTCGAGAGCCAAACAAACCCAAAAGTCACTCAAGATGTTCAAGCTCGCCGTGTTCCTTGCCCTCGTGGCCTGTGCCTTCGCTGCTCCCAAGCCTGGTTACCTGGCTGCGCCCGCCGTCTACGCCGCTCACACCGTCCCGGTTGCCACCAGCTACCAGCACCAGACCGTCATCAAGAGCCCGGTTGTTTCTTCCTACACCTACGCTGCCGCTCCCGTTGTCAAGGGTAAATATCATCTTCAATTGTTATTAGATTTCGAATTTTTTTTTGAAAAAAAGTGAAATAACAAAATATTCATTTAATTTTACAGCCTACTCTGCTCACCCAGCCCATCTGACTTACGCTCACGCTGCCCCTGTATACAGCAGCTACTCAGCTCCTCTCGGCTACGCACAGTACGCACACGCTGCCCCTCTTACTTACAGCAGCTACGCCGCTCCCGTCCATGCGTGGTAAACAGAAGTGATGGAGTTTTGTGCCATTAGGAGAATAAGGATTCAACCTCAACTGCTCTGTCGCCAATGACAGTTATAGCTGATTCAATAAATTTTGTTGTTCGCTCCGGCGGACGATCCGTTTCTTTGCAATAAATACAGCAATTTAGTCAATTGAAATTTACTCTGTCTTTTCATTTATTATTGACGTTATACAATTCCATGAATGTTTTGCGCATGGAAATGTATTTATTTACAAAATAAGCTTGTTTTTAAACAATTTTCAAGTGTATTCTTGAAAAAGAAAGTTGCCAATAGTGAGTGACGGCAACGCACATTTCTGCACGTCTCTGAAATTCAGCGAACCGATCTCGCAAAGTTCAAATTCTTATAATGCTCGCGACAGCATACTAATAGGAAATTTCAGTTTCGGCCGCCTGCACCGTACCAGTACAGCATTGAAATTAGTTTGCGACAGATTAGTGAGCAACGGTTTAACGGAATTCGATGTGTTTCTATTTTCGAGTTTGTAAAACTAATACACCGTCTGAATCAAAATAAATGATAGAAGAATCATCAAAAATTTTTACAATAGCAAATAGGATACTAGCCAAATAACCAGATTATGTAGAATTTACCGTTTCATAGGATTCTAACAAGGAACCTTCGCACTGTTACGGTGACACATCGTGCCTTTGATTGTTTCACCGACATGCTTCCCATGAATCTAAAGAATTAAAACTCTAGGAGCAAGTTCTCACATTCCATTTTTTTCAGTCACGTAATATGGACTAGCGAATACAATTTTATTGAGCATCTTTGACTCGAATAAAGCTACTTATGCTGTATTTTAAGCAGGTTCTACCGGTACTGCACTAGTCAAAATTTGTGCTCTTTTTATTTAAAGTTTATTTGTAAAGTATACTTTATTAAAAAGCTGCACAGTTGAAATTACATAAAACAATGATTATACATTCTATTTATATAATTTTATTTATCCTAATTATTCATGAAAAGTTTCATACGGACGCTGATTTGACTAATTTTTTTAAATTAAATCTATGGTTTATATTCAATGAACTTTTACTATATGTCAGAGCCTCTGAAAAATATTTTCGAGGGATGAATAATGTTTCTTATGTATTTAATGTATTTACAACTACAATAAATTTGAACAAAATCTCATTTTTTAACGCTTTGTAATACGAAAATTGGTACAATTTCCCATAAGAGACCACGTTAATTGGCACATAATAAAAACGTTTATATCTTAGCTTCTAATTGCTCTGTAGTTCAATTATATCTCATTTTCAATTCCATTACAATTCCATTACCGGTTATAAGAACCACCTTTATTAAATTGTGAACAAAGGAATTTTCATAATATTTAGAAAAACTTTTGGTAATGTTGACACTACCTACAATTATACAACTGTCGCTTCGAATCACTTTCTCGAAACGTTACGTCGATGCTCTCGATTAGAAAAACCAGCAGATCAAAAGCACTTTGCATGCATCAATCATCAATCATCAATCGATGATTTCGGATAAGTCTTGAAATATCATTCCGTTTCGCAGTGCGCCGTCGATTTCGGAAAAGGAAAAGTGGTTAAATTCGTGAAATAATTATGTGCATAATATTTATGAATCAATATAACTAATTTATTGCTAATGTGAATCACAGTAGATGAGACAGACAGTATATAAACAGAAAAACCAGTACAAAGATGCGAAGTGTGCGAGTATCATACAAAGTGAATCCATCGTCCACATTGCGCTTTAAATATCCCAAAGCGCGAGTCAAGTCGACGGTAAGTATAGCCTCATAGGTTGAAAGCTGCATCCACTGTCATCGCTCTAAGGTACGATTTACCAGGCTGGGGCAGCGTAGGACTTGTAGAGAGCTGGCGCGGCGTAGCTGCTGTAGGCCAGAGGAGCTGGGTGAGCAGAGTAGGCCAGGGGAGCTGGGTGAGCAGAGTAGGCCAGAGGAGTGGCGTGAGCGGCGTAGGCGAGGTGGGCCGACTTGACGATGGGAGCTGGTGCAGCGTAGGTGGTGGCGTAGCTGAGATGAGGCACGGAGTGGCTGGTCCTGTGGAAGCTGGAGCTGGAGTAGGCCAGGGGGGTGGCGTGGGCGGCGTAGGCCAGAGGAGCGGCGTGCTTGACCAGGGTCGGTGCGGCGTAGGCGGTCAAAGCCGGGGCGACGTAGCTGCTGTAGCTGAGATGGGGCACGGAGTGCGTTTGCTTGACCAAGCTGGAGCTGGAGTAGGCGACCGGGGCACTGTAGGTGGCTACAGCGTGGCCGAGGTGTCCAGCGTTGGCGGCGGCGACGCACGCGGCGATGAGCACGAACTTGAACATGGTGATTTCTGTGGGTCTGTTCTCTTCGACTGTGGAAGCAAGAGTACTGTGCTGGATCGGTTGGGCCGCGGGTCTTATATACTGGTTGCAAGGTGAAGTTGCGGCGGCTTTTAGGGAACGATAAAACTATGCTACGCCAACTGCCAACTCTACTGCTGGGTGTAGATTGTATCGGTGTCAAAGTGAAGGCGCTCTAATTGGGGGGCTTGCCGCGCCAAGGCTGCGGAACCGTGCAACTATGATGAATGCAGCATATGGGCGGTCGTGTTATGATGTAAGGAGGCTAGTATTTTGTCGGAAATTCGGGAACCGCTACCTGTTCGTATGATTAATTCATCTGGATCAGCTCTTCTGACATTTTCATCGAACAAAGATAGGGCTTTTCTGTCGCAAGTGTATATTACTTTGGTCGTATTAAATTATGTAAAAAGTTATGTGCGTCATAAAAAACTGCTGTCGTAAAAATAGGAGAGCTCCATTTAAATAATGTTTCGCAATGTACGGAATATGTTTAAGGATTACTTTTCATTTGTTTCACGATGATACATTTTTAGAATGTACTTGACGAAATAATGAAAGTAACAATATGAGGTAGTTGACATTGCTATGAAATTTTGAATAAGCCTATGGTCGACAGTGTTATTTGGGCAAAGATTTCTATTGAAATATACGAAAGAAAGATCGCATGTAAAATTTAACGTTAAATATCCTTAAAAAAACAAAGCGACTCGGAGTACGAATTACAAAGTAAGATGTATTTTAATACTGATAATTCTAAGTTGAGTTTTACATGGATTTTATGTAAAAAATTAGATAAATTTTCAGACGAAGAAAATCTTGGATAAGAAACTTCCTTAATACAACTTGGGTTGGAGGACCTCATGGGATACAACTGCACAGAACTTCATATTTTGACGTAAGAAACCATTCTTCAAAGTTGCGACTGATTTCTACATACTGGTACCGTGTCTAGGTGCCAGTTTCGAATTATAAATTTAGAAATTAGTTTAATCTTTTCGAGCTGACCTGACTGTAAAACTATCTATATCGGTCAACTATGTTAATCGTAGTCCAGAACATCACCACTAAAAAGATATTAAGAAAGTACTAATTGTATAATTGATTTTTTTTTATTTCTCTACTTGTTTTAGTCATTATTTATCGCCAATATATAATATATATATATATATATATATATATATATATATATAAAGGAAAACAATATTTTGATAAACAATGAAAACTATGTCATCCTTGCCAAGGTTTTTCAGTCCTCTGAAGAGTCGAAATACTTTTGAAGGTCAAGTAGCAATTGCTTGGTTACCGAGATCTTGGCATTGCATAGGCAAAAAAAATCAGAAGTATGTACTTGTGACCTTCTGAAGGTCCAAAAAGACCAGCGCATTGTGTATTACGATATTTTATGCATGAATAAATCATTTACATCATGTTGACAAGTATATAAAGTATTTCTGAAAACAAATTTTTTACAAGTGAAATATAGAGCGTAGCGAGTGTGATAAACACGGTGCAAAAAATGACTACTTAGGTCACGGATAGGCGTGACCTAAGTGCGGGCTTAGGTCACACTGTGCTATAAATTAATTACGCTTTCAATCGGTATAGATGGAAAGCGTCTTGTAACATGCTCGGGGCAGTTCTCGGAATTAATTTTCCTTATTCTCGGGACCGGCTTCCACCCCCAATAAAGGGGCTGGGCCCCGACTGAGGGCACTCGACGATGGGCGTGCGTGCGTTCCTTTCCAGCGCTCCTGACAGGTGGAGCGCTCGGTAAGAAGAAGAGAAGCAACAACTGTCCTACTGGAGAAAGAGGACCGAGAGATCAGTTTCTTTCGACACGAAACACACCTGCCAACATCCGCGTATATACCTACTCTACTATGAGATCGGAAACAAAGTACTTTCATTGAGCCTCGCATCTCCTTGTCTCCCTCGTCAGTCACCGCACGCGTGCTCACACGCCGCATTCGCTGAAGTATTATCTATTCAAGAAAACTCCTGTCAATCTAGCTCTGCACAGCTGTACTGCAGTAGAGAGCAATATAATTTTCATTTTTCAGGACATCATCCAGTAGAGCCCTCGCTCATTTCTCAATAGCGGCAACAGCATCTCATCGTGACAATGACCATTTCTTAGTGCTGGTCTTAAGCATGACGATCAGGAGACCATGATCAAGCTGATCCTGGAACTTAATCCTAGCAGAAAATTTTTGTAGGGAAAGCTTGAAAGGTTCCCGCTCCTGTGGATCGCGGTCTTGGTCGGTTATAACAAGTCAACAAGTCAGCCGAGCTGCTAGTACGCTCTGGTGCCGACATCAACGAGCACTTCGGTTGTCGCGATCCTCAGCAGTTCGACGAGAAATGGACCGTTCTGCACCTACTGCTTCGGATGGCTTTCTTCTCGAAGAACGAGCGACTCATCCGCCTGGTAGCGGACTACGGCGCCGACTTTCAAGCTCGAGACTGCAAAGGACGAACACTTCTGCACCATGCGGTGTGGAAAGGAGACATCGAGACGATAGAATCGTTTCTCGAAAAAGGAGCCGACGTTAAGGGGATGTGGGAGCTAAAAGACACTGTTTTTCTGGTTCATGAAATTTTTCAAATAAAGCGCGTGATGAAAAACAAAGAACAGAGCGCAATAGCGTTTTTCTCAAAGAATCATTTTACCGCAAGAAATTTTCAATCGAACTCTTAGTTTTTTAACGAGTTTTGAAATACAAACGGGAGTTTACGCGATCTTAGTGCGATCGCAGCGCCAACCTTAAAACTAAATAGTGCCAATAAACTTTTTATTATTTGAATTTCCATCAATACAAATAGCACAGCGCCATTCTATTAAGATTAATGAATCATTCTACCGAAAGAAAAAGTTATTTGGGACGTTTAGTTTTCTTTTGGCATTTGAAATACGAAATACCTCGTGGCGTATTTCGGAAGCTTTAGCTCCCACATCCCCTTAACGCCGCTGGCAATGAGGGTACGACATCACTGCTTTACACGCAACCAAGTATTTCGATGCCAACAAACTGCTGCCGTTGTTGATGAAACACGGAGCCGGTGTTTTTATCAAAGACAGCCAGGGTAGACGGCCAGTTGTAACGTCTTGCACCACGTACCTTTCGAATTCCATATGGGAACACCCTGCAACCCCTGAATTGGCCAGAGTTTTCATCGAGAAGGGCGTTTCGCTAGACGACAAAGAGCATCTCAGTCACTTCCAGCCAATACATCGGGCCGCTGCATCGAAAAATAATGAACTGGTAAGTAATAGTTTATTGTGTATCCATAGAGTAAAGTGAGATTTTTTTAAACGAGCGTGGAAGGCGATGTAGCGCGAGTCGAAGACGCGTATTAGCTGCAATATTCATTGTAGAGTGTGAAAATATGTGTTAACGTTCAAGTGCTCTTTAGAATGTGAGAAAGAAGCGCATAAAAATATTGAGCTCGCGAAACGCGTTGGATTTTTCTAGTTTCTGTAAAAACTTACGTTTGCCAATGTTTAAGTGGCTGGTGCGTTGTTCTTTTTCCAACTAAAGATCTTTTTGAACCACGGCGCAAACGTGAATGCACTGACAAAGAAGGCCGAATCACGGCGAAGACAGCGTCACCTGCAGGTTCGTGGGGCTTTAGGAATCGCTGCGTGATCAGGCTACTTCTGCCCGCCGGCGCGGATGTTCTCGCCGAGGACTGTGACGGAAAAAGTGACGGAAAAGCTCTCCAGCCATCGATTGAATTGAAAGATGAAAGGATCATCGAGCGGTGTCGGATGTTACAGAGACATTATCGATACTGCATGGTCGACATAGACAAGATGCAATCCACAAGGTTCATTCATACCTGCACTGTTTTCGAACTTCTCGTGAAAAGCTACTGCCTGCAGATTGCTGCGCTCATGCGGAATCTCAACTTCGAAACGAAATTTAAGCAATGTCATTTGAGCGAATTTTCCACGCCAAAGACATACGCCGAGCTTTCAAGCGCGCACAAGACCACTATCAACCTATGCCGAAGCAGGAAAACGTAATCAGCGAGGCTGTCTACGATATTCTGCCTGATTTAGTTGTGGATAAAATAGTTCGTTACTTTTTGATTGTTGCAAGAATTTGAAATAAGTAAAGTTTGATAAAATATTTAAACAATAAACTCCGCATATGATATAACTCCATAACATAAATTTTATTCTCATTTTTCAATACCTAGTACTGCATTCCGCGATTGGTATTTTCGGTAGAATGTTTAATTTTTCTATGGCTAATATAATGTATTAAAAAGTAAACATATTAAATATCAATATTTTATAATAAACGGGGGAAGGGGACAAACAGGAAAATTTTATTGGCATTTACAGCCTGGATTAAAAAATCTTACGGTATAGGTAGATACACTCACACACACACTTCAGCAAATTTTACTGTCACAAAGTCTCTCTAGGAGGAAGAAAAAAGTATTGAATAATTAATATTTCTTCTGCCCTACCGAAGTTTACTTTTCTTTTTGAATCCGCAGATGTCTGTATACTTAGAGCCATTACGTTTTCGCAAATGAAACGAAGGTGAAGGAATTGGGCAATCAGAGTCGCAAAAATATACAACAGATTAAATAATAAGAATAATTTATTGCGGTTGTTGATCACAGCTGATGAAACAAAGAAAATTACAGCAGGCAATAAAGGAGATGAGAAGTATGTGATGTAACCACTGTCTTCGCACTCTCCAATTAAAATCAGAGCAGCGTGAGTCAATGGAGCAGTGTAGCCTCGTGGTTTTTCGGTGACAATTGGTGTCCAAAAGGAGCCTCTTACCAAGCTGGGGCAGAGTAAGCCAGAGGAGCCTTGACGACGGCTGGGGCAGCGTAGCTTGAGTAGGCCAGAGCGGGAGCAGCGTGAGCGGAGTAGGCCACGGGAGCGGCGACAGCTGGAGCGGCATAGCTGGAGTAAGCCAGAGCTGGGACAGCGGTCTTGACGACGGCTGGTGCAGCATAGCTGGCGTAAGCCGGGGCTGCGTAGCTGGCGTAAGCCGGGGCGGCGTAGCTGGCGTAAGCTGGGGCGGCGTAGCTGCTGTAGGCCACGGGAGCAGACTTGACGATGCTCGAGCTGGAGTATGCCACGGGTGCGCTGTAGCTCGACACTACTGCTGGGGCACCGACGAGGTGTCCAGCGTTGGCGGCGGCGAGGCACGCGGCGAGGATCACGAACTTGTACATGGCGATTGTTTGCTTGACTGTTCTCTTCGACTGCGGAAGAAAGAGTGATATGCTAGCTGCGTCGATCCCCGGCTCTTATATAGGAGAAAAGTGAACGAAATTTATTCGGTACAAGGTGAGGCAATTATGTCTTCGAAAAAGATCCCCGCCCAGTGAACGAATTCGAAGGGGATTAAAGGTCGCTCGTTTCGCACGAGATGCATGGTAGCGGCGGTGAACGCTGCACGAGACATCTGTATATATATACATATATGTAAAAATGTGTAAAGATCGGATTGCGCGATAAAATCTTGCTAACTTTCTGGAGGAGTTTATATTGCCCCAAATTATAACGGATAGATACGTACAAACACATTGTGTATGTTCGACAATTTGATTAGCGGAGGGACTTAATTTTATTACTACTTTTTCAATTTTGTTAGAAGCATATTTTTAAATTTATTCACCATATTCTCTATCGACTTTTCAATAAAAGCACTTGCAGAAAAATGCCTAATTTCTTATAAAATATTAAATTATTTGTAGCCTTCTTACCTAGTCCTGCAGGACCTTGGGTGCAATATAAATATGCAACTTTAAATCTTGAACTGCGTAACTTTCAGCTGCATGCGTTGAAAAATAATACAAAAAAATGTTTTATAAACTTGTATATTTATTTGTATTAATAACTCTTGTCATCTGGAGTAAGGTTTGTCCCATATCTTTTGACAAGATTTGAAAACCTGGTGAAAGTAAGCATCTACATAAAAATATAGCTATTTGGGATCTCCAAGATTTACCCCCCCCCCCCCCCCCCCCCCCCCCNATCTACAATTAAGATACTAAATTCTGAAGACCTATATTCTTATGTCACAAAAAACACATTATACGGATGAAAGTGAATAGAAAGTGTTTTAAAATCGATAAGAAATGTTCATAAATAGTTCTGCTCAAGTAATTCAAGATAAAGATAAGATAAAATAAAGAAAACTTATTATCTAAATTTTGTAAGACAAAGTTATTTTACGTTAATTCTTTCATGGGGCATTTTTCAAAGTTGATATATTAAAATCAACTGAAATATAGTTACAAATATTACAAAAATGACAAATATTACAAAATTTTTAGATGTCGTAAATACAAAAATTGCACGAAGCTTCTTTTTATAAAGCACTGTTCGTGTTTATGCTGCTCAAAAAATTCTTGATAATGATTATTTTCATACCCTGCCGAGGCATAAAAAGAGTGTTTTTAGCCGCTCTTTTTAGTGAATGCTGGGAACGTTGTTGACGAGCAGCTTGATAATGTATAAGTTTCCAAACGCTCAGATGCATAATGACTGTTTTTGGTGCTAGCTCTAGAGCTCAGCAGGTACTCGACCAACTGTGTCTTATTGTGAAGGACGCTGAGGTACAGAAGTGTACACTTCATGAAGTCCACAATCCTGATGTTCGAGTTATAGATCACCAGCATATAGGCAGTTTCCTGGATTGCCGCGTGAAGTGACCTTTCGAGCTTACAAAAATATCATACATGTCCCAAAAACGATGGTGTGCACCAAGGCCTAATTAAATTGGCTTTTTGACCTTATGTGGTTTGCAGTGCTCGTTTTGAACTCGTGCTAGCTCGCCTTCGACTCGTACTGTAAACAAAACACACGGTCTACAAAAGCCCACACTATGCCTTGGTACACAGTATACTATACTGTTTCATTGATATTCCGAAATTGCAAAATTTTTAAAACCTCTTTTTTTAATATGTTTGTACTTGCGTTTTGTATTTGCGGGTGATTTCTTTTGTAACCGACCTTTCGTCTAATGTAAAGGGCAGTGTCTGCCTGTATATATTAAATAAATAAATAAATATTTTACTAGCAAAATTTAGCACGCTTCGCGCTTTAATCCGGACAAATACACCTTAAAATATAAAAAAATAAAATTAAAGTTATTATTTATAATTATATTAAATTGTTTGAAAAATTATTTAAACAATGCTGTAAACTCAAAAACATTGTAAAAAACAAAAAACAATGTCTGTATATCAACGCGACTCGTCGATGGCGAGCGGCTCCGCGTGCAGGAGTGCATACGCTGCACTTCTGCACAAAGAGACTCCGGGCACCGGCTCTAGCTGCATGCGCTGCACCGCACGTGTCGCGGTGCCACCGGCACCGGATAGCCCACGGCTCGTCCGTGTCACGTCCTCGACGTGCTCGTCATTTTCCTCGTCCTCGGACTCGCTGAGATCGTTACTATAGTCGCATTTCTCGAATTCGATCTTGAGTTGTGGTAGAAGAAGAAGACTTAGTAGTCTTCGGTTAATTTCGGGAAAACAAGCGTTATGAGGTCGTGGAAGACGAGTGCAGTCGAGATCTTATCTATTAGATCAATTTCTGTTGCCTTTGTGTATGGTTCTGGTGCAAGCCAAAATGGTCGTTGAGGTTAGAGTTGCGTCGACAGGATATTCGTCGAACTATAGAGCGAAAACTTGGCAAAGTTAAAGTTGAGCTTAGATTATCCGCGCATCGCGCACGCTGTCGACTCGCTCTCTATCTATATGTCGCAGTCCAGCAAGTCATAGTTTGCAGTCTATCGATGTGAGCCAGGGGTGCCGAGCACGCTGCTGTGTTTACTCTCTGCGTACCTAGCATTCACGTACACGTCGTATTTGTAACAATCTCTTTACATGCGACAAATCAAGTTCATGAATTGCTAGCGAGCGCTTAGAGCTTATATTAGACACAGATTTTTGTCGGGAGGTACGCTATCGGTGACCATCACGTGATGCTGGCGGGCGTCAGTACTGGTGATAGGCTTGGACTTGTTGCAGGGTGTCGTGGGTACGCTGAGCTTGATGCTGAACGTTTTTGGCACTGCCGATCTCCTGGAGAAGCGTTGGCTCTTCCTCGTGCTTACTCGATGGAATCGTTGTCGAAGTCACGTCCCGCCGCGAACTCATTCTCGGGCTCGTGGTCTAACGCGCTGCCCATCAGGAGCCGCTATATTGCTGTTGTTCGGTCTTGAGTGCAAAGTGGAAGTATTGCTTGCTGTCCGTCAAAGCGGCTACGGCGAATTCGGCTACATCGATGACATGTGAGGTATATAACCGAGTTCAGGTTGACTATGATGTTAAAATTAAAGTTGCTGTAACGGAAGATTAATAAATTATACCTGCGGCCTTCCACACGTTTCGGAAGAATAAGCAAATGAGGTTATGGGAATTAAAGAAGACCGGGGTATACAAGCGGTGAGAGCTCGATGAAGTTGAAGCCGAGCTTGGGATGGCCGCCGATCACGCTGTTGATCTCACTGTTAGTGCCGCAGGCCAGCATGTTTTACAGAGTAATTGGTCGGTGCCCCCTCTTCAGTCCATCGACGTGCATGAACCAAGGGCCCCAGGATGATGGACAATCCCTGATTCAGCACGCTGATGTGTCCATACTCTCTCAAACGTTCACATGTAGTGTCTGTATCTGCACTGGTGATCCATGCTGGTGCTTGAGTCGTCCTGAAGAAACGCAAATCTACTTCAGAGCAGTAGCCAGACAGACAACAGAATGCAAAGTTGTTCGTGTCTACTAGTCCTGAACTCACACCACAGTCCACGCACTGGCGCACATGCACGTATATAATAACCTCGTGGTCCTAAATGACGTTGACACTAACACTTGAGCTGCAAAACGATCTGTACTTTCGTTAACACTGCCGTTTGCCTAGTACGTTTCCGGGGAAAGGTTAGGTGCACCTGGGGAATTTCAGCAAACTATAGTGCGGCTGGACCATAAGGTTAACAGCCAAGAGAGCATGACTGATGACTATAAAGGATCACAGGTTCTACGTACCTACGTTCTACACACTCTACGTAGGTACGTAGAGCCTTTGATAGTTATATATGGATCTGGCCAACTCGTGGATGCACTTCGTCTGCTCCGTATGCTCGGCTCTCTACTGCAACACAGCAATCCGATTCGTCAGACTGTACTTAGGTATAAGTACTTAAAGCATGCTCTGCTCCGTCTGCTTTGTGCGCTTGGCGGGCACCTCTCTCTGTCGATCTTTTATAGGTAGGTATATATAATATCGGCTCTCTGCAGCGTCGACGCAGCGGCGGTCCAGTGGATAACTCGCTTGAGGTCTTTTATTTACGTTTGCGTTTCGTATAAATATAAATAAATAGTTAGTTTTAGTATGTGAATTTATATGCGCTTCTAACCTCCCATAACCAACAATCTCAGTATTGTTGAAAGCGACTGAGCCTGAAAAAAAGAGAATCGGGGAGGCGAAAAATTAAAAATTAATTTTCAATCTTAATTAATTTGCTGAAGGAGAAATTTTGTCAGCAAAATGCTACGGTAATTAGAAAGATCTAATTAAAATCTTTGAGATAGAATACTCATACATGAGCATTAATATCGGATGAAACAATATAATAGAAAGATTCGTAAAACATGTATAGGTTATCTAGCAAATTCAAAGTATAATAGGGTCGCGGTGCTCCCGACGGCACAGTGTATAAAACTTATACTTGCCATCGGGACGCTACCGCGCCCCTTGATATCTTTCGATCTGTTATGAAAATTAATCAATCTTTCCTTTTTTTAAGTCCTTTTATCTTTTCACCCGAGGACAGTGATTTTAGCTCAAATAATTTTTTTATATCAGTATTTTAGCGAAGTACGTTTAGATGGATAAACTTGGAGAGACATTCCTCTATGCTGCCTGTGTGGAATTGATAACGGCAACATGGCGGCTTGTCTTCTCCATCTGCATGCAATAGTATATTGTCTGCCAAGGGCGTAAAGTGGGCTTTTTTAGGCCGAGTGTGGAGTTTGCAGTACGAGTCAAGACGAGTTAGCCCGAGCCGAAGGCGAGGGAGTTTACGAGCCGCAGACGAGTACTGCAACCACACAAGGCCAAAAAGCCCACTTAGCCCTTGGTGCACACCATATTTTTTTGTAACGCAAGTACAGATTTTTGCGTTTTTTTTTTAGATATTGAGTGCGACTGATGCAACTTTTTTCAGAATCGGCGACCACACTCTTAGTAGATTAATTTTTAAATTTATATATATATATATATATATATATATATATATAAAATTTCCCGAAAAATGTTAGCGGGCGTTTTTCAATTTTTTTTTGCCCGCCGGTCTGAAAAAAGTTACTTTAGTCCCGCTGAATAGGTCAGAAAAACGCGAAAATCGTGCTTGTGTTACAAAAATCTATTTTCTAAGCGACTTTCAAATAAGAAACATATGCACGGAGGGATATAGTAGAATACATTTTCTTATGAGTATGATAAATTTTACTAAAAAGTTTACTGAACACATTTCTCTCAGTGTGCATGTTCGTCTGCGTGTGAAAAGGTCACATCAGGTTGCCAGATATACTATAATCACTTTTTCGCAGAGTTGCCCCTGAAATACAAAAATTACACGGACAGCGGAAGAAACTCAACGGCCTCCCTAGCAGTCTAGTTGAGTCACGAGGAGGTATTGTACCTCTACAGCCACAGTTGATCGAGTACCTGCTAAGCCTCAAAGCTAGTACCGAAACAGTTGTCGCGCCGTTCACCTGGCGCTTAAGAAGAGCAACGTGTGCATGATAAATAATGTTTGTAAATATAAGCCGATATAATAAGAGAAAAGTAGTATGGAGGCTACTACTTTTTGTGTAAATATAGGTTAATTTTTAGTTTTTAAGTTATTTTTATATTTTTTTTGTATTGTATAATTATAATGCCAGTGCGATCAGATAACCTTGTTTATCTTTGCGGGAATGCGGAGTATATTATAATATCTCTGTATTTTTCCTTTCTGGCTAAATAAATAAATAAATAAATAAATAATAAATAAATAAGCGTCTTACAACTTTTGTAAAATAGTTTGTTTTAAAAATTTGCAAATTTGCAAAGGTTGTACAATTATGCTAGACTAAATTATCTAATGTTTGTAATTATATGTTGGTCGATTCCAATTATTCACGTTGATATGTGCAAAGCCTTGTAATTTATATATCTCTTGAAAAACAAAGCATTTAAAATGATTTTTCACGGGCTGTATATTGTGTTCTAAAAGCGTAAAGTGCGGGTGTCTTTATACAAATCATAATGGCTTTTATTGTAAAGCCGACCATAGATAATATAATGCATGCATTTAAAAATATGCATCTTGAAAAAAGTAAGAATAGTACATTTCGATACTAGTGCAGAATCAACTTCGCACGCGTATCGATCATTATTTTTTAACACAGCGTGCGCGAAATCGCATTTCGCGCACGCTGTGTTAAAAAAAATTTAAGGAACCCATCGATTGACAAAATGATGCCAATAATTGCGCGTTTAAATCGCACATTAACTTGCCTCAGACAAACAGACTGTCGTACATATTATAGAATGTGTTCAACACATGTGTCTTTTAGTCTGAGGCGATGAACCCCTCCAAAAAAGCGAGCGACAGTTCACCGCGCATAATCCGATTTTCTTACGTTTCTACATACGTATATGTGCAAATATATATCTGCTATATATATGCACCTATCAATTATGGCTGTTTTTTTACCTTTTTTCATCGCCATATATATAGCACATGAAACCAACAAAATGTTAATCTAATTTTCAAAAAACAAAAGTAGAAGAAAAGAGCTTTAATTTGAGGGCCGGATAGTTGAAATTGACCGCTCGGATCAAAAGTTATAAGGATTTTAAAAATGGGAGTAAATCGCGGATTTTCGTAAAAAATCGTGATTTTCATGATTTTTCGCTATATTCATGCCTAGACAACTTTTTTTCTAGGCCACCATTTTTAACCCACCAGGGCTCAAATTAAATCTTTTCTCGGATAATTTGAACGTATAAATATACATTTTTCGATTGCGGCTTCTTACATAAAGTCGAACTTTGGCTGGTTTTCGTTAATTTTCCCCATGGTAAATTCCCATAAGAGAATTTAAAGTGTCCGGCAAAAAAGTATGGCAAGCGATCGGGCGTGCACGCGGGCTTTTTTACACTCCGGACGACCTATAGAACCGGAAAAAATCGGTCTGGTAGGTGTGCCCTGAATTTTAAATTTCCGACTTCCACCGCCGAGTTGTTTCCAGTCGGCCGCGGATTTGCACATATACATACAGATCTCTACCGCAGCGTTCACTACCACTACCATCTCGTGCGAAACGTACGACCTTTAATCCCCTTCGAAATCGTCCACTGGGCGGGGATCTTTTTCGAAGACATTATTGCCTCACCTTGTACCGAATAAATTTCGTTCACTTTTCTACTATATAAGAGCCGGGGATCGACGGAGCTAGCAGATCACTCTTTCTTCCACAGTCGAAGAGAACAGTCAAGCAAACAATCACCATGTACAAGTTCGTGATCCTCGCCGCGTGCCTCGCCGCCGCCAACGCTGGACACCTCGTCGGTGCCCCAGCAGTAGTGTCGAGCTACAGCGCACCCGTGGCATACTCCAGCTCGAGCATCGTCAAGTCTGCTCCCGTGGCCTACAGCAGCTACGCCGCCCCAGCTTACGCCAGCTACGCCGCCCCGGCTTACGCCAGCTACGCAGCCCCGGCTTACGCCAGCTATGCTGCACCAGCCGTCGTCAAGACCGCTGCCCCAGCTCTGGCTTACTCCAGCTATGCCGCCCCAGCTGTCGCCGCTCCCGTGGCCTACTCTGCTCATCAAGCTCATCTGACCTATGCTGCTCAGCACCCCCTGGCCTACTCGAGCTATGCCGCACCAGCCGTCGTCAAGGCTCCTCTGGCTTACTCTGCCCCAGCCTGGTAAGAGGCTCCTGCTGGACACCAATTGTCACCGAACAACCACGAGGCTACACTACTCTATCGACTTGCACTGTTATAACGTTTATTGAAGGATTGCGTTAACGACGGTTGCATCTTACTTCTCATCTTTTATACTTTCTGTTTTTATTTTCTCTGTCTCATCGACTGTGATCAACAACCGAAATAAATTATTTTTTCTTCTATACATTATTTCGATTTGCTCTATTTTTTTCAAATTACCCCCTTTCCTTGTTTCTTGATAGATATTCTGCAAAATATTTTGTTATAGAAATGTTTCTATGAAATGCCTTTGCAGGCAATAAAAGTTAGTTCTATATCGAAACGTTTGATAAAATTAAAGCTGATGTACTTATTTTAAAGTATTATACATACCCAAGTAATATATATATAAAATTAAAGCTGATGTACTTATTTCAAAGTATTATATGGAATTGTATGTATCTATAAATCAAAGATTCGTGGATGAAATGGTATATTGCGCAACTGGGGCGGTAACAGCCGCTGGAACTATTTCCATCAGCTATATTACCATAGACTTATGTTTCTTAAACTTTTTACATTGTATAAAAATTGTCCTGATTTAATGATCACTATATAGGTACACAATAATTAATTGGCAGAATTAAAATAAAATGTTCGCTTTTCGAGTCTCTCTGCAGCGTCAAATATAGAGCCAATTTCAGTTATTCTGATTCAGTTATTCCTGATTTTGGTCTTTTTCCTCGTATATCCCTGCATATTCTCGGTATCTCTGCATCCCTGCTCCTCGTATATCCCTGTATCTCCGTATAAAAAATTGATTGCATGATGTTCCGATAAGTATCAAATCTTATCCTATCTTCCTTTGTATGCCGTGCATTTGTCATTGTAAATTATATTTTTTATGTTCCGAATATTTTTTAAAATCTTAATTAGTTTGCCCTCTTAGAGCAAAATAAAATAAAATAAAAATGTAAAAGAATTTATTACATATTATCATAGAGAGTCGGAATAATAGAGTTAGGGTATAGAATATAGAAACGCGACTATTAGTGCCCCGAAAAGGCAACTTTCCTATGCACATATAAACTTCTAATCTTAAAAATAGATCATTCATTTGAGTTATATTAATGCAAACTTTTCATTCCATTCATTTTCTGATTAGCTGTTTCATTTCACGCACGATCTCGAAAAAGTGAAAATTTTAATCGCGCGTAGCGCATCTAATAGTCGCTTGTATGGTATAAAATAATGCAGGCATTTTTACTGCAGAATCCTTGTGTTAGCCATACTGAGAAATAAGTATAATAGTGAGTATATTGTGCAACTAGGGGGGCGGGGAGAAGATTTCCAGCAAGAGTAAGAATCTCACCCAAGCTATCAATTTACCTGTTCCCATTGTTACACATTATACTTTTGCTTCCTCCTAGAGGAAGATTTGTAATAGTAAAATTTTCAGTTTCGCTAAAACTTCGTAAATACGCATTTGGAGGTGTTTGAAGTTCGAACCATGCGTTTTTAGAAAATGTCCGTGCGGATAGCTGTGTGTGTGTGTGTGCGTGTGTGTGTGTGTGTATGTGTGTGTGTGTGTGTGTGTGTGTGTGTGTGTGTGTGTGTGTGTGTGTGTGTGTGTGTGTGTG
>CM053171.1:36457460-36505734 GCA_012977825.3 Pteromalus puparum
TGTGTGTGTGTGTGTGTGTGTGTGTGTGTGTGTGTGTGTGTGTGTGTGTGTGTACGGTCATGATTCTAGAATTACGCGACCGATCGTAATAAAATTTGACATGCATATATGTTTTCTGATTCTAAATTCGAGCAAATTTTTTTTATGATTCTGACCATTTTATGGCCATATTATAGCCATTTTTTGATGCTTGAAAAAATTGAATCGCTTTTTTTAATGATATGATTTATACAATATATTTAACAATAGTGTATCTAAAAGAGCATAAAATTTCCTACTTTTTCCCGCAAGTCTTTCTAGATTGACTGTTCCGTTCAATTTTTATAATAAAAAAGGTTTTTTTTAAATTTCTAGCTTTAAAACTAAATGGTCAAACGTTCTGAGAAAAATCACGATAATAGAAAACAATAATATCTACTTGCTGTAAAAATTTTAAGCCTATTTATTGACTAGTTTTTGAGCTAAAAATCGAAAACTAACAAAAACGGATTTTCTGTAGTGTACGGTTACGAGAGTAAAAAGACTTTAATTAAGTTGAAATTTCGGGAAAATATAGATCTTTCGCTTACTTCGCTAAGTTCTTTTTGCAGCTTATAAACCTGATTAGTTTAAAAGATATTAAGATTAAAAGATATTTTTTGTCTCTCACCCTGTATACACTGTATAACTGAAAATTACTGTTTTTGTTAAACCTTACGGAACTTAATGATTAAGCTATGTATTTTTTTAAGTTTACATATAGAAAATTCATTTAAAAACATTTTTAAAAAAGCATTAACATACTACTATATATTGAAACAATATTTTATTTATTGGAACTATAAATAAAGTTGGAAAAAGCTACGTGCCAATGAATCGGCAGCGGTTTTTTTAAGTGCATGAGTTGTGCGCCCTGCTAAATTCAATCATACGATTTTTAACTTCAAAAAATTTTTTTTACATTGACTTGTTTTGAGTAACGCGAGAAAATGGGCATTCCCTGTCTAGGGAGGGAATCATTTCCTAGAGAGGCAACGGCCATTTCCTCCCTTGCATTTTCTTCTCGAAATGAGTAGTTTGTCATTCATTAAATGTATAAAGATGATCCTCTTTACACATGTTAAAAAAAAAATATTGGTCAGACTTGGATGATGATTTGAGCACTTGCGTCCATCTCGGTCATCTGCAGTGTAAAAAATTCAATTTTCGCCCCTAGTTGTGTAATTTACTACTAATTGTCTGCAAGATTATTTCGTGAAAATGGCTCTATAAAAAAATATATATCTCACGAAAAACAAGGAAAGGGGGTAATTTGAAAAAAATAGAGCAAATCGAAATAATGTATAGAAGAAAAAATAATTTATTTCGGTTGTTGATCACAGTCGATGAGACAGAGAAAATAAAAACAGAAAGTATAAAAGATGAGAAGTAAGATGCAACCGTCGTTAACGCAATCCTTCAATAAACGTTATAACAGTGCAAGTCGATAGAGTAGTGTAGCCTCGTGGTTGTTCGGTGACAATTGGTGTCCAGCAGGAGCCTCTTACCAGGCTGGGGCAGAGTAAGCCAGAGGAGCCTTGACGACGGCTGGTGCGGCATAGCTCGAGTAGGCCAGGGGGTGCTGAGCAGCATAGGTCAGATGAGCTTGATGAGCAGAGTAGGCCACGGGAGCGGCGACAGCTGGGGCGGCATAGCTGGAGTAAGCCAGAGCTGGGGCAGCGGTCTTGACGACGGCTGGTGCAGCATAGCTGGCGTAAGCCGGGGCTGCGTAGCTGGCGTAAGCCGGGGCGGCGTAGCTGGCGTAAGCTGGGGCGGCGTAGCTGCTGTAGGCCACGGGAGCAGACTTGACGATGCTCGAGCTGGAGTATGCCACGGGTGCGCTGTAGCTCGACACTACTGCTGGGGCACCGACGAGGTGTCCAGCGTTGGCGGCGGCGAGGCACGCGGCGAGGATCACGAACTTGTACATGGTGATTGTTTGCTTGACTGTTCTCTTCGACTGTGGAAGAAAGAGTGATCTGCTAGCTCCGTCGATCCCCGGCTCTTATATAGTAGAAAAGTGAACGAAATTTACGTGGCATCAAGGTGACCCAATTAGGGCTTACAGAACTATCCCCGTCAAGCGTATGATGTACGATGATTCAGCAAGGTTACATCAGATTTAAGTACAAATTCGCGAATGATGATTTTTTTACTGGGGATAAATTCATTATAAATACCTATGCTATTTAGTCTAATTTCTGTTTATTCGAACATGTGATAACAATTCTGTTTGCAACGTAAAATGCTTATTCTTAATTTTTTGAAATTTTAGAAATAGTTTGCAGCGAAAAAGAAAAATTCATAACCTGACGATATCATATTTTACGTAAACTTGACAATTGTTCAAAGGATGTACTTTTGTCAATCTTGTGAAATGAGAAATCTATAGATTCTCCAAGAGCTCGAATTTATTCGAAACGATTACTCAAGATACTCCAGATACAAAAATATAATATGCGTTTACTTTCCAATGCAAATAGATACGTCGAATTCTATGCATAAATATGAATACCCTACATATTATACAATTCTCTTGTAGTATGCGGCGACGAATCCCGAAGCACCTTCGCTTTTACCAAGATACGATCTTTACAGGCGTGCACGTCTTGACACGCAAATACTCTCTCTACTAATCCGTTGCCTTGTACCGAATATTTCGCTAGCTGATCCACCTATATAAGACCCAGACTCCAACCGATCCAGCATAGTATTCTTTCTTCCACAGTCGAAGAGAACAGTCAAGCATACAATCACCATGTACAAGTTCGTAATCCTCGCCGCGTGCCTCGCCGCCGCCAATGCTGGACACCTCGTCGGCTCCCCAGTAGTATCGAGCTACAGCGCACCACTCGTGTCCAGTTACAGCGCGCCTGTGGCATACTCCAGCTCGAGCATCGTCAAGTCTGCTCCCGTGGCCTACAGCAGCTACGCCGCCCCAGCTTACGCCTACTCTGCACCAGCCGTCGTCAAGGCCGCTGCCCCAGCTCTGGCTTACTCCAGCTATACCGCCCCAGCTGTAGCCGCTCCCGTTGCCTACTCTGCTCATCAAGCTCATCTGGCCTATGCTGCTCAGCACTCCCCTCTGGCCTACTCTGCTCACCCAGCTCCTCTTGCCTACTCGAGCTACGCAGCACCAGCTGTCGTCAAGGCTCCTCTGGCTTACTCTGCCCCAGCCTGGTAAACAGCTCCTGGACGCCGACCGCACCATACTGCTGATTAAACCATTCCATTTACCACCAGCGCTCTGAGTTAGCTCAGTAGGCGATGGATTCATTTTGTACATTGTTCTTCACATCTGTAACACTGGATTTGCTTCTGTCTCATCGACTCTGATCACGATTTGCAATAAATATGACATTTATTTCATAAATTACTTGGGTCTTACTTTTTTCCACCAAAAATTGAAGCCAAGAGAAATTAAATTTAACATACGAAGTTGGTACACTGTAAATGTCAATAACACCAAGATAGTTTTAAAATTTTGCGCACGAATTCGTATTTATGTCTCAAAAGCAGCAACATACGTTTACAGAAAACTAGAGCACTTGTATTTGTTGCTGTACAACGCAGGCTTTTACGGAAAATCGCGTACGCAGCTCTTTTATTTATTATTAAACATTTAATGCTATAATTTTATTTCAAAGCATAAATGTGCTTTTTCAAGAGAAAAATCCGATGAAAAATTAGATTTTCCGAAAACTATTACGTGTACTTTCAGAAACAAAAATTACTGAAGGCAAAAACCGCACATTTCGACTAGTGTCGTTAATTGTCGAACCTTATAAATTGAAAGAAATATTTCACAAAAAAATATCAGAATTAGATTGTTTCAAAGAATTTTTTTTTATTTTGTATTGGAATGTTGTTAGTTGGTCTTTGAGTTATTGGTGCTTTTTTATCATAAGATGCCAACAAGTTGATGCGGTATAAAAATGATAGCGCTGATGTAATGCGCGATAAGTAGATGAATTCGGACACTGATCAGACATCTTTGCATGTAGTATCTTCGCATTCGATATTTATGATATCTATAGCCTGAGCGGTCGAAGCAGCAGATCAAAAAAAAGCAGTATTAGCATTGGTGGCACACTATTATATCTAGACTCGGCGCGTAGATCAAGACGTGAAATCAAAAAGTGCCTATGCGTCACCTATTTTCACATGTCATAGACACGAAGATTTCAGGCGGTGACGAAAGGGCTTGCAAAAATGCTAGTCCAAACAGTCTGCACCTACGTTATGAACATTAAATTTAAGTTTAATTTAGACTCGCAACGGTATTTTTAAAATAAAAATGTTTGGTATCGGGATTCAGGTGAGTTCAGTGGAAGTAAACAAACAAAATAATTTCTGAATGAAAAACTAGTTTATTGCGTGTGTAAATCAGAGTAGACGAGGTGGATAGAAATCGTCGAAAAATTAACTATGGTTGCGAAGTTTTATGTACAAGATGAATCCCATCATCCATACCGCGCTTTGAGGCACTCAAAGCGCTGCAAGTCGACGGCATAGCCTCAATTATCCCTCAATCCAGCGTCATCCAGAAAGCCAACATTTACCAGGCTGGGGCAGCGTAGGACTTGTAGAGAGCTGGGGCGGCGTAGGACTTGTAGAGAGCTGGGGCGGCGTAGGACTTGTAGAGAGCTGGCGCGGCGTAGCTGCTGTAGGCCAGAGGAGCTGGGTGAGCAGAGTAGGCCAGAGGAGTGGCGTGGGCAGCGTAGGCGAGATGGGCCGACTTGACGATGGGAGCCGGTGCGGCGTAGGTCAGAGCTGGGGCAGCGGCGTAGCTGGAGTAAGCCAGAGGAACAGACTTGACGACGGCTGGTGCGGCGTAGCTACTGTAGGCTAAGGGCAGAGCTGGACTCTTGATCAGGCTCGAGCTGGAGTAGGCGACCGGGGCGCTGTAGGTCAGGGGAGCGACGATTCCGGCGTTGGCGGCGGCGAGGCACGCAGCGAGGATCACGAACTTGTACATGGTGATGCGGTTTCTTGTTGACTCTTCGACTACTGTGGAAGCGACTAATGCTGGGACCAGTGCGGGACCGGACTTATATAGCCGAGATATTTGGTACAAGGCGAACGGATTATTATTAGAGAACTATCTGGAGGAGAGTACATAGGCATATTCGTAAAAATGAGCCGCCTGACGTGTAAAGGTCACTTGTATATTCTCGCTGTGTGCCTTGATTTTATCGGGCCCGCGGCTTTCGGCGCGCCCAAGGCTACGCAAACGCCGGGCTTTATTGCTCGTAATGCACGAGATGAAAGGACGCACCATTGTCGATTCTTTTTGTAGCTTTAATGAGATTTATACGGCGCTCGCTTTGTCAGATGTACTGCGTCCTTTTTTTCTCGGCGCTGACGACGCACGACGCGCGGGGATAAACATTTTTGTTTTATCAGCGCAGGCGTAAAATTGAAGTAATAGCCCTGGCTCGGTGCTAAAAAGTGAAAGTCTATAAGTGTACTCGGCTTTAAGGAGCAGTTGGTCTCGTTTTTCTTTTTTTTTCTTCTTTTACGCGCGTTGTTATGTGAACACTCGGTGAAGATTATCAAACGCGTTATGCAATTCCTTGTTTTCACGTATACAACAGAGAGAGAGAGAGAGAGAAAGCTCGCGGTGTTCGAAGGAATCTCGATGCTCGTTCGTTTTCAGGAAACTGTATTATAATATATCGAATGTTCTAATTTTAAAGAGAGTGATACCCATGCAGTGGAATTCGTAAGTTTCGCAAGAGAGTATATTAACATAATTAAATTTATATTCGTGAAAATTCTTCGCGAGCGCGCAGGTGTAAATGTAAATTAGTCGCGTGGACTCGTTTAGGTTCCCATAGCACTTACATTCATCACGTTACCGAAACTCCAGGCGTGACAAAACTAACGCTAGGTACTTGTATCGCGCTGTCCATCTCAATCTGACGTGGCGCTTAGTAAATCGCAGTACTTACTCATTCTCCATGAGGCACTTATCGGTACTGGGGAAGACACATATATCTCACAGCCCCGTCGATCTCGAACTACCAGAAAACTCCTACTCGCAACTCGATATATTTATACCCTCGGAGGAGAAAAAAAGTCTCGGAAACTCCTTACACGTGGGGAAACTTTTTGCGCGGTTCTCCATTGTATCTCCGCCACCTGTTGCGTATTTGTACATAGGTACACACGCGCCGTCTCGAACGATCCTAAAATCTTGATAAAGGACAAAAAGCGCAGCGCGAGTCGGAAGACAATGTATAGCAACGAAAACTTCCGATGGCAAGGACGTCGCCGACGATTTCCAATAACTATATCTCGCTCGGCTTATTTACGCCTATAGCAAGAGAAGCAAAAACAGGTGAGGTGGCTCCCGATGTTACACACCAGATAACGTCGGCTTCCAGCTCCTATTCATCACGTACTTCCCTATACAAAAAAGTGCGTAAACAGTTTGGGTGTATAGTGTTTGTCGAAAAAAAGGGACAATAGATCCGAGAAAACACGCGCAATCGATCCGTATAAAAGAGCCGGGAACTTCTTCCGAAGGTACAGTTCGCTTCTAAGCATCGTCTATACCGATCAGTATACCGATCCTCGTCTCAACGCAAACTCATCATGTTCAAGTACGTGTTCGTCGCCCTGGCAGCTCTGCTGGCCGTCGCCTCAGCGCAACCAGGATTCGTGGGAACCTACAACACGCCTCTGGCCTACTCCACTGGATACAGACCCGCCATCAGCTATGGATCGTACGGATCGGTACCGGTGGTAGCTTCGCCCTATTCCGCCTACTCGGCTTACTCTGCTCACGCTGCACCGACTTACTACGGAGCTGCGCCTTACCTCAGATATTGAGAGGTCGATGAAAAGGGAGACGATGGAGAAGAACATCTGAATGCGATACGGTTTTTCGCTGATCGCTACACAGGAGTTATCCTAGCTTTAAGGTTTTTGACGGCATACTCATTATACTGAGATTTGCAACCATTGTAAATTATGTCCACACTTTAATAATTAAATAAATAAGCAGCATTTTATAAATTATTGCATTGTATATTATTATTTTTACTTTAGGTAGCTTACGACTTTAGACGGGCTTCGCGCGCTGTTATAGCATGAGCGGCCGAAGCAGCAGGCCAAAACTATGCAGTTTTAGCATAAGTGTTTAGCTCAACGATGTTTTTAAAATAAAAATAAATTTCGAATTTTGCGATTCCCGCGACAATATAACGAGATATTTTCTCAATTTACACTTTTCGAGGTTGAGAATTCAAAAAACATCACAAACATTGCACAGTCAAACGTACAGCGAATCAGAGAACATTTAAAGTACTAGGAAATCTAAGTGCGCTTCGCGCACCTCATATTATACCATCAATTATATCTTTCCAGAATGATTTTAAATTTTGCCGCCTGCTGAGCATTAACAGTTCAAAGCGTTTGTAGGTTATGTTGCGTTTCTAATTCGCGTTCCTTAATTCTTGTACCAGGCAATTGGACATCAATTAAATGCTTCACATCACTTTTTTAAGAGAGGATAGGATGAATATAATAATTATAGTCGGTATCATGGATATGAAATCAATCATTCAAACGCACGCATAATCATTTTTTACCAGACCGTCAAAAGGTCGTCAGATTTGAATACGAGATAAAAAGTAGATGAACCTGTTTGCATTGCAACACACCGAGAGAGCAGTTCAATCTCCGAATGAGTACATTGAAAGCCGATCTCATTATCGTTGCGCGTCTTCATTACCATTCGGTCTCTCGAATCCTTTTACCAGCGATCAACGGCTCTTTCTCATGTCAAAGAACTTCACTTAAATTCAATTTGGCTGATTATTCAATTGTTGGCTCTCGGCCATGAAAGGTCAATTATATTTTGAAACCGTTTGCGTCATAATTATACACGCTTCATCTTTTGCGATTCACGAAGTTCGCTCGTGCGCGCTGAAAATCGTTATTATACAATTTCGCTTATCTTTGAAAATTGAGTAGGATACTTTCGATATTTTTTTCACCGCATCGGCAAAGGGACACAGGAAATTGTAATAAACAGACGAGAGATGTACGGTAAATATGGAGTTTATTGTAAGCTTAGCATAATAAAAAAAAAAATCTGTCTATAGATAATAAATAAATAGGACGGCGCGCCGGATCAGATCTTTACGGCGCAAAACATCACATGATTAACAACATCCTTAGTGCACGAGGACGGGGGCAGTCTTGATGAGAGCTGGGGCATGATGAGCCACGGCGGTCTTGTATCCGTAGGTATGCGCGTAGCTAGTGGCGGCAACGGGAACGGCAGCGTGGGCTACGGCGACCGGGGCGTGAGCGATGACTGGGGCAGCGTGAACCACTGGGGCGGCGTGGACAATCGGGGCGGTCTTGACAACGGTGTGGGTGGCGACGACTGGAGCAGTGTGGACCACCGGGGCGGCATGGACGACGGGGAGAGCCTTGACGACCGGTGCACGGTAGGTGTTGTGGTAGCTGGTGGCCACTGGGTGCACGGCTATCGGGGCAGCGTGGACCACTGGGGCGGCTACCACTGCTGGGGCCACTGCGATGTGTCCGGGCGCACCGTAGGCGCAGGCGATCAGGCAGACGAAGACTACGAGGGAGTTCATGGTGATTGGTTGGATTTTTTGGTGGTTGGGCTGAAATTGAAAATAATTGTTAGTATAATGGTAAATTGAAAAGTTGAAAAGTATTCTCGAGCCACGCAATTTTTTTTTAATAGACACTAACAAATTTACAGCTTGATTTTTCAACAGTTTTTTTAATGAAAAAAACGGCTTTTATTCCCTACAATTATTGCTAACAACGGTCCCCAGGAAATCTCACCTTCGAAGAAGACGCTACGACTTGTGGGTCTGAGAAGTAAATGATGCTGAATCGAGTTGCCCGACGAGTTTATATACGTCTCGGCCGACCCGAAATTTGGCCTCATACATTAAGACACCCAGTGTACCAAGTCCTCACTCTCGCTCTCTCTTGTACACGCATGCAAGCAAGCACTCAGCTGTCGCGGTGACCAGATTCGAGACGAAGAAAAAAAAGGAAAGATGCTTTGCAGACATTTCGTGACCTACGTCTGCCAATCTGGATTTTTGGTGAACATGAGCGCGATGGCCTTGAGAGCATTGCACGATTTTTTCCCAGAAGGCGAGGTGAAAAGGGCGGGCGGGCCAGCGCCAAATTTACTCTTTGAACGCTAATCTTCTGGGGAATTTATTTTTGCACGACAAAGTCAAACTTGGTAATGAAATTTCTTTTATTTATTGGGAATTTATGGATGCAAAAATTTTACTGTTAAATCCACAAGCATCGATTGTAGCTTGATCATAGAAGTAAGAAAGTAATGGATTCAGAATCAACTATACACCGATTCTTCAAGACAGCTGAACGATGAATGTTATAATGGCATAAGAAAAACATCTGTAATGCGCAATCAGTCTGAGATTTACTAATTGCCTTGCCTATTCTATAGAAGCTCTAAACGCGTGATGTAATACCCTAAGCGCCACATAACGATTTCACACTTGATTGATTCCGTCCATTACAAGATGTACGTTACAATGTAAAGTATCCAATTTGTTTAGGCTATTGCATATTCATTTTCTGACAAACGTGAAGAACGGAACAATAACTTTTTCGAATAATTCTAAGAACAACCGCAAATGGTAATATGGCTCATAATAATGTCTAAGCTCGAAATATGCAAAAACAGTTCGGATTTTCATTAAAATTTATTATCGATCATTCGCAGCAAATAAGAAATACGAGCTCAGCCGTATGAATACATTAGAAACATTAGATCAATCAACTCTGAGCGGGCCAGCATCCGAATTTGATACGAATGAACCTTGAAGAGAACCTTGCACTTTCTCTTTGATTAAGTTAAACTTTGACAGGAGCAATTATATCAACCGGCTAATCTGATAGTTTCCAAACAAGAGGCCATAATTATATAATGCCTTTGTGAGCATGTTAAATAAGAATTATAGCACCGGCTTGACCTTCTAATATCGTCCAAACGAAGAACATTCGATATATCGACGATATACCTACACTTGGATGTTTTTCTTACTTTTAGCGCTATTGAAAATGACCCACCAAAATCAAGTTTCACTCAAACTTTTGTATAGCAACTTCTCATAATATACGATGATGTAATAAAAATATATATCCATCGCGCGAATGCAGAGAGCAATAACTATCGTCAGGGTCGGCATTGTTCGCAACGCGACTGATTTGCATAACCGAATTGTGTTCGGGTTTCTAAGCTACTGTTTTTAAATCGCAAACTTACATGCTCTGTATGATAATGACACGTTGTCCTGTACGTAACCTGTACATTGTGTCACACACGATTCGTTCTAGAATTCTTACTTTATTTCCAAAATTGCGATTACAGCCTCTTTCGCTGCATATCGGGCCTATTAACGCTTATACCAACGAATTTTTAGGTCAACACACTCGAATGAATTTCCAGATAAAAATATGCCACTCTCGTTATAATACACGTCTGCTCTAAATGGGTGTTCAGAATAAATAGCAGTCAACCGAATTTACATAGCCCCGGGGCTGCATCGGATACAATGAACCTGCTCCGTATGAAATATTACCGAAACAATGCCGAGTGCTACCGAAAACGCGAATAAAAGCTTTCTATATCAGAACATGTTTAAATTAAAGCTAAATAATCATAAAACATTCTTATCCGAATAACCACGAGTCATTGCCCAAAATTCTTTCTCCTCTTTTCCCTTACGCAATGACGTGCCGACGTATACAACAATGACCCACCATCAAACCCATCATAAGGAGTCACATCAGCACACCTCGCGACGTAATAACTCAAAAAGAAAAGCATCGCCGAAAAGCATCAAGAATATAGGTTAGTTTCATGCTCTCCACCGCATCAGCAGCAGCAGCAGCAGCAGCAGCAGTACGCACGCGGCACTCGGCACATTTACACATTAAAGTCGCGCAGAGGCAGCGCAATGCATCACCGGGCGCGTAAGTGCTATATAGCTACATATGCGCGATGTGCTCGCGCGAGAGGTCATTAAACGCCGTCGCGAAGTTGCCGGTCGCGGGCACGCGTCATCGAAAAACGAGTTCGCGAAGGGAACCGAGTACCTACGCGCAGATTTCACAGCGAGATCGACAGCGCCTCAGCCTTGATCTACTCTTGCTCTCCCGCAGCCTCGCGATATATATCGAGAGGTTATTCGCTCGTTCTTTTATTTTTCACGAGCGAAGGCTCGATCTCTTTTGCTCCTGATGCCGATCCGTTGATCGGACGATGGCTCGACGAGAGGATCGGTATTGTCTCGACTACTAAAGGACATTTGTCGCAGCTTCGTTTCGCCGCGAAGAGATATTTAATATTCGATGATTTCGTCGTAATGAAGAATAAATTGAGTTTTAATTCGAGATGAAAGTAGATACTCGATAAACGAGTTTTTGAATTTTGTAAGTATTTTATTGTAAGTGTAATTGCATCGGTCGTTCGAGAAACTTTTATGACCTGTATCCGTCTGTTTACATTTGCATCTCATAATGTCGATAACAAGTATCTTTTTGTTTCGACAACAGGTTGCTTCATCGACGTAATGAGCGCGAAATTAATAATTGATAACTGGAAGAAACTTTTCTTGGCAATCATTACTCTTTTTGAATAACTCGTAATATGCAAACAAATTGAAGCAAACAATAGTGAGACGCAGATAACCGGAAGAAAGGGTTGGCTTTCATTTTATGCAAAACAACAAGAATAAAAGTGCGTAGAAAAAGCGCGCAATAAAGTATGAATTGAAAAGATCGAGGAAGACAAAGCAAGGATAAACGTTGCTCTATTCTTGATGCATAATTTATCTGGGAAAATATAGGCGTTTCCTCGCTTACGGTCCAGTGCCTTTTAATAGCCCGTCATTACTGCATTTTATAATAACTGAGAAAACACAAGAATAACCACGCGATTACTCATCTATGGGAATGATTTCATGGGTAGACCAGCGCAAGTGACCAAAGAAACAAACACTTGGCAAATTAATAAAATACAATTTTATTTATGTATATGTTTTCATATATAATACATGCATCAGGACAGATTTCCGCGACATTTTCACAAGCTCGAATACAAAAGAGAAATTGCAGCGTCGAGGCGACACTCCTAACGACGAGTTCAAATCTCTCCAAACTCATTAGCAGTATCTCCTCGAGTACACGGATCTTCGACTCGTCATGAAATTAAACAAAAATTTACATCCGAGTCGACGGTGTACAGCGCGATCACAAGTATATAGAGAACCGAGTTTTCCGCCGTTACGAAAAGTAAACGCGTGTGTGAGTATATAGATATAGAGACCGAGAGGACCTTGATGTATAAGTGCGAGTCTCGGATTCCAATAAGTGTCCGGAAACGAAGGATTCGAGTTGCGGAATATACAAGGTATACAGTATAGAGAAGCCTATAATCGTCGATCTCTCTCGAGAAATACTGATATAGAAACGCGTGCGCGAACCCGTCGCGTCGCCCGTCATCGAAACGTCGAATAAAGTATATATAAGTACAAAAAAAAAAAAAAATCAGTTATAAAAAAAAAGTCTCAGGTCGCCGTTTCGAAACTCGGGCCTCGCCACTGCCGTTCGCGCACTGTGTATACATAGACATGGTAAAACAATCGATCGACGTTGACTCGTTGATTTTTGGTGTGTAATTAAGTACTCGTCCTCCTCGAGTCCAGCAGGATCTTAGTTGTAGTGGTTGTAGATGTTGTGTCCGTAGGCGCTGACGCCTCCGAGGGAGTTGTAGTAGCTGTTGTAGCCGAGACCGTATCCACCGTAACCGCCGAGACCGTATCCACCGTATCCGCTGTACCCACCGTAGCCGTGTCCAAGACCGTAGTCGTAGTCGTTCAGGCCGCCGTATCCGCCGTACTTGTAGTAGCTGCTGTAGGGCGAGTAGGAGGCAGCGTAACCGCCCAGGTAGGTCGGGTAGTTGTAGGCCAGCTTATTCAGGGGGTTGGCGTAAAGGATGCGCTTCGCGGACGGGTAGTAGCTCCCGTAGTAGACCGGCTGAAATTAAGAATTAACGTTTACAAATACTGCTTTTTCTTTTAGTATCTAGAATTGTCGATCGAACAAGAGAAGAAGCGATGGATGATGTCAATTTTTCATCGGTTTCCCAAAAGAGAGCGAGAAGGAGAGCTTAGCAGGGAATCGGTTGAATATGGTGTTGCGCAAACGCGGCGCTGGCCAATGGCACGTGAACGTAATGACTGACACCGATGTGTACACAAAGAAATGGCCTTCATTTTAGGACCCTAACAAATGAGCGCTGGCTTTCGTTACCGCTCATTAATATAAATATACACTGCACGCACTGCTACTTTATACTCGTGTATATGCTTGAAAAACTAAAACGATTTCTCTCCGTACATTTTCAAACCATCTAGTCGATTTAACTTATGAATCATTTTGATAAAAATATTGTCTTTCAAAAATATAACTCACACTCCATGGCCTGTAGGTGTTCGCGTAGCTGGTGGCATAGGTTGGCGCATAGCTGACGACGGAGCCTCCATGTCCCAGTCCGTATCCTCCCAGACCGTAACCATAGCCGTAGCCGTTGCCGTAGCCGTAGGAGCCGAGACTCGAGTAGAGACCGCCGGCTGAGGCATAGGCCACCAAGGCGAGAAGGACGAGCTGCAAATGCGTAAACACACCAGGCGGTTGTTGCAGTGTCGACTATATGTATAGGTGGATATACTCGTGCGCTCTCGTTATGAGGCCGCTCGCGTAGTCGGTCAGGAATTTACTTCGATTTGATTTTTAATATTTCGCCGAAGGTGTGAGGCGTGTTACCACAGACTCGTGTGCAAGTGTTGTCTGATGCGTGGGAAGATTGATTTTTTTCTCTTTACTAACGACTTTTGAATTTATTGAGATATTCTTTTAAGTGTCAAGATTGAATTGTAATTAGATCGCGTTGAGAATAAAAATTTTAATTTATGAACGAAAAAAAGTGTTCGATCTATTTCAATTTATTCATTTATTACTTCAAGAAGAATGAATCTCACTAAAAGTAGCTTCGAGATGAAAATCCTGTTGAAAATTTGTTTGATTTTGCTCATATCTTGCAGAACAGGATTCAGATCAGATGCATAAGAAATTAAAGAATAGAAATTATTTTTTTATTGCAAAAACATCCGGTTGCACATTAAAAAAATATTTAAAAAACTTTGCAAAATTAAAAAAAAAAAGAAGATTTGATTGCAATGACACGCTCGAAGCTCACGCACAACCCGACCGACTCGCCGATACCGCAAAAGTGCGCACAAAGCGCGCAAGCTCGCTCAATCCTGGCTGACGTTCGCGAATCCTCGCACTTACCAACTTGAACATCTTCAAAGCTGATCTAGGACTTCACTAGAACACACAGAGAGCAGTACAGTAGACTGACTGTCCGAAGTATCGAGTGCCAGGCTTATATACCCTAGAATCGCGGGCGTCGTCGTTTTGCATCTAGCATAGAAACCGCAGCGACACAAAAAAAAACACGCGATGCTATAGACTCTCCTCTCCGGGTGGTTGACAATGGAGGGAAAAAACTCTTCCCCCTTCCACGCCAGTGCAGGTGTCATTAGACGCAGCGAAGGCTCGAGGGCGGGGTAATTCACGCGCGCGTGCGAGAGAGAGACGTAGAGACTAGCCATCGCAGACAGAGAGAGACGAGCCTCCGGTGCATTCGGTTGCAGCCACCTGCTATATGCGTGTATGTGTGTGCGCGTGTGTGTGTGTGTGTGTAGTTGGGTACGATGGGTATACAAACGTACATCTGCATAAGCGCGGATCGATCATAGCTACACCGCGGCCTCGAGCGATCTGTATCGGCGAGGTGCAAGGAACGACGAGGTCGGAATCATTATGCATGGATACCCTGGAAATTTATGGAAAAAAGGAGAATCACGCGGGAAAATTCGTTCCCGCGAATAGACACCGTCGTGAGCACGAGGAGCTTTATTATGGTGATTGTGTGGTGATTTTTTTGCGCGCGATGGGCTGGACGTCTCTGTTATAGAGGTTGGTTCTATGAGAGTGCTTTACGAGCTCTTGAGGTCGCCGTTAAAGTAGGTACTGAGGCTGCGTATGCAAACAGACCGATAGCTCGTTTGTATGTGTGTGTATAGTTATGCCTAATTGTATTCTCGGCCGTTTTTCAATGCAGAATGCAGTTTACGAGATAGCGATAATGGTGGAGGATACTGCTATGGGTGTTGGAAATCGTCATTGTCAACGTGTTGTTTCTACAATTAAAATGGTATAAGGAAGTCAGGACTGTCGTAAAGTAGAATATTTATGCAATGCTATGATCTATTTACTGGTGGATTTCAATGCTCTGAAAAAAAATAGAATGCAACATTGTAAGTTTCAAGTATACATTGAAACTTGTTGAATGTGTTCTAATGAGCAAGTCATCATCAGAACGAATGCAGATACTATAAAACTGCCTTTCCGTATAATAATCGAATTCAGTTTGTTAACATAAACTTTGCAAGCGTTCGATTCCTTCAAACTTAAAATCAATATGCGTAAGTCATAAGTCATTATTTTTTCAAGTCTTGATTAGCAGAATATTCATATACACATCCTAATACAGTGTAAACTGCAGAGTCATGATCTAGTGCAGTGGGCAAATCAGATAAAGCAGTAATTGTAAGCAGGCTATTAATACAAACACTGCAGCTATAAGCTATACGGCGGAAAGTCGTTTATCATCGATCGCGCGCGTACTTTTCGCGGAAATGTATTCTTTCTAAACACTTTGAATTCTTTGTCCCAATTTTGAAAAAATACCATCCTTCGTATAGGCCACACGTCGCTTCGATCGAATGTGAAAAAATCCGCATCTCTGAAAAAATTTCAATATTCCAAAGACCTCAAGTTCGAACTGCATAAAACGCGCTTGCCTTGAGAGCTGCTCGCATTTTCTGAAAAATATTTCATCGAAGCCACGATGCAAAACGTATCAGGATTCCTCGAGCGCATCCATCGATCGAAGAACAAATTGCACGATATATACAATATGTCCACTCTAACAGCATCATCAGCGAATAAAAAATGATCCTGATAAATATGTAATTATGCAACTATGGTAGTTTCGTAGTGGCAGATTTTTTCATCCGGTAATTGCTTTATTAATAAAACGCGAAGGCTCGGCATTCTGATCTCGAAACAACTAGCAGCAGCCTTCGTGGTCGCAAATATATTATGAAATATCGCAGAGGAAAATAAGAGCAGAGCATCCGTTTTCGCCTTGTGCATCGTTCTCTCGACACCTCTACGCCAATGTTACGCGTCGATTTCTAACGAGAAATTCTCGCAGTTTTGTTCTCGCTTCTCGGCTTTTCTTCTAATGTTTAAGTAGTAACAGATGAGCACAACCAGGCGCAGATCGTGTCATCGATATACAGCGTGCTATAGCAATTTTCACATAACCGAGTTTCTCCAGACACACACTGGCCGTATAACCGCTCATTACTATCCATTAATTATACGAAAAAAAAGTAAGCCGGAAGATCAGGAAACTTTCGGACATTACCGTCGAGTGACAAGGCCGCGTGGGTGGGGCACGCGCAGTAGACTCGAGCGCAAGGTCCAGTCGTCAGCTCAGCCAAAGGGAACAAGCGCATTATGCGCGCTCGACTAATCGTGAGAAAAAAAAAGGAAGGCGATATCGTGTATATAGTCGTCGCGCTCCTTGAAGAGTCATATACCGCGGACTCGTCATTATGCAGGCATGTGTTTATTAGAAAACACGCCCGCGCGCTCTCGATTATCGCGTATACGCTCAGTATCCGTACGTAGGACATATCGAGTATTTTTCGGTGTTTCACTCGCTGATGCAGCCTTGAGACGGCGACCGTCGCGGTGAACGAATGCTTCGATGAATGCCGGCCTTGATATTGATACGAGTGAGGGTATATAAAATTCGAAAAATTCAACGACACTTGTTTCTGGGCCGATGGTCTTGTGGTCTCTCCGGTGGTTTATCCTCGTTCTCTCCGAATGTTTTTGCTCGGTTTTACCTGCAAGTGTCGCAATTTCGTCTACACTAAACTTAATAACGCATCTCCGTATTAATCTTCTCTTTCTCAACGAGCGACGTGTGTATGTGTGTCCGACAAAGATCAACCTTGAAATCAATCACCGGCGTTGTTGAGCAAAAAAAAAGTGATAATAGCAAGAACCGCTAAATACAGTGTAAGTAAGTGCGCTGCGGCGTTTGATTTCCACATCGCGCGGCTGCTGTCCCGGTGCGCATATATACTGCCACTTGGCGAGCGATGAGCTGCATAAGAAACGTGAACTTTGTGCACAGGCGGGATTCCTCTGATGTGGTCAGAGACGATGTCTCTATGATTTTTTCTGTTACAGTTTCAGACAACAGGCGTTGAATGTGTGACAGGGAAACTCGAGCATAAGCGAGAAATAAATAACTCTTTAGCCTCAGAAACGGACTAACCATGTGCATGTCCGAGTGACAATATCCTGCGCGCGTTGTTGAAAACAGTCCTTGGGTTGTTTCGCTCATTCGATGAAAGCCTGTTTACTTTACGACTGTCGCTCGTCATTGCCCGATTATTTCGGGTCCTGTACCGCAGTGCTATTTTCGTTCGATGGTTTGTAAAATTATGGCAAGGTAGGATAAATGACGTTCGCATCCCTCGCTTACGTCTTTGTAAAACAAAAGCGCTGACGATTATACGTTTTAATATTTACCGAAGAGAAATGATACGCGACGTGACGATTATCAATTAATCCAACCGTTATCATACGAGTTTTCACTGATTACCCATCGCAATATTTTCAATTGAATTTCAACGACTACCGTCAACCGATCGATTACACCGAAGGTAGTAATAACCAAACAACCGATTACAAGCCTTTTCCTCTCTCTAAACGCACGCGTCCTGTCGCAACGCATAGCCAACTCCGCAAAATCATTGTTTATAGCCGAGGCGTAAAGTACGATAACCAGAGCAAAAAACACGCTCTCGTCGTTGTCTCGTCAATGCGAACCTTACGGTATACGCAAGTGTAGCTAAAAATATGACTCACCGCAACGCGAGGGCCATCACTCGGAGAGTTTACCGCGCTCTATAATCAAGCGCGGACAGTATAGGCGCGCCTTTGCTCCGTCGAGCAGAAGCTCGCACGCAGTAGCCTCTAATCGTTCTCTCCCGCTTTGATTTTAACCGTCCAGTTGGAAAGGATCTAGTTGTCGCTCGAGCCAGGATTTATAGCCTGTTTGGTCCTTGCTCCGAAGGATGTGTTTAAAAGACGCCGCGAGGGCAATAAATAATAAAAACGCGGGTATTACGGATTTATTGGATAATTTCGCTTTTTTTTACGCGTAATCTCGTTACGCGGCTGTAACAATTCAGCAGAATTCATTATAGCGCGCGGATCGTCAATAAAAGTAATGCGGGCTGAATAATAATTTCGATTCGTTTGTGAAGCGTTTAAATCAAACGCACGACGCGCTGGAATGGAAATTGGTGCGATCGAAGGAGAGTAACGAGTTGTTGTTGTTGTTGTTTTTTTTTTTTTCTTTTTAATAAAACTTTGTATATTTAGATTGAAAACTCGATCTACTTACTACAAACACGACGGACAAAGCAACAAAAGTAACGGATGACAAAAGATTTACGGACGAAACACGACTTTTTTTCTTTCGACTGATACAAGTTGCATAACCATATCGAACTTTCCCGGAGTCGAGAGCGTTACTTTAATTTCCCTCGTTCTCGCCCTCGTCTTCATCGAACTCGGCGTCTTCCTCGGCGGTGGCGTCCTGGTACTGTTGGTACTCGCTCACCAGATCGTTCATGTTGCTCTCCGCTTCCGTGAACTCCATTTCATCCATACCTGCAGTACGAAAGTAAACGGTGAGTTTTTCCTGAAAAATCATCAAGTTTTTCCTAATTCACCCACCTTCGCCGGTGTACCAGTGGAGGAAAGCCTTCCGTCTGAACATGGCGGTGAACTGCTCGGACACCCTCTTGAAGAGCTCCTGGATGGCGGTGGAGTTACCGATGAAGGTCGCGGACATCTTGAGTCCTCTCGGTGGGATGTCGCAGACGGCCGTCTTGACGTTGCTCGGAATCCACTCGACGAAGTACGAGCTGTTCTTGTTCTGGATGTTGAGCATCTGTTCGTCCACCTCCTTCATGGACATGCGGCCGCGGAAGACGGCAGCGACGGTGAGGTAGCGGCCGTTTCGGGGGTCGCAGGCTGCCATCATGTTCTTCGCGTCGAACATCTGCTGCGTCAGTTCTGGGACCGTCAGCGACCTGTACTGCTGTGAGCCCCTGTGGAAAGTCAAACGACGTTACTATCTTCGTATCGCGAGACACGCAAATTGGTCGTTAGTCCGACTCGGCAAAGCGGAGAACGAACCTCGAGGTCAGCGGCGCAAATCCAGGGATGAAGAAGTGCAGCCTGGGGAAGGGCACCATGTTCACGGCGAGCTTCCTCAGATCGGCGTTCAGCTGACCGGGGAACCTGAGGCAGGTGGTGACTCCGCTGAGGGTCGCGCACACCAGGTGGTTCAGATCGCCGTATGTCGGCGTGGTGAGCTTCAGCGTCCTGAAGCAGATGTCGTAGAGGGCCTCGTTGTCGATGCAGTAGGACTCGTCGGTGTTCTCCACGAGCTGGTGCACCGAGAGCGTGCAGTTGTACGGCTCGACGACCGTGTCCGAGACCTTTGGCGACGGGACGACGCTGAAGGTCATCATTATGCGGTCCGGGTACTCCTCGCGGATCTTCGAGATGAGCAAGGTGCCCATACCGGCGCCTGTGCCGCCGCCCAGCGAGTGCGTTAATTGGAAGCCCTTAGGGAGATTTTTGCTCGATTAAGTTCGAAACGATGACATAATAAAATAATCTGGTAAATTGCACAAAAAACGAAGATACGGTACCTGTAGGCAGTCGCAGCTCTCGGCCTCCTTGCGCACGACGTCGAGCACGGAGTCGACGAGCTCGGCACCCTCGGTGTAGTGTCCCTTGGCCCAGTTGTTGCCGGCGCCGCTCTGTCCGAAGACAAAGTTGTCGGGTCGGAAAATCTGTCCGAAGGGTCCGGAGCGCACGGCGTCCATGGTGCCAGGCTCGAGGTCGACCAGGATCGCCCTCGGCACGTACTTGCCGCCGGTCGCCTCATTGTAGTAGACGTTGATGCGCTCGAGCTGGAGGTCACTGTCGCCGTGATACGCACCGGTCGGATCGATCCCGTGCTCGTCCGAGATCACCTCCCAGAACTGTCGGTTTTTCGGGTAATGAGTCTCTTTTGCTCGCGACGCTTTTTGTCGACTATCTCGATTTATCGGGAGAAACTTTTTCACGCAAACGCTTTTTATCGTGCTCGTCGAAGAAGTCTCGTTTCACTTAAAAAAAGCCGTCACGCGTCGTAAAACGAACCTTAGCGCCGATCTGGTTGCCGCATTGGCCGGCCTGTAGATGGACGATCTCCCGCATGGTTTTCACTCGGCCTCTGTGTGCAGCAGCTCTCGGAGGAAATGGAAAGTGTCGAGGAGGACGTCGACGATTTTTCTCTTTGCGACGCGGTCAGAGAGTCTCGGTGTCCTGGCCTGGCAGCTCACACCAAAACTTTGTCAGAGCAGTCGATGACTCGCGCACCCAACAGCCTCGCCGATCTTCAGCCCTTTGCTTTTTTTCCCGTCGCCTTGGCGACCGCTGATAAATGACGGGCAACGAGCGCCGTTCGAATTTTCTCGCTATACAAGCGTTCGAATTCGAACGCGTAAGTATCAGAACATTCTCTGTTGAAAAAAGGGAGCAGCGAGTAAGTCTAATACCAGTAATACTCGACAATCACAGCTAATAAGCACCTTCGTCTTCGCTATAAAAAGAAGCGATTAAACGCCATGCGCTTACATAAGCTCCCCATCATCGTAGAACTCACGCAAATCAAATGCGTCGCGACAACATCATCAGCCTTGTTTGCTCGTCCCTTTTTCCCATGGCGTATCTCGCAGTCTCCGCTAATCGCTCTCCTTAGGGCGAAGGCCAAGATGAGAAACGCGTAACCGCGAGTCCGAACGGAAGTTCACTGCGAAGTGGGTTAAGGCACGCGTTTATACGCGCCGCTTTTTTTCTTGACGCGTGCTTTTTTCCTACAGCTATACAACGCTGTACCACTGCCTCGTGATTATTATTACTATTATCATTATTACGCGACGACGACAGCGGACGAGTCGAGGATATTGCTTATCGAATGTTTGCACTCACACGAGGAGTGTGTATAGCGCAGTGCGTTTGTTATGATCGATAGACGTGCAAGATGTGCGCGTGTGTGAGTCGCGTCTCGATTGAGTGAGCATCTGGAGCTCGCGATGGACCGAGAGTTCGGACGCTGTGTGGAAGACTTTTTCTTTTGTTTACGACGCTGTATGACTTTTGTCGCGGAGAGGAGAGTTATGTATCTCGATGGGCACAGTCTCGTAACAGAGATCAGAGGCGGTCTGTATATAATACAATTTTTAATTCATTTTTGTAAGAGATACACCGGTACCTTACGAAAGAGAAAACATTGTGTATACCTATGCACCGGACAGAAACGAGTTTTCATTCTCCACACGTCTAACAAAGAATCGGATCCTTTATACTCGAACGCGTATATTAAAACCAGCGATGATCGCCGATAAAAATCCATCAGTCATCCGTCGATCAAGATTCAACGAAGGATCCGACCTTTCCTCCACACGCACTTCGAGGCGTTTCGTCGTATTGAAACGAACGAAAGAAACTCACGCTCTCGGAATTATGCAACCTCTTCGTCGTCGTCGTCGGCGGTGGCATACCTCCATATAGCTGCCAGTTCTTAAGAAATAGGGTAACACGTTTCGTACATGCATCGCGCGAGCGCGTTAGCTAACGTGTGTATGCCCACTCGGCGGCATTAAAATCAGTGTACGACCGCGCGAGACATGAAATGAGTCGAAGCGGGTCAAACAAACAATTCCCATTGTCAAGCCGACCGGCCGTCGTCTCAAGAGGAGTAGGCTATTGATGCATTTGTATTATATGCGCTGCTGCTGCTGTCGCTCGGTTGTATTCCGGAGGAACGAGATGAAAGTCAGACTGCATTTTCGTATCGTCGAAAGAAAAATATTTTGCATAATGCCGATGATTGCCTTCGATGTGTATCGTATTTCTTCATAAATATAAAAACATTGGTGTGTACTCGGGCACAAAGAGAACAATAATATAATAAATGAAGTGATTCATTTTTAATTAAAGTACAGCGTGCTGGTGTACACTGCACCATCGTAATATAAAGGCTCATTACGTACATCAGATAAAACTTTAATGCGACGATTATGCCGTCCGCGAGTTCAACGCTTCTCTCTGCGAGAAATTTCAACGCGATAATTTGTTTTTTTTTTCTTCAATTTTCTCTCCACGGAGATCGTATCCCACAGAGTCGACGCTGATTTTCAGGCAGATATCGTAACAGGACAGGTATCTCAATGAAGTGCACACAAGAAGACACAGTTATAAGGTATAGCCAACAGAAACATTTTATTCGTGAATAAAAAAAAAATAGGGTAACAAAAAAATTTCTAGTTTTTGATCACAGAATCCGCGTGAACTTCAGCTGTGTATAGAATTGTGTGATTGACCGAAGAAGCGTCGTCGTCCGTAGCCATCGTCCAGCAGCAGCAGCAGCAGCAGCAGCAGCAGCAGCAGCAGCGATCGCCAGCGTCTCGATTCCGAAACTCCAGCCGCTCTTCCATCGGAGATCGGTAACGCTTACCGCGAGTCGTCAAGTCAGTTCCCTGCAGATCTCAACCGATCCGCATCACCGAACTGCTCCTCCAATGCATCCGCGCTGACGAACCACCGATACGCACCACGACTCCGATTTTCCTTACATGCTAGAATGCCCTTATCAGCGTACCAGACACCTTAACGGCGGAAAGCGTAGTAAGGAGCGGCGGCGTAGGCACTGTAGGGGTAGGCACTGTAGGGGTAGGCGCTGTAGGCGCTCAGAGCTGGGTAGGCAGCCGTGAGAGGAGCGGCGGCGGCGACGGTGTAAGGTGCGGCGATCGCATGGTTGATGGCGTGGGCGTTGTAGCTCGTGGCGTAGGTACCGACGGTCAGCGCTGCGGGTACTGCTGCCGGCACTATACCAGCCGAGCAGACTGCCACCAGAGCGACGAGGACGATCTGCGGAACGGAGAAGAGAGAGAACGTTATTGGGAGGAAATTGAGAGTCTGGCTGAGAAAGTTCTTGCGGAGTATGCAGTATTGTATGTGAGTATGTGTGTGGGAATTGATTTGTTTTCGATGTAGGTCGTATCCTCGTTACGATGAGCGTTGCTCTCGATTGTTTCTATTTTCGAGATGCTGCACTCGCTGCTCCTATTATTGCGCGATTTGTGGAGCAGACACTTTTAGTTTATGTATCGTGTGTGCAAATGGGTGAAATCGAGTTTTCAAAAATTATCCGATCGCGATTGCGTTCTGTGTATACGAAAAAAAATATATATATATATATGGATCGAATACTCACGAGGCACTTGGTCATCATTTTGATTGAGGTAGAGCTGAAGCTTGCTGTTGAGTTAGCAAAAGAAGACTGCGATACCAAACAGTGACACCCCGAGCTTTTTATACTCGCTTCTAGTCCCATCCTCGGGTGTCGAAAATCACGTCCCGACGCCCCACCATAGCGAAGAGAGTCTTTCATCAGGAGGCTCAGTGCGAGCGAGCATCGTCATTGTCGCGCTCGGTCCTTGCATTTTAGGCGAAACCACGCCTGGCGCGGACGAAATCGCGATCGTGATGCGAAAATCAATTATCTCTCTCTTTCACTGATGGGAGACATGTGTTGCATGGCTTTCGTAAGTAAGCAGAATAGGTATACGGAGCGATGTTAATTTCACTGGCTGGACACACCGCCGTATGTCTGATGAGCTTGGCGAGCTTCCAATGTCGAGGCGATGAGCTTATGTAATAATTCAGTGTCAGATGCCGAGGAGAGTGCGTTGCATGTGTTTGGAGGTAGGTGTGTGATGCCACGGAAGAATAAGATGTATACGCTAATATTAGAGTAATGATATACACAGCTCCATTATGATCTGTGCGTGCGAGCATGCCAAATCATAATATAGTCGTACTTAGTAGCGCCGAGTAGATTTAAAACAAAACAGTATTGGGATTTGGACTGGCCCTTTTCCCGAAAATTCGGTTCGAACATTCCGTATTTCTGGCCAACGACGATAGGTGGCGCATAGGCACTTTCCTATTTCCCTCATCACTATCTGCGAGCAGAATGCATATATAGCAGTGTACCTCCTACAATGAGATTGCCTTGGTGGGGCCTGCTTATGAGCCGCTCATACTATAACTACCTGTGTCTACAGTTTTAAACTTAATGATATTTCATTTATCGGTTGGCTCAATTATATGATCAGTGAAATCTGAGAAAATTCGAACCAGGAGAAAACTCAGCACCAAAGCAATCGTCGAGATAAGCTGAAATTGCAATACATTATATCTATCTATTTTTAAACAGCGCAGAAAACCAGATCTGCCGCGAGCCGATCACGTGCAACAAAATCATTGGAGTCATTGTGAACTTGAAATTCGCAGCGCGTAAAGGTGAAGAACATGTAATGCCGGAAAACCAAGTTTCACTTTTGTAAGGCTTGCTGCAATAATCCTGTGCGTCACAGGTGCGCTAATCTGCGAAAAATCCTCCTTTTGTTGATCGAGATCAGAATGAAGTCGGAAGGAATGTAATTATCTGTTCAAAGTTGTTCACTGCACAATTTTTTTCAGATGCAATACTCACGCATTAAAGCACAACATGTCAATCGATCGCAAACGTATAATACAGCCAGTCTAGGTTATTGCGCCACTTCTAATTGGAAGCCTTCGACTTTTGGCGCACGTGAGCGGCGTTCCAAGTCGACCGCGGAGTAGGTTGATTCCGATGGATTTCCACGAAGTGTCAAGTTCGAAGTCGTTTCTGCCTCGCGGAGTATTCAATTTCCATCGCGAAAGTGATTTACCGCGCGCGTACAAAAGTTGAGAAGCGAAATAATTAGAGGCACGAGATAAGCGATAAATCATTGTAGTATTCACTGAAAGCGGCTTAAGAATCCCATAAAAAAACTCGACTGTGAGCGTCCGTCAATAAAAGGCCGCTGCATCGGACAAGCATCGCATTGAATTCCCTTACGCTCGAGCAAGCTCGTCCTCTTCTTTCCCATCAGCATATCTCTCTCTCTCTCTCTCTCGGCTCCTCCGGCGGCTATGCGCGTCGAAACAAAGAAGCTCCGCAGCGAGAAGCCCTTCGAATATATCCCGTTCGATGAGTTCCTCTACTCGGCGAAGGTAAAGGCAAAGGAAGAAGAAGAAGAGGAAGAAGAAGAAGCAGCTGCAGCATAGCCGGCTGTACACGAGCAAGAAGAAAAGCCCCGGTGTCCTTGATGCAGCCTGACTCGCGTGAGGTGGATAAGGAGCGAAGTAGCCGGAGCCGCGAGAAAAATCCTCTCCTCCTCGCTATACGATCAGCCTACACTTGTCGCTCTCTCTCTCTCTCTCTCTCTCCCTCTTTGCTGAGCGCGAGCTGTGTATCGTGTTCCGCAAATCTTTTATGCAGTGCATATTTTTCATCCATCGGCCCCTTCCCTGATGCACCGCAGACCAAGTATACCAGACCCTCGAATCCAGTCGGTGCGGAGGGATTCAAGGACGGACTCGTTCGTTTTCTCCTGTTTTTTGATTATTTATAGGAAAGATCGCACGCGACGTAGGAAATACGCATGCACGGCTCTGTTTTTTTTCTCTCCTTCGCGCGAGTTGTTATACGGGGAGGCTGCTCGATAAATTTTCGCCTCGCTATATATGTAAAAAGAGGAAGAGAGTCGGCGCGCGAAAGTGCGTATACGTAATAGAAGGCTTCGCGAATATAATTTTCCTTCACTCTATGCGCACGCGCGATGTATTTTATATTGCCGGCGCACGTGTAAAAAGTAAGTGGCCTTACGGAACGTTTTTTTTTTTTTTTTTTTTTTTTTTCGGGAAGGACTATTGTCGGGGTAGCTGATAAAGAGCCTCGTGCGCTTTCGATTTCAATGAAACCTTACTTGCTGCTCGCACGAGTGTAACGGAAGCCCTTTGGAAAAAAAGCTGTAAATAAGAGGATTCCCTTTTATCGCGATCGATGATCAATTCGACAAAGAGGAAGATAGATGCTTTAATCTAATTTTTGATATGCTGGAAATTTCATCCATTCGTCGTCGCTTCAATTTAGATTTAACCATGCAAAATCCAGCGCGTTTCACGCGCCCAGTTTCATTAGTAGATAAACGGTCGATTTTCGACTTCATGTGTGAATTTGCACGAGACCTTAGACAATACGAAATCGTGAGTAGGTCTAGTCTCATCTCGTTCTATGAGCCTCGTTTTTTTCTCAAAATTTACGATTACAATTACTTGTAGGAAGGAAGCAAAATAAGTAGATTTAAAAAAATCGATATAGACGATTCGTTAGCCCTTTCAATTGAACCAAAACTGTGACGAATATATATAACTGCTTCGATCAGCAGTTATAGGAGCAATTAAAAATATGTACTTGTGGAAAATTCACGAAACACGCAATTCTCGTAAAATAATTGCCAATCTCGCTTTGCATATATATTTTCGACTAATTAAGCTGTACGCATAAACTAAAATTACTACGTAAAACAGCTTAAGTTAAGACTTCACATAAGTGCTATTTGTACACTATTTACACGATTTCTATGCTGCTTTTTAACGCATGAAATATAAACATGTACATCTAGGAAAAACGGATTGCTTCCTCGCAATCAACGAGTAAGTAGTTCCTGCAAATGAAATGAATTATGCATAAAATTCGTCGAAAAGCCGTGAAAAACTAGAGTTCCAAAAATACACTTAGCATTTAAAATAAAATATTACTTCGGACCTTAATAATTTTCTTATGCAACATTATTTATAGAAAGATTTGTAAAATAAAGATATTTCACAGAATCAGTACAAATTTGTCTTTAAATTATTAAAAAATTGACTACAAGAAGAGCCTCGATGATCGGCTCTACTTCTGCTATCGTTTTTAAAATTTTTTTACGTCTCGGTCTCAAGATATTTTCAAGTCTCGATTCTACTAAAATATTGATTATTTTGGCGTTATTTAAAGTGTACTCATCTGATCACACATCTTTCCATTAACCAAACACACCTTCCGGTCGTAATTTTCTCAATGTTCTCAAGAGACTGTTAAGAATCGCACAGAAGGAAGAAGGTGAGAAAAACAAAGGAATACGAGAATAACAAAACAATTTTATTAAAAATGTCAACAACAACTAAGCAGAACACCATCAACGGCGCAGGAACGGCCCATTAAGGTAAGGGAAACCCGGCGCAACGGCATAGGGAAAACCTGCTGCAGCTGCGTATGGCAGAGCTGGTGCAGCGGCATAGGGCAGAGCTGGCGCAGCGGCATATGGTAGAGCCGGTGCAGCGGCGACAATTGGAGCGGCGGCAGCGGCTACGAATGGAGCAGCTCGCACCCTGCTGGAGATGTCGACTCTAGAGGCGAATGGCGGGATGTTCTGGGGAACGGCGTGAGCGTAACCAAAGGCTGCTGGGAGGGTCAGAGGTGCGGCGATAACACTGGCGCTGGTGGTTGATAACAGGGCCATTGCCACTGCGACGGTTGCCTGGAAATATTTCATCACAATATGTATTAGTTAATAGTTGAAAATTTGTTTGTCTGAATAGCATCAAAGAGCAAGTTAGATTCTATACAAACCATTACGAAGGTGTTCATTGTGAGGAGTTGGTTGTTGTTGTTCTTGCAGTGGTGCAGCTGCTCGACTGTGTCGCTGTGTCGGACATCATTCGTTTTATATAGTGCCGTACTGGCCGATACACTTTCTTCTTCGGCAACGTGATGAATTTGTCAATGAGCCGAATTATATAAGATTCCGCGATGCTACCGCGGCGCATGCAACAACGGCCTGTTTACCGAGAAATTATGCGTATGAAATTTACGGGCCTCATTAGCCGAGTTTTCGTAGGATACGTCCTGTTCTAACGCGAAAGAATAATATGTGCGTGTACACAAGAGGGGCTCAATGTGTGAAAAATAAGAACGCTTTCTTTATATATTTTATCAAATTTTACAAATTGAAGTTACATTGCCCAATTTCGGACACTAGCTTTAGTTATCGTGATTTATAAATACTGTAGCGACTGTCGACACTCTACATGCGTTCTTAGTTTCGATTTTTGTTTCAATTTTCACTTTTTGAAGATGGAAATTCAGACTTCTGGTTCAAAAATACGCGAGAAAAATAAAAATCCCTTCTATCCCCTTCTATAAAAGAATGATTGCGATTATATATCGAAATAATCGAATTAACATGTTCCTCGTTTGCCGTTCGTTCGTATTTGTATCATATTATTTTGTATTCAAAATATTTTAAAAAAATCTTAATTACAGCTTGCGCCTAATATCTATTGAGATAATTATATTCATTTTCTTTTCTCAAGTGAAAAGTAGGGATGATAAAGTTTCGATAAATATCGAAACGCGACTGTTGCGCCAAAGCGGGATTCCTGCGAACATATATGAATTTCTGACCTTAAAAAGGGTCTCTGCAGCTTATGTTTGAATTACACTGAGAAAAAATAGAGTGAGGACAGACTCGGATGCTTGTAATTGTTACTATCTTTTATAGTAAATTTTACTATAAAAGGCAAGAGAAGTGAGGACAGACTGGGATGCTTGTAATTTCTACTGTCGTTTATAGTAAAATTCACTATAAAAGATAGTAAAAATTACAAGCATCCGAGTCTGTCCTCACTTTACTATCTCAGATAGTAATTTTTACTATCTAATTTTTCTCAGTGTATACCACCTCAAAAAGTGAAAATTTAGAACGCGCGTGGCGCGTCAAATAGTTACCCTATATACAAAAAAAATATAGGGCTAAAAAGAAAGTCTGCACTTGACTCTTATGAATAAGTCGGTCATGCATGCACACGTATCTAAAAACTCTACTTATAATTAACCTTAAATTAAACTTTATTTTAATGTACATAACGTACCTCCGAACCGCTAGAGCGATATCAATTTATCAAAACAAAGCAGTTTTGGACTGGCCCTTTCGTCACCGCCTAAACTCTCCGTGTCTGTGGCAGGTAAACATAGATGGCGCATAGGCGCTTTTCCATTTCTTTCATAACAATATGCGCGCCGAGTCTAGATATAGTGGTGTGCCACCAATACTAAAACTGCCTTGTTTTGACCTGCTTTTTTATAATGATTCTATCAATTGATTAAGTAAAGTAAAAGTAATAAGGTAACGTGCAATTACTATGCATCTTGCTTCCTTCCCAAGGAAGCTTTGTATTTATTATAAAGATAAATTATCAATTCAAATGCAAATTGACATCAACGATCGCGCGCTTTTCAAGAACAATAGATAGTAGGTTAAACTCTATTCCCCTTTGATAAATGAAAGTTTCATAAAATATCCATGGACTGTATCAGTGGTTTGTATCAGAAAAATGTAAAAACATTTCAGGGAATGTTTCTTCTTGCAAGGTCGAACTTTACTGAATTTTGCTAAATTTCCGGCTCCAAGAGGTTGTCTGATCTACTTTCGCATTCTATACACGCAATTCAGCAAACAAGATTTATGTTTCATACTTTGCTGTTGGCTAAAAACGTTTAAAAAATATTTAAACTATTATTGACGATCAATGTATGCTATATTGAGCTGTTCTAGTACTTCAGTTTGAATTAACAATTAAATTTTCGCAACGCTCGTGTAACATGAAAATTCAGTTATAATTGCTACTTATCAAATTTCTTAGTTTCAAATAGAAGCCTCGCGCTGTAAAATTTAATCAGGTATATGTAGTACTTCTCCACGTTTGAAATGATGTAGAATATAGTGCTCTTATTCCTTTACGCAAGGTTAACATGCGAAAATTCAGATTGCAACCAACATTCGTAACACAAACTTTGAATTGTGGAAAAAGCTTTTCGTAAGACTACTCATTAATCAGAATCCACCAAGTGCAAATAAAAGTACATAAATTTGTTGAAATTCGAATACTTTGTTCGTATGTATCTTACAGAGTATAGTATGTACCATATACTTTATACTAACTTATGCGCTTTTTGAAGTAATAGCATTTTGCATAAGGATTTTCGCTGTAAGAATGCATAACATAACGTAATTGTATTGCATACGTACTATGCAACTGAATACGAAAGAAAAATAGAGCATTTCCATAATTGCCATTTTAACATAGCCTTAAAGCTATGAACTTTAAAGAAAGAGTTCAAGGAAATTTTGAATTTTGTTATCTGTCTGTGTTGCTACAACACGTGCACTTTCAGTGATAATTCAAAATTATTACTTATAAGCGCTTTATAGAATAAAAACATCACTCAACAATTTGTATTTAATTTTATTCTGATTCAGGAAAAACAGTCCAAGTAAGTCCAAGAATAAAGTAGATCGTTTGTACAGTCAATAAATGCAAGCTTGATAAATTTTGAATACTACGTGTACTATTTATTCATGAAAATTATATGTGCCAGAGAAAAAAAAAAGAAGTCGATCGATGCCTTTTCTCGTTAGTGTACGTATATGCATACATCCAAGTAGAAACAGGCGGGCTCGCTCAAACGTGAAACGACTACAACGTGTATGTTTTATGTTTATAAGATAATAAGAAGAATTAAAACTAACAGGATTTTACTCTTATATTTTATTATATCAGGGAAATCAATTTTTTTGTCGTATCATATTATTATACTTTTCACTTGAAGTGCGAAGGATGACAGGTGAAGTGATAATATATTCATTGCAGTCGGTTCACATTTCCAGATATTAAATTGATTCATAAACTTCGATGTACAAAAGGTTTCTTGATGAAAACCGGTGTAAACATATTCTTCTTTAATGCCTCTTTCAAGCTGTATATAAGTTTGATCACTTATCAACGGAAAAGGAATCCTGTGAATCAACTGTTCAATGGGCGAACCATAATAAGGAAGGAAAGGAAAGTGTAATAAAGGTAGAAAAAGCTTCATCAAAGAATATACGTTCAAACAACTGTTTATTGTTTAGAAAAATTCATAAAAAAAAGGAAAAAACCAAAATAACAATCATATAGTAACAATCGATACTGGCATGGCACTAATCTCCCAGGCTCTCACGAGCCTCCCTGAACCCCCTCACTTCTTGAGAACGAAGGGGGCACCGGGGGCGGCGAACGCCGGACCGAAGGCCGGAGCAGCGCTGTAGGCAGCGAAGTGTCCTGGAGCAGCGATAGCCGGAGCAGCGGCGTAAGCCAGAGGACTGGCCACAGCTGGTGAAGCATAAGCTACGGGACCAGCGGCGGTGTAAGCCAGAGGAGCTGCAGCGGCTACTGGAGCACTGTAGGCCAGAGGTGCGGCGACTGGTGCGGTGTAGGCCAGAGGAGCCGCGGCGAAGGTGTTGTAGTTCCTGTGGATGGCCTGGTAGCTCTTGGCCGTGACCAGAGGGGCTGGTACCGCCACTGGAGCTGCTACCGCTACCGGAGCTGCGGGGAGTACGGCGCTGGCTGAGGCGGCCGCCACCAGGAGGGAAAGAGTCTGTAAAGAGATGTTTTTTATTTTTAAAACCGAAAGGTGTATACGATGAGGACGAAAAGCCAAGAGCAGGCGACTACTTACAGCCAGTACGAACATGTTGATGTGTGGGTTGGTTGTTGGTGCTTCAAGGAGGCGAAGACGATTGATGCCTGGAACGACTAGGCCCATAGTTTTTATACCCGAAGAGAGCCTCTCCCGTACGCCTCGCCCGAATTGCAATGCGTTGCGAAATGACCAAACTGAAGAGGAGCCCCAGCGCTGAGCGTGTACGCACGGGAGCCACGCGACGCTTGTGAAATCAATTGTTGCGATTTCTTCGCACTACTTGACTACTGATCACGTACTCTACTTTGGCCGACCACGAATTCACAATGTGTGCTACTTCGCCGTTGGAGTCGGGCTTTTAAACAGCTCGTCTATTGCGCTCTTATTTGAAGTTATGGATTGCTATGTATTTCTAACCAAACAAATTATCTATTTTTATCGGGGTAGATATACAGGGGAAAGTGGGGCGGTAATTGGACACTTTCGTTTTATCGATTATTCATGTGCGTCTGCATGAATTTTTTCCTACTATAAAAATTACATGATGGTAATCATTCTATTCGTCCTCTGATGGTTGGCTGCTCCTTTTACGCGCAATGTCTGCGTGTGTTTGAATTCCTAATATAAAAACGTGAAAATTGAGAAAATATGATAACAAGCGATGTATATTTCGTTATATTGTCGCGGGAATTTCAACCTCTTTTAATTAAAATTTGAAGCTTGCTTATGTACAAAACATTTTTATTTTAAAAACACAGCTGTAGCGAGTCTAAATTACAAACATTATTTTAATAAATAAATAAATAAATATATATATATATATATATATATATATATATATACATATACGTGTGTGTGTGTGTACGTGTGGACCTTTAGAGCGATATCAATGACCAAAACAAAGCAGTTTTAGACTGGCCCTTTCGTTACCGTCTAAACTCTCCGCGTCTCAGGCAGGTGAATATAGGTGGCGCGTAAGCAATTTTCCATTTCCCTCATAACAATATGCGCACCGAGTCTAGATATAGCGGTGTGTCACCAATGCTATAATTGCCATATCTGACCTGCTGCTTCGGCTGCTCGCATGCTATAACTGCGCGCGAAGCGCGTTTAATGTCTCACTACCTTGAAGACATAGTTTGTAACTTGTAACTTGTGTATAAATTTTTAATTTTTGAGTCATATATCGCGCTTTCTTTTCCTAGGATTTTATCAAAAAATATTCAACCCCTGTGCAATTATATCCCTATTCCTATCCGCTAATGCCTCCAAAAATGTAAGCAAACTAGCACTAATTTGACTCAGAATAGTCAAACTCGCGGATGTTTCCTTAAAAATATAGGATTCGGTATCCAGGTCACAGCTCCTGATTGAAATTCTCTCGGCTCGGGTAAAACGGTCGAGCAGCTTTTTCGTCCTTTCGCGTATAATCAGACGAAAGTGCGAAACGGTATTCGTGAATCGAAAGAATAGCCTTCACCCATACATCTCCATTTGATTATCGAGGGAGGTAAAAGCCAAGTATAGGCGGATAACGTGCAGCACATATTATCGCACCAGATTGCAGGTGCATAACGTCGATCCAGCTAATGTTATAAGCCCCATCGTGACGCTCACAAAATATGCTCTAAATTTATCCCACACGAGTCTCAAAAATAAATCGCATTATGCGGATCGCACACACGAGCGTTCTATTTGCACTGGCCGTGCGATTACCCTAACGAGAGTGTCATAATTTAATTGTTGTTACGCGCTGGACACTGCATGCTACTTCGTCGGGAAATTAACTCGCAATCGCGCGATTATACAATTTCCCTATTAGATTACGTATCTTCGTAAATTCCATCCCCTGGCACACGTCCTTCCGTATGTGAATCGGAGTCTCGCACTCTATACCCATAACAAATCTTCGAAACATATTCCCGATTTATCGACGACGTCAAACGCGCGGCGTCAGCTGATCATCGAATCGATGCCAAAGATTTCAGCCGTCGTCACGACGACCTTGATACAATAAACTTTCCACATACGCATGGGCAGCCTTGTCTATCTCGCGAATAACGCTCGGAGCCACGTAACGCATTGCATAAGCGCGCCGTTTTCCAGCCTGAGATCGCCGATGGCTTCTTGATGTATTGCACGCACACGCACACACGCGCAAGCGCGCTTGGAAAATGTCGAGCAGCGAAAGCAGAGAGTGTCGGCCGAAGCGCCGCGCTGAATATAAATATTAAGAGCGTCCGGCTGATCGTTTATCTGAGGCTCTCGCGCAAAAGTTGGTCGCTATTTTCTCCACCTGGTTCGTAACACGCGCGCGCGAGAGGCATTTAATTTTAGAAATTCAATTATTATATTTGATATAATACCTATGTTGTTACGTGTGCGAGTAGAGCAGGTATTGTCAGACTTTAAAAATGTCAGGCGCGCCTGTAAAGCGTATGCGTACTCGTTTCAGGAACAAAACAGTACATTTTCAAAACGTTTCTGCAGTAAAAACTTTTGTAGCTGCTCATTCAAACGGTGCGAGGATCCAGAGGCGTAAATCGAGCGATACGTACTCGATATATCCATGAATGGGAGCTATGCAGTCTGGTCTATACTATTTCTCTGAATGAGAAGCTACTCTGAAAGGGCTTACGTGGGAGTAACACACTTTTATAGAAGAGATTTCGCGCGAAGTCCATCGATCCATCGTATTTACGTCGACACATATGTGGAATTTATATATAGAAAACTCGCTAGAATTGTCTTGACAGAGGAGAGCGTCTAGCGCCACTCGTCTGCTATTATAGACATTCTTCCTACGCGTCGTGGACGATGCACGTGAATGGAAGAGGATTCGATCTTCGGAGAGTATAGCATCGGCTACCTATACTGCAGCGCTACTGCAGCTGCGACGGAAATTACGTTTTGCATTAGTAGAATCGGTTTTCGATCTCCGCAGCAGAGGCCTGTCTGATTTTCCTGGAAAGTCGGCTTTATCGGCTTCTCCTGCGGTGTCGCATCCTTCTTTTCGCATACAGGCCGTTGTGTAACGAAGTGACGTTTGCTTGCGGGTATTTTCCACGTGGAACTAGATTGATATTTTTCCACGATCATACATTATTGATGTCAAAATCAAATTTTGTTATACTTTCTGTAAATGCGAAGCAGCTCAAATTGTTGTTGTTGTTTTTTTTGAGATATTTTGCAAGTCCCCCCTATAAAAGAATGATTGCGATTATTATATAGATATACCGAAATAATCGAATTGACACGTTCCTCGTTTGCCGTTCGTTCATATGTATCATATCATTTTATATTCAATAGTATATTTTGTACCAAGGGCGTAAAGTGGGCTTTTTTAGACCGAGTGTGGAGTTTGTAGTACGAGTCGAAGGCGAGTGCGTACCGAGCCAAAGACGAGTACTGCAACCACACGAGGTCAAAAAGCCCACTTAGCCCTTTGTGCACACCATATTTTTTGTGACGCATGTATTGATTTTCGCGTTTTTCATGGCTATAAAGCGGGAATAAATAAGCCTTTTTTACACGGCCACTAAAAAATAGTACTTTACGCCCGCTTAATAGGTACGAAAAACGCGAAAATCGTGCATGTGTTACAAAAAATATTTTTTTAAATCTTAATTAGCTTGCCCCTTTCTGTTGATATAAATATATTTATTACACATATGTCACGCCTATCCTTGGCATAAATAGTCCATTATTGCAAAAATGCAAAAATGGACTGTTTATAGCACGCTAACCTCAAAATGCCAACTTTATTGTCAATTTTTAGGTTGGTATGCTATAAAATATCGTATGAGACGGTTGTGGGAGGTGTTTTTCCACCTTGCTCGAGGTTTTTCGAAAACCATCTCCCACAACAGTGTCATAATATACTATTAGGCCACGGATAGGCGTGACAGCGGATTTATGCTAGTCAGTGCTATAAAATAGCGTACGATACTCGTGGTATAGATAGTCGCTACGCTCGGGTGCTAATACACGCCGTGCCGTAATGGACTATTTATGCCACTTGTATCGTAATATACTATTTCTAAATATCAAAATGTGACTGTTGTGCCAAAGCGGGATTTCTATGAACATTATATGGATTTCTAACCTCAAAAAGTCTTGAGCTTAGAAAGTTTTGAGTTTAGTAATTCAAATGAAAAACTTTGTATACTTAACCTTAAATTCAACTTAATTTGAATGAACATAACATACATACATACATCCAGACCGTTAGAGCGATATCAATTTAACAAAGCAGTTTTGGACTGGCTTAATTATTATAGGTGGCGCATCAGTACTTTTCTGATTCCCTTCATATCAATATGCGCGCCGAGATATATAAGTAGTGGTGTGCCACCAAAGCTAAAACTGCCTCCAGCCGCTCGTGCTATAACTGCCGCGTCTAAAGTCGCTAGTATTTTTTTTTTACTTTGAGTAATACGTCACGTCAGATCAGAAAATCATTCAATAAGAGAACATACAATATTATTTTCTCAACCTGAGTGACAACTCTTTAAATTTTAAATATAATGAAAATTTTACTACGATAATATTGAATGAACTGTTGTTCAGTACTATGATAAACATGTAATTTTTTTATCACTGGAAAACCTCCGGGAGAACAGTACACTCTGCAGTGGAATTCAACTATTTCCAATTTAGAGAATAGGAATATGCCTACTTTTTGTGTTAAATGTAATACCTAAAGTTCTTACAATTCCTTATTTCACTAAATAATTATTATATTAGGGTCTAGTAAAAGTTGACTGGCATGAGTCGCTTTTCTAAACATAATTTTTCAAAAGGTAAATTAAATAAGGGCACTTCAATTTCCGATCAAGTAGGTCAAATCTGATGAAAACTTCCGAAAAATCATCATACTTCTCGAATGAAACCTATGATACGTAACGATATATAACGAAATATCGTCGGATTAATTTAGACATCCTACCCCACGGTGCTTCTATTTGCGCCTATACAACTGCTCGTAACGCTATGTCATCACCGCCAGTTAATTGAATAAAAATTAAACGATCCGTCGGTTATATGCATCTGTACGTATGTAACTCGCGTGCGAGCATAAGGGTATTACGAAAATTAGCTATTACCGCCCGTACCTCCAAATAGTCTCTTGTATCATCCCCGAATCGAATTTAGCCACGATTATATGGCTCTGCACACATGCACTGATTAGTCACTCCGAAAATACACACTGCGGGTTGCATCAGAAAATCACATCACAGCTTATAAACAGAATTCATTTTATTGCGGCAACTGATGGCTATAATGTGTCTAATACAATAAGAGCTCAAGTAAGTGTATAGTAAGTGTAAAAATCCCTGAGGCAATTGATCACCATTTTCTCGTATCGTCATCCTCCTCCTCATTACGATACTCAGTAGTAGTACTGATTGTAGAACAACGGAGCGTAAGAGCGATATACGGCGTAGGTCGGCGTGTTGTATAGTTGAACAGGCACCTGGTGAGGTTGATCGTAGAAGCGGACTGGATTAGGCAACTCGGGGTCGGGGATGAGCGGTACAACGTAGTCCGGCTTGGCTGCTGGTTTCGGTACTGGAGCCGGTACCGAGTACGCCATAGCGACGAGGCCAAGGAAGAAGATCTGAAAGTAGAGATTGATGTTAAAATTTTCATGAGCTTGTATAAAGAGTCGTCAATCAAAGCGGTCAGTGTACTATAAATGCTAAGATGTATATAAACGTAACACGCGAGCGTAATTCAAAGCAAATTAAATCGGCACCAGCTGAAAATGCCGAGCACTCGTATAAGCCCATCCGTATACTTAATTACAAATTGCGCGTTGCGAGTCTTTCCTGAAAAATCCTCTCCTACCGGTTTCCCCGTCGCCGCAAAAATCTCACATACACTACGTAGGTACACGTATAGCCGGCGTCACGAGGATGAAGCCGCGGCGCACGTGCATTAAAAGCCGATTCTCGAAGGCGAAAAAAGAGCCGCATTCGCTTCCATAATAATCCAACGGCGATAAGATATAAGTACGCGTAAAAGGAAGAGTGCGTCGTCGCGAGGAAGAAAGAGAGAAAACTCGCAATCTGTATTATAATGCAGCAACCTCTCGGGAGGCTAAATTACCAGGGGGAAGGAGGAGCTTGCGCTCTCTCTCTCTCTCTCTCTCTCTCTCTCTCTCTCTCTCTCTCTCTTTCTCTGTACTTACGATCTTGAACATTTTTCTGGTCGTGGTCGGTTGTCTGCAGCTCTCTCTCTCACTCTCGCACGGAACGTCCTGTATACACTGCAGGCATCGGTATGCTCAGCTCTTTTATACGGCGTTCTAGCCATCGGACCGGCCTGCGCTTGAAAAACGAGCAGAAAGAACCCCTTCGGCGGCGCATCTTCTCGCGCGTGTGTTGGTCAGCGCAGAGCGACGGTAGAGGTATAGAGGCTGACCTTGTGAATAATCATCGAGCCCCGCGCGTAGCTTTATCGCGCCGGGAGAGATGGGAGAAAATAATGGGGAGACCGGACGCCGCGGAGTATAGAGAAAAACATGCACCGCCTGGCTGGGGGAAGGGGTTGTGCGCACCGAGCATTGCGCTGCGATGCACTTGCAAGTACGGTATATAAGGGGCCACAGGGCCTGGCAAAGGCATACTGTTCACTCGTCGAGCAAGCAGTGCCCACTCAACCCACTCTCAAGATGTTCAAGCTGGTCAGTATACGCACCCTGTGTACCCGAGTGCTTTGTTCTAGCGTCGATCGTTTCTCGCTAACTACAAACCATTTGAAACAAGCAGCAGGTTTATACGATCGACGAAAGAACAGAGCATTTTTTACCTGATACTTTGATCAGATAAAGCTGCGACAGCCGCAAAAACGATCTCTGAACGAAATAAAAAAAGCTCCTCCGTCAGAGATCGCTGACCTCACCTCGAAGATTCGAGAGAATAATAGCACGAGACGCTTCTCTGTTCGCAGTTCCTGTTCGCCGCCATCCTGGCCTTCGCCGCCGCCAACCCCGCCCCGGCTCCAGCACCAGCACCCGAGCCCAAGCCCGGTGCGATCCTCGCGGCGCCCTACAGCGGCTACATCGCTCCCCTCGCCTACAACGCCTACGCCGCCCCGGCGCTGACCTACAACTCCTACGGCTACCTGCCGACCTACTACAGGTCTGGATACCTCTACTAAGTCATCGCGGCTGCTGCTACATCGTCTCCTCCGGAAACGCCGTCGTCCCGTAGCTCATGTCGACAACATCTCGTCAACGAACACACCGTCGGCTACGAGAAAAGGAACAACCGATGAACCGGAGCTGAGGAGGAGGCGACTCGACACTCCGAGAAATTCATCTGGAAAAGCACGCATCACCACACGATAACTCATCACACCACACCCTTCCACCAAACCCGTCCATCACCCAACCCTCTCAGTAACGTCCTCCATCTCAGCATCAACCCCCCAGCAGTATCTCAACCGAACCGAAAGACCGAAGCATCACTTCCTCACGTCTCATCTCGTTTCGTTCATGTCTTGGCATCACCGAATCGGCTCGAATCTACTCGAATTGCCGCGCGACTCTTCGCTCTTGTACTGGCGAGTCGCTATGGTCAAGTCTTGTGGACTTGTCGATCTACAATAAAATTGCTTAAAGGCTCATTTTTTTCATCGCAATCTGTCGTTTGTTGTGTTATTTTATTATTTGTTACCTTGACTGATATCCTATTTCCCCACGCTCCCGTGTTCGATTTTCCGAGCTTTGATTGCGCTTTTGATAAAAATGGTTGCTAAATTGATTATTATTATGAAAAAATGAATTCATGTCAAGACTGACTTTGTGTCAACATCATTAAGGATATATATATACTCCAGCTCTGCTCCGTCATCTCCCAAAAGACGCAGAGAATTTCGTGCATGTGTTATATATGCAAAAAAGAAACTAGGCGGGCTCTCCTACAAGCTGCCAAGAAAAAAGGATCATAAACAAATCCGGATGCATCCGCATCGATGCTATACGTACTATCTACTACGACGAAATAAAAATCCGGCCAATCCGGCTGACTGCGTTCTCTCGCGATATTTTGGACGGGTCGTTCACGCGCATAAATTACGACTGGTTCAAGCGTCGCAAACTAGTATACCTACATAGTGATATCATCCTTATGCGTTATCTCGATGTAAAATGCGTCCGCTGCGCCTTCTTTCTGTATACTTAATGGTCACGCTGTGCGCTTGGTAGAAAAAGGAGGATCGAGTGTGCGATTAAGCGAGGGGGGATGTTTTATTGACTGTTGGTAAACAGAAAAGTGCAAGGATATGCTCAAGAGAATCGTAGGGATTTTGGAGAATGTTCATTCGCTTATGCATGATCATTATGCATGTATCGTTATTGAAGTTATATTTCATGTGTGTGAAATCGACAGCAATAGATATGCATTTTCATATATAAACTGTTACTGTATATGGAACCAATTGAAAATTCTGTGGTTCCCAGGGAGAACCGACTAAGCCCAGTTCTGAATCAAGTTGAGTTATGACCGATTTTCATATCTTAAAATAAGTACTTTTCGCGTTAAAAAGTCGAGACATACCAAGGGGCAATAAGACTCCCATAATATAAGCTATGTGCATAACCGCCTAAGTCTACTCGCCCGAAAACCGTTCCAGCAAGAACCGCCTAAGTCTAATGATATTTCGAATAATGCTCGATTTTTGTTGCCATCACAATTGGTCTGTGAAACAAAATAGCATGAGTGGCCGAAGCAGCAGGCAAAACAAGGCAGTTTAGCTGGTGGCACACCACTATAATATTATCTAGTCTCGGCGCGCATATTGTTGTGAGGGAAATGAAAAAGTGCCTATATTCGCCATCTATTTTCCCCTGCCAATAAGACACAGAGAGTATAAGCAGTGACGGAAACGCTTGCGAAAGGGCCAGTTCAAAACTGCTTTGTTTTGGATAATTGATATCGCTCTAGCGGTCTACACATTCGTATAGGTATGTATAGATTAAAATAAAGTTCAGTCTCTTTTAGAGTAGGATTAGAGTAGGATCTAATCAGACGAGTATCTTATTTTAATATGTACGTAACCTGGTGACAAAACGAACTGTGGAAATCAGCGTGAGCTTAGCGACATCGCCATTTGATGTATTACCTATATATTTTTTCATATATAATTTGAATATATTAACAATACGAATAATTGAATTAAAAATATATCCAAAGTGTGAACGCAAACAGAAATTACATAGTTCAACAGTTTAATACCAATGATTATAATATTGAGAAGGTAAATAATATTATATCAGTACGTTATTCTGGAACCTCAAACTGCTTGCGAATCACCCTACCAGGGGCATGCACTTATTCATTATCTACAATTAAAAGACCCGTAATAATAATCACTCTCAAAGTAGACTCTCTTTTCCTCTCAACGTCAAACATATAAAGTCAAAAAACATAAAAGTTCATTTAACCACGATTTTAACCAAGATACTATATTATTTATGTATGATATTGATATTTTGAAAAAGCAAAACAGTAACATAATATTGTATAACGAGGCGCAATTCCGCGCCTTGGCATTACGCAATCTCGAAATTAAGAACTACCTTCGTCGAGAAAAATAAAGCATAACCACCCCGTGAGACATCCCCGCGAATTTCCAGGAACACCAGCTGTGCAGTTGATAGACTTAATTCAGCCAGTGGGCCACGGCTACATAGCGATAATCTTCTCTCTCTCCCTGAAACATATACGCGCTTGCGATGAGCATCGAGCACAGGTATAGATACATAGCAGCAGCGAATCTCGTTACCTCGTCTTTTGCATTCGCATGAGAGTGAGAGCGCGGCTTCTTTTTCTCCCACAATCGCGCAGTCCGGGTTCGTCGCTCGGCCCTGAGACTTGACCGCCAGCGGAGTGCCAAGCTGCAAGTGCTCTGAGATGTGCGAGCGAGAGAGGGAGAGAGAGAGAGAGAGAGAGAGAGAGAGAGAGAGAGAGAGAGAGAGAGAGCAAGAAATTGCGCCAATTAGGATGCCGCTTTGCCGCGCGAGATGAGCGAGAGGAAGAAGATTTTTAAAGGCGAGAGATGCGTTGTAACAGGCGACAAAAGGACCGAGCACGAATGTCCTCATTAGCCTTAATTACTTTGCTTATATCCGTCTTACATGTTCGGTAATTTTTTGCATCGATATCGAGAAGAATCGACGACAACAATCATTGCGCGATGGTATAATATTTATATTATACGGTAGCAAAGCGTTGAACAGATTGATATTATCTCGTTTACCGAATCGCAAATTGACTCGATTACTCACAAGCGTTGCGCGCATTTGCGTATTAAACAAGTTAACAAAGGTTCTCCAGTTCAGATGTTTTTTCTCCTGGAGTCAAGGTGTCGTGATTATATACGTAGCGGAGCGTATACCAAACTCTAAGTAGATCGAGTGTGGGACTGGCAAGACACGCGCTTAGCCACTTCCTCCAGACATATTTTTTCAACAGATCTTCGCAAACGAAATGCCTTTCGAAAAAAACCGTCTCATGGCCGCGATACCGATCGTTGCTATGCTTCAATAAAGCACATAAATCGAGTTTAGAAAGATGTCGAGCGATGATACAGCATCCGAAATGACGAATGAATCGATCTTTGTGCAGAGCCTTTGTACGTGATCGCAGCCGATGTGTATACAGGTGGTGGGTACAGGGAGGCACGTCTCGCTCGTTAAGGAAATACCGGTCGCTGCCGATTTTTTCCGAGCTCCGACCGAGGCGATTGGTCGAGCGGCAAAACCAGCCCTTCTAGAACTTCTAGAACTTGCCGGAGCGGCTGCTGCTCTTGTTGTTGTTATTGTTGTTATTGCACGTAAGAAGAGGCGCGCCGCTGCTGGGAATAAGGCGCGAGCAAAACGAATCGGTAACACTGCCGCCACGTAGCTCGGATTCGTATATAAGGCCGAGCCCGACCTGCAATCGACATACTGTTCTCTCAACGAGCACCAGTGACCAAACCCTCATTCAACATGTTCAAGCTGGTGAGTACATTAGAATTTGAATTTGATCGTTAAATAGCAAAATAATTATAGATAATCATATTATAACTGATATACAATAATAACTTTGAAAAAAATCATAATCGTCTAACGAATCTACGATTGCTCCTTTCAGTTCTTGTTCGCCGCCATCCTGGCCTTCGCCGCCGCCAACCCTGCCCCGCAGCCTGCCCCAGCTCCAGCCCCAGCACCCGAACCCAAGCCCGGTGCAATCCTCGCAGCTCCCTACAGCGGCTACATCGCCCCGATCAGCACCTACAACTCGGCCTACTACCCATCGTACACCTACGGAGCTGCCTACAACGCCCTGCCCCTCTACAGGAGCTATTACTACTAGACCTCTCAGCAGCCGTCTCCTAGTAATGCGGGCTGAAGATCGGAGGAGAAGATCTGTGTGGCACTCGCAAGCTACCTCTGATGCTCCTGGCACAACTTTGAGAGCTGTGGTGCTGCTTTGAGAGCCGAGGATCTAATCTTTTTCCGGATGTCTCAAAAGCACACTTTTCCAAGTCACAACTTCACATGCCTTTGGTGTACCTCATTTCGAAATCGATCAGCAATAAATTTGCATTCAGCTAATGTTATGAAATGATTTTTTTCTCTGATTCTCTGATTCACCCTTACCTTATTACCTTTATTGGCTGTGGTCTAACATGTTTAACGCATCTATAATAGATGGTTAAAGTGAAAAAAAAAGTTTTGGCATAAAGTTACTGATTATGCTGTATTTTGGGAGTTTTTATTAATTGACAAAGACTGTCATGCAGAGTTTTTATCAGATTAAGATGCATGGTCACAAAAGATTCTATTTTAAGTTAATAAGGGTTTCGAATATTTATTTGCAAGTATGATAGTGACTTTAGACGCACTTGGCTTTGCAGTAATAGCATGAGCAACCGAATAAGCAGCAGGCCAAACAAGGCAGTTTTAGTAGGTATCGGTGGCACGCCACTATATCTGACTCAGCGCGCATATTGTTATGAGGAAAACGGAAAAGTATCTATGCGCCACCTATTTTCACCTGCCAGAGTCATTGAAAGTTTAGGCGCGGATGAAGGGGCCAGTCCAAAACTGCTTTGTTGTGATAAATTTTGATATCGCTCTAGCAGCCTGGACGTACGTTGTGTTCATTAAAATTAAGTTTGAGTTAGACTCACATGCAACGGTTTTTTTTTTTTTTTTTAAAAATGTTTGGTACATAGTTACTTTTAAATTTTGAGATTCAAAATGACAATTTAACGAAATACACTCCTTGTTATCGTATTTTCTCAATTTTCACTTTTTGAGGCTATAGGAATTCAAACATAGCAGACATTCCGCGGTAAACGGACAGCCAATCAGATAGCAAATGGAATGATTACCATATTTCTTTTTTAGAGTAGGATATAGAAAAATCATTCTTATAAATGTTCGGTACCAAGTATAAATAGGTTCAGGAAACTTAAAATATTGTGTCATACTTAAAAATCGGACAAAGTATTCTTTTTAATTGAAAGTAGCTTCCAAGATGAATGAATGCAAAATTATAATTTTTCCTTATTGAGAAGGTTGCATTTTTCAAATTAGACAATTCCGTGGAGAATTGCAATTTAGAATAATTTCATAAGCTATTGAATAATCATGTGTAATACACAGAGAGCGCTCTTCCAAGGAGAGTAGCATCACATCTGTTTACGGATCGCTCTGAGATTGTAGGAAATGTTTTCTTGGTAGATACATGGAAGAAATGAAGCCAAATACAAGTAGTTTGATGTTTAATTCTCCTAGGTCCCAGAAAATAAATTTTAATATCCACTATTATATTTGTATAAATTAAACTTTATATAGCCATAACTTTAGACGCATCCTGGATGCCCCCCTAACCGGAAGAACATATTTTTAGAAAAATAAAAATACAGAAGATGGATGTATTTTAGAAAATATTTGATTATAAGCAATTAAAGCTCCATCAGAAATCCAAAATATCACAAATATCCATAAACTTATGGATTTTTTGTTACGCCTTTGCGTAAAAATTGTTCGACACATCGGTCCTTGAAGTCACTTTTGATTTTATGCGTACATGTGTATACCGAAATACTGATATCAAAACAAAGCAATTTGGACTGGCTCAAGGACTAGCTCTACTCTCCTCCCACCGCTTAAGTCCCCGTGTTTCTGACCAGCGAAGATAGGTGGCACATAGGCGCTTTCCTATTTTCATTATTACTACCTGCGCACAAAGTATACGCACCCATGCCAAAACTATCTCGAAAACTACACTTTGTTGTGCCTATTTGGATCGTTCATGCTATAACTGCCCCAGCCCAAGACTCTCGAGTATCTCTTTTTATACAATCTGGTCATTATCTACTGCCATGTTCTTTTCCGTCCCTTTGCGAAAGGACTGATAACGTTTGAAAAACGTTTGAAAAACGTATAGTATCCCAAAAAGTACCCATTTGAAAATTCAGCGCTCATATAAATTATCCTTTCCCGCTTAATGTAATCTTCCAAATATTCTCGAACGCTCTATTTTTAGAGGGATGATAAGGAAGGAGGTAAAAATTACTGACAAAAGACCAAATTTTTCATAACATTAGCTGAATGCAATTTTATTGCTGGTCGATTTGAATGAGAGCTGCCGCAGAGTAGAACGGCAAGTGTTAATCGGTGTTAAGGCTCGAGTGTGCGTGTATGACTTTGAAAAGTGTTTTTGACATCCCAAAAACGAGATCGGAGCATCGGTTCTCCAAGCAGCTCCATATCGCTCCCGAAGATGGTGACAGGAGTGTAAGGAGCACTCAGTGCCCCGGCGATCCTCTCCCTCGATCTTCAGCTTGCATTACTAGGAGACGGTTACTGAGAGGTCTAGTAGTAATAGCTCCTGTAGAGGGGCAGGGCGTTGTAGGCAGATCCGTAGGCGTACGGGTAGTAGGCCGAGTTGTAGGTGCTGATCGGGGCGATGTAGCCAGCGGTGTAGGGGGCAGCCAGGATCGCGCCTGGTTTCGGCTCGGGTGCTGGTGCTGGGGCCGGGGCGGGGTTGGCAGCAGCGAAGGCCAGGATGGCGCAGAAGACAAACTGTGCGAGAGAAACATTCATTATTATATAAAGATTCTCGTGACCTCGCAATCAGAGTACTTTCTCTTTTTTACGAAAGAAACTACATTTTACATAATTATATTGTATTGATCTTGGATTTAGAACAAATTAGTATAGGGATTATTACTCACCAGCTTGAACATGTTGAATGAGGAGGTTGGTCACTGGTGCTCGACGAGAGAACAGTATGTCGATCCCTGAAGAGTCCCGTCCTTTTATACGATTCCGCAAGCACAGCGAGTTGCTGTTGCGGCTTCGTTTTGCTCGTGTTTCTCTCGCGGCGAGCGCCGGCAATCGCTGGATGGGATAAAATGTACCTGGAGCTACCAGAAAAAACTCAAAGTTTCAGCCTTTTTACTCTGCTTTCGTTTTCATGCGCGAGATGCGTGCTCCGGCTACATACGCGTATATACCTTTCGTTTATAAATACCCGCCGCTTTATAATCAAACAGGACTTGTCTCTCAAGAGCGAGACGCGAGCATATTTTATGCCACGCGTACTTGTAAATCGAGTTATTTTCCAAAGGCGAACGCATCGTGTTCGCTGGAATAGAAATTTTCGAACAATGGAAAAATCCAGCAAAGAAATGCGTGCGCGACGCCTCAAAGGGATGAGAATCTTATTCCATGAACGAGTCTTCTTTGTTTGCCATATAGCCGCATCCCGTCCGGGTTCGTCGCTCGGCCCTGAGACTCGATCGAGAGCTGGGACGATGTAAACACACCGCGCGCGTGATCTACATATTGCTAGCGTTAAAAAGTTCAGGGTCAACTACTGCAGCGGCGTCGAAAAAACGTCGCGAGCTGCTCTAGATTCTGAAAAATGCCGAACCAATTATTAGAAGTCCTGGTGTCGAGCGAAATTTTTTTTTTAATTAGATTTTGATCAAAGTACATAAGCTAAGAGTAAAGCAAGCTAACGTGACGAGCATACATTTTGAAATGAATGCTATTAAAAACACAAATAAAATCATCGTCAACAACATTACAATTCAGAGACGCGCTTGCGATTGCTTTATGGGTATATTTAAAATCGACTGCTAATATCAGAAACGAGGCGAGCTTATACAGTTTCGCGCAAAAGGCCGGCAGCACATTATTGGCACGACTTCTCTCCTATATATGCGAAGGAAACGGATCCAGATTAATTATGTCAGCGACTAATATTACATCTCTCTCGCAGCGCTCACATCAAATGCGGAACTTCTATTTCTGCGTCAGTGGCACACCGAAAGAAGATCGGGCTCGCATTAGCCGCTCTCTCGATATCGATCGTCCTCTGGGTTCAACAACTCGGCCGACCTCCGACCTCTTGGCCGAAAATATTCGCCGGTATTTTTAACGCTACTGCAGGCAGCGAATATAAGTATCCAGGCCGATATGCGCGTGGAGTTCCCTTGTTATCGGTGTACCTATACTTTCTTGAAATTTTAGAGTGATTACCAACGACTCGATAGCGCGAGTAACGAATTAATTTTCACTCGAACTTTTATATACGAGACCTACGGAAAGTCGAGATTTTGCGAATGTTTTGGTCTTTTCTGATGTCTAATAGAGTGAGTTTTCCTCCCTTTTCTGACTTTGCTGACATAGAAAACAGAAGTCGCAAATTCAAACAATATACATATAGATATGGCAATAATTAAATGGGTTCATGCTGACTATAATATATTGGTCGCCTCGCTGGTTGATATAGGTAGGTAATTTAATACTTATTATTTTTTCGTGACAATATGTATTTAATAATTAAATTGATTTTCAGTTTGATCAAAATTACCGTTCCCATATCAAAATGTTTGCTGTGCGTCCAGAGCGGACTGGTGGGTGCCTATCACCACTACACAGCGCGTCCTCAGGTTGCGGATAGAGGAACGGCCCCTGAGAAAGAGGTTAGCTGCGAATAAATCGAATAAGCAGCCGCGGACAGCCGATAGGCCCAGGCGTGGGTGTGATGAGCCCACACTGGCGATCGAACGCATTCATCTAGAAACACTACGCAAGCACCACAACAACGAACACTCAACAATATTTCTTATTTCACTTTCTCTTCTCATACCTAACTATGTCTATAATCTATCTCTTTTAGCACACATTACAAAAATCCTGCTGTCGTGGAGAATGCGGGAGCGATGACAACTGCCCCGAAAGGGGATGTGTAGAATGATTCGCCACCTGGTCTTACACGGCAACGAAGCCAGCGAAGGCGCGCTGCCTTGCAGGGGGGCGTTAGGATACGAGCGTGAGACTCCGCTCCTCATCAAAGTCGCGAGCTCTATTACTTAGTTATAGAGAGGTATGGGGGTTATCACCTCTTAGAACGGATGATTGCACGGCTGCTGGATGAAGGGGAATCCAAAACGCCGAAGGGGTTTTCAGCTTACTAT
>CM053171.1:36506356-36688883 GCA_012977825.3 Pteromalus puparum
AGGGTTTCACTTACTATCATGGCTCAAAAAACCAAATCCAAACCAAAATCAATAGGGACTTAAAGGTAGGAACGTGGAATGTGCGCAGTTTATACAGAGCAGGCGCGTACCGGGAAATCTTAAAAGAAGCTGACGGGTACAATCTAGACTTAGTAGCTATACAAGAAACTCGGTGGCAAGATAGCGGTATGTTAGGAAACGAAAACTTCACCTTTATGTACGGGGGCGCGAGCGGACATTCCCTAGGTACCGGATTCCTGATTAACAAAAGAATTATACACGCGGTTAAAAGTTTCAAATTCGTAAACGACAGACTCTCGTATATCGTCATCGAAGGAGCGTGGTACAATTACGTGGTTATTAACGTGCATTGTCCTACGGAGGACAAAGAGGAAGAGGTGAAGGATCTTTATTACGAAGCTTTGGAGCAATTAATCGACCAAAATAGTAGTGGGGGATTTCAACGCTAAAATAGGGAAAGAGGAAATGTTTAGGCCCACTATAGGCAAGGAAAGTCTGCACGAAACCAGCAACGATAATGGTATTAGAGTCATAAATTTCGCGGCTGCAAAACATCTTATAGTAATAAAGAATACGTGCTTTAAGCACAAGGATATACACAAAGTAACGTGGACATCGCCGGACGGACGAAAAATCAAATCGATCACTTTCTTATCGATAAGAGGCGCCACACGAACGTACTTGACGTAAGAACCTATAGAAAGACGGAGGTAGATGACGTCGATATCGAAAAAACGATAAAAGAGGCCGCGAATAAAGTGCTAGGTAGAAAGAAAAAGCCAAAGAGCAAACCATGGTTTGACGAAAAGTGCTAACTTAGACAGCGTACACAATGGAGGCGATAGGGCCGTAGAAGAGTACCACGAAATAAGAAGGCAAGTGGGGGCGATTTACAGGAACAAAAAGCGCGATTATCAAAAGAATCAGATTAGAAAAATAGAAACTAATAGTAAGGAAAATAACCCGCGCGAGATGTACAAAGGAATTAACGCTATTAGGAAGGGTTTCCAGAGTAGGTCGCAATTAATGAAAGATGAGGGCGGAAATCTCGTTACAAGCGAAAATGAACTACTAAAGCTGTGGAAAGGATATTTTGATAAGTTACTAAACGTACATGAAAACTGCGAGGAAACGGGAGACGAAATCCACACTGCGGAACTCCATATGGNTGTAAAAATTAGGATATAGGACTATAATAATGCCGGTAATCTTGTATGGATGCGAAACTTGGGCGCTTACTAAAGCAGAGGAAAACCGTTTTAGGGTTTTCGAAAATAAGGTTCTGCGAAAAATATACGGACCAAAGAAAGATGAGGAAACCGGGGAGTGGAGAAAACTGCACAACGACGAACTACATAACTTATACGTGTCACCGAATATAAACAGAATAATTAAATCGCGAAGACTAAGATGGGCAGAGCACGTTGCAAGAATGGGAAATGATCGCACGGCAGCGCGTATAATGAAAGGAAAGCCAAATACGTTGCGATCTCTAGGTAGACCTAGACGCAGGTGGGAGGACAATGTAAAAGCGGACTTAACTGAAATCGAGCAGGACGGCGTGAAATGGATAGGGTTAGCACAAAATAGGGATACGTGGAAGGCTTGCGTAGATGAGGCGATGAACTTTCGAGTTCGAAATGCCACTTAAAAAAACCGCTGCCAAGTCATTGGCACTTAGCTTCCTCCTATTCTGCTATAGTGATAATTACATGGGACAATCACCTCATTCTTTGATTCATTATTCTTTTTAGAAAAGTGTTCAATTACATAATAGTATATTACTTATTGCTTTTTCTTGTATAAGGGATTTTCCCGTCAGCGTAGAGGTGAATATCGAAGCAGAAACTTAAGTTGTGGTAACTGAAGATTAATTTCTAATGAAATTTCAGAATATTCTCTGTGTTGAGACCAGCTATTGTGCATTGGATCAATAAAATCCAGTATTATGTTTCATTTAATAAAACACGTATTAGTACTTTAGCATAATTTATTTCCTTTTTACTATTAGTAGAACGTAAATATAACAAAACTTCTTCAATATTGCCATCATTAGATATGAATAAGTAAGTAAAATATGGACAGTGTATGATGACACTTATAAGGGTGGGGTGTCAGTTATACGGGTGGAGTGTCAATGAAATCGTTTCAAATTTTAACAGCAGATAGCTTTTTTTATGGTAAATAGCCAAAAAAATGTATGAAGCAGTCGACTATATTGTTTTAAAGATATAAGGAATCAAATAATTTTCAAAAAAAAATTCAAACCTTGATATCTCAAGAATCATAGGGTTTTGAAAGCTGCGCAAAGAACTTAGCCGAGTGACATAAAAATTCTACCTTTTCCCAAAATTTCAAATCTATTAAAGTCTTTTTACTCTCGTAAACGTTGGACATAGAAAACTCATTTTTTTCAGTTTTCGATTTATTACTGAAAAAATAAGTAGTCAAACCACTTGAAATTTTAGTGGAATATAGTTTGACACGTGATCCATCAACATGATTTTTTTCGTGAGGTTCTAATATTCCAATTAAAAGATATGGCTTCTTCAAAAAAATTCACCATTTTCGCATTTTCTGCCAAACGGTGCGCTCGATCCCGAGGGCCAAACGGGAAAAAGTAGGTAATTTTATTATCTTTCAAATGCGTAGTAGCTGAATTGTTTGTAGCAATGGGAAGATAAAAAGAACGCAAAATATAGTTTTGCAAAATTAAAAAAATGGCCATAAAACGAAAACTAGTTGGCAAACTCAAAAAATACTTATTTTCCCGAATTCAGAATTCCAAAATAGATATACATATCAAATTTTATTGACATTTACAGACTAGATTTAGAAATATTACGGTATACATACACCAACACACACATCCACACACACACTCACACACACACACACACACACACACACACACACACACACACACACACACACAGACACACACATCCATACGGACATTTTCTAAAAACACGTGCTTCGAACTCCAAACACCTCAGAATGGATTTCTAACCTATTTTTGACAAAGTCGAAAATTTTACTATTACAAAGCTTCCACTAGGAGGAAGCAAAAAAAAAATCAAAATGTTTGAGCAATACAAAATAGTCTGAATGTCGCCAAATATATGCGCATAATAAAATTAATTCTGGCTCTCCTCGAATGTATTTTTCAAGGGTATTTTCGACGAAATGAGTATAATGAAGTGCGAACATTCTACGAAGAAGAAGCTGCGTTGATGCTTCAAATATTGGAGGGCATATTTAAAACGAAGATAATGACTGCGAATCTAGGAATCATTATATTTGTTTCCTCGAAAACATAAAAGTTTTGAACGCCAACGTGTAACCGCCATACACGAGAGGGTGATTCGCCATCACAAGAGGCGAATATCACGCGCCCTTTCCGAACGAAACTTTTTATTCATACATGAGAGCATGGAATAGCAATTTTTATCAACATGTATAACACGAAAAAAGTGCAATTTTACGCACATATAATTAAAATTAGTAAAATGAAGATAGTGGCATAAGTAACCCAGCCCCATTATGACAAGGTGCAGTGTATACTTATGACACGATCATACACTCTTTTTCCAGGTGTACGTTTCAAAGAGTAAAAATGAGACATTAACTTGCAGTAAGAAATTCTAGTATATAGGTGCAGCTCATTATTGTACAACAACTGGCCTCCAGAGAACCGAATAGCACATTGGTTACAGAGTGTGCAGGCATACGTTTTCTAAAGTTTTTTCTTCGAGGCCATATACATAGTAGCAGTTATACATAGGACATAGGGGAATTGAAAATATGGCTTTAATTAAAACGCGCGTCGATCGACACTTCCGATTGCCCGGAAGTTTCGCGACCTCTAAAACACAACGGATGCGCATGACTCACAATTGGATCGACGTTCCGCTGACAAACAAGCCTGACTCTGCGAAGGTGTTTTGATATGAACAAGTTTTCGCAGTGAACGAATTGACGCTACCTTATATACCTATAGAAATAGTAATCAGCTGCTTCCCATCTCTCTGTTCGCGTTTCAATGCAATTAATTGTTTATACTTGAAATTTCCAATTACTATACAGGCTACCTTCGGGGAATCTGCCAATGAAACTGCGAACTTTAAATAACTAGCTAAATTCAAGCGCGCCTCGCGCGCTCATTTTTAATGTACGCGGTTTGTTTATTATAATGTCTTAAAAGTATTCAAAACGCTAACATATATTTCACAATTAAGTTCAAATTTGTATTTGATTGATGTTCTTTCTCAAGAAGATAAGTAGTATTTTCTAAAACAAAGCAGATTATAACGCAATCTTGTTTTTGAGGTTAGAATATAATTATTAATATGATACAAAATAAGCTAGAATGATTATAAACGAAACAATCATATTATCAATTATGGTCATAAAAAGAATCAACTGAATAATAGACCCAAAATCAAGATATTAATATTAAACTTGAACCATACTAAAACATTTTAAATTTTGGCGCCATTCAACCGGATGTCTAGCCATAGCCAATCAAATCGAGTCCATATAAAAAGGATTCTACTCCTACGACGCAGGAGTCACGACCCATGGCCTCTGTACTCTGTATAGGTATACTTCGGTTTTAAAAATGGAAAAAAGTGACAGAGAAATCCAAGAAATGCATTTCTCACATCGAGAGTATATGCACGCAAGGCGAAGCTCGAATATACATACAGGTGTCCTCTAAGCAAGGTTTTCATTTACCGTCGGCTTTCTTCTTGGCATACTTGAGAACTATCGAGGTCCTTTCTTCTCGACTCGCTGCATGAGACAATACATTATAATATAGACACGTCTAATTCAAAACGTCAAAGAGTCGTCATTGGTACATGGAAAAAGATTTTTTTTCCCTCTGCACGCGTAGCTCAATGCAAGAGAGCAACCCCTAAAAGTTGAAATTATACTCGGCCGAGTTTTCTCATTATCAAGTATCAAGGGTATACGCCACTGTGCGACTCCGAAGTTATAGAAAGAAATGCTCTATACAAATTTAGAAGTGTACAAGTGCGCGCAATTTTTTTATATCCGAGGCACTTATAATAATATAAACAAGAACGCGTTTATAGAGCGATTTTTCTATATTTGCGCAGCTTGCAGAGATATGTGCAAATCCACAGAAAACCGGACACTTTAGGGGGTCTGAGCGAATCCCTATATAAAAAAGTCATGACCGGATGAAGTGAAGCCAAGAATGCGTCAATATGATTGGCTCGTGTAGTGCGCATGCGTCAAAAGTATCGTTAGAATTTTTTGATTTGTTTTTGATTTCTAAAATTGATCCTAATACAAAGAATGTAATATATTACTATAATACATATCAATAATTATTAGTTGTGTATTTATAATATTCTATTGTAAATATTATCATTGTTACAAAAAGTGACATGATGTGAACGTTGACACGAACTGAGTTGAGACATAACCTTAAAATTTTAAAAGGTAGTTGGTGACGAAACCGCGGCAATTTTGAAATTTACATGAGCGCGAAATGAATCAATCATATATTGTAAAGTTTGATATATTTCCGTAATAGAAAACAAATATTAAAAATATCCATCAAGCATTTATATTTCATTTAATAAGTTAATGAATTAATATTCTACTACAGTGCGCGCAGCGCACTGCGCCAAGTCTAGTAAAATTTAAATTTGAGGGCACACCTACCGGACCAACTTTTTTGGGTTTCTTACGCCATCGAGAATACGAAAAACCTTGCGTTCCCGAGATTTCGAAATACTTATTTTTTTGTCGGTCAGTTTAAATTCTCTTATGGGAATTTAACATAGGAAAAGATTAACGAAGACTAGTTATTGCTCAACTGTATGGACTCAATGTCTGAAGGCACGATCGAAAAATGTGTATTAATACAATCAAAGTATCAGAAGAAAGCTTTAATTTGAGCCCCGGTGGGTTAAAAATGGTTGCTTAGATCGAAAGTTGTCTAGGCTTGAAAATAGCAAAAAAATCATGAAAACTTGAATTTTTTACGAAAATCGGCGATTTTTCCTATTTTTAAATTCCTTATAACTTTTGATCCGAGCGGTCAATTTTATCCATCCGGCGCTCAAATTAAAAGCTCTTTTCTTCTACTTTCGCATTTAAATATTTAGATTAACATTTTACTGGTTTCATCGGCTATAGTATATACCTATGCCTATCAATTATGGCTGTTTTTTTGACCTTTTTCATTGCCATATATATAATAGCAGCCCGCGTTCGGACACGTCCGAAAATACTTTTCATCATTCGTTACGCTCTTCGCCCCCTCAGTCGATTTGAAAAAAAAAATTGCTCATTCTTCTCGCGAATTCATGTATGCATCATTTCCGTATACCAAAATACGCCCATTCCTATATAGGTATACATATTAGAGTTGAACTATATAAATACGTACCATATTCGCAAAATCAGAAATAATACGTCGGCGCCTACTGTCACTAAATTATTATTAATATGCGCTATTTATGAGCTCGCCGAGTCCTGAATAACCAGGTGGATCTAAATTTAAACGAAACGCACATTTGCCGTTCGTTTGTAATTGTGCCTTGATAGCTGTTATGCATTGTCGGTGTCCCGCGTTACGCGCCACGTGAGAGTCGTCGGCAACTTCTTTTTTACGTCCGTCCGTTCACAACCATTATCAGTGGCAGTGATCATTCAGCGATGCAAATTCCATTGGGTTTAAATTTACCCTCGGTTTTGCGGGAACAAAGCGTGTTTTGGAAACGTATACTATAACATTTTTAATATTGTAAATCGGAAGATTAAGCTCTGCCGTGCCATAGATTTTTCAAAGGATTCTCGCCATACAGGTAATAATTAAATGTTTGTTGAGACTGGATTATTTGCGAGAATGGTTTAGTTTTATTTTTAGGGTGCAGGCTAAGAAAAAATATATCACCGGTGACTTAATTTAAAAAAAAAATCGTCATTATGAGGCTATAACCTGTGAAGAAATAAGGTGCATTTGGCATCGAAAACTGACGATAAGAGCCATGCTAATTATTCCAAGTATAACACTCTTGAATACTTGACAAACCTCGCAGATTCAATTTATCCCGCGTAAAAACCGTACAACTGCACGCTTCCGTTCGATCGAAAAGCTATATTTCCGTCGAAAATCTCTCGCATCCATGCCACCATTAATAGCGTCTCGAAGAAACCTTTCTCTGCACCCATACGTACGGCGATTAGCGCGAGGCGCGAATTCTTCCCCGTAGAAGTAGAACTCGACAGTCGACACCCATCCTCTCGGTGCGCAAGCCCACGCTCCCTCTCTCCAGCTCGCGTGAAAGCTCGCGGTTGCCCTGACGACGGCTTCGGCTACAGCCTCCCTCACGTGGATGCCGTCGGCTGGCATGCGCGCCGCCGCCGAGGGTATAAAAGCACCACCGGCCAACCCATCGAGCTCAGTCAGCGCCCGATAACCGAGCCCGAACTTTATCCTTCTCTCTCTCCCTCTCTCTCTCTCTCTCTCTCTCTCTCTCTCCGTCTCTCTCCGTCTCTCTATACGACTCGCCAACCGTCTGCCCGTACCTGTGCTTGCGGTGTAAACAAACGAGTAGCCATACGCAGACGCGCAGTGACGAAAGCTCCAGAGCTTGCGGAGCCGAGAGACGATTCCGGAGTGAAAGAAAAGAGCCAGTAAGCGCGTTCAAAGTGTTGATCATGGAGGAGACGACGCTGCTGCGGGAGCCCCATCACCAGGTGCCCCGTAGTCGAAGCAGTCAGCAAGTCGACCTGGTGGACGACGAGTGCAGCACCGACAGCGGCTGCTCGAGCGGCGGAAGCACCGGCAGCGCGGAGGTCCTCTCGCGGCGAGGGAGCGCCGACAGACACTACCATCACCACCACAGCAGTGCCGGTTGCGGCAGGTCCAGGGGCCGATCGACCAGCGGCCAAGAGCGGCTGAAGCAGCGCAAAGCCGCAGCGGCGGCCGGCGTCTTCTTCAAGACCAAGTCATCGCGCTCCTGGAGCCCCGAGGAGCAGCGGGCCAAGTGCCGGCCGTGTAACTCGATCCTCAAGTCGCCGAGCCACTCGCAGAGCCCCTCCGACACTCCCAGCAGCGACAGCGACAGCCTCAAGAGGTCCTCGACCGCCAGGAGCTTGCGGAAAGCTTTCCAGAGCTTGAAGATCTCGACGAGCCCCCAGTCCACCTCGGAGAAGAGCAACAACGAGAAGAACGGCCCGAAGAAGTGCCAGAAGAGAATACTCCGCAGCCCCGTGGCCTACACCTACGTCAAGGGTCTCTCAGGTTTGCCCACTCAGCGGATCCCCAGGAACGCCGTATAGCTGCCACTGGCGCTACGCTCCGGTACCGGACAGTAGACGCGCTTCGGAAAAAAAAAATGAACTCTGACAGTGCACTTTGCGGAGTGAGAAAAGCGTTAAGACGTTCCCGGTGTTTTTCACACGTTTTTACGAGAGGGACTTCGGCGGGAGGTTCGACCCGAGATTCACGACGTATAGGCTCTATATGCGATTAGTACATAGTCGTCGATACTACTACACTACCTACTACTACCTACTACTACTACTACTACTACTACTACTACTACTACTACTACTGCTACTACAATTACCCCCGATAGAGCCAACTAGAGCCACACTCACACGTAAACCTTATCACTCCGTATACCTTCTCTCTGCTCTCTCACGTACACAGTTCAACACTGCAGGACGGCGATTTTTTGAGAATTGTATCGGAGCTGGAGCTGTATACCAATTTTGGGATTCTGCACTGCATTAACGTCCAACGTCTATGCATCTTATATATTATATTACGATATACGAGGAACATTCTTAGACTTACCAATTGTATAAGCACGGTATACATACTATATACTGTAATATATAACGACCTTATCATTTTTGCTACTTTTCTTAATACTTTTCAAGTCTCGTAATAATATAATGGAAAATCAAGTTGTATAAAAAAAAAGAGTGAAACGACAAGGATTGTACGAAATAACGTCCCTTTCGCAACTCATTATTATACATATATACACACACACAGTCGTACACATTATATTATATAGACTTTGGATTTCAAGTATATTCACAAACGCATATAATGTACTCCATTATTCGATCGATCGATCGCTTATGTATTATTATTATTATTATATACCTACGATATGTAACTTATATAGACACCAGCAGTGATAGCGATAGTACACAAGGAAAAGTCACGCTTTCCGGTCGTCTTCCAAAAGAGTCGAGTCGTCGTCGCGAGAAGTCGAAGAGAGAACCGCAGGACAGAAAGATGCGCATCGCTCGATTTTCTATAATTATAGTGTCACACAGATAGAGAGAGAGAGAGAGCCGGCATTCCGTGAAAACGTGTAGTAGTATAACATATCACATATTTCGTGCGAGCGAGTATAGCTGCAGCGATGATCACGATTTCTTTTATCCGAAGCGTGCGTTTCGTCGCCTGCTGGCATTTGCGAGAGAGAAAATATAGCTGCGCGCCAAGAGCGAAAAGAGCGAGACTACCGGACGATTGCATTCTAGTTCGTATAACCGTAGCAGTCAATTACAATGTCATTTAATATATATTATACGATATGATATAAAGACTTTGTTGATACAAGTGCGACAGTCTGATGCTGAATACGAGGACAGACCTTTTACCTTAGAGACATAACTTGCATTGTGTATGACCGTATATTATGTATTATTATACATATAGTTCATAGAGTGTATTTTTTATCACACAAGCATCGAGTCTATTTAGCAAGCATTAGTTTCGTTCTCTACTCTTTCTCTTATATCTATCTATCTCTCTCGATTCGTTCAGATTGCGCCAACTGCAATACACAATTATATTGCGATATCGATCAATGTCTCCTTTACGTAATAAGTATCGTGATTCGTTAAACATTTAAACTAGTATACCATCAGCAGCGTTTCTCAATTTTTCTTCGATGTCACTAAGAAAAATCACTCACTCACACGCGTGCAGCTGATATATAATATGATAATACATTGTATAGATGAGCACCGGATTGTCCACAGGCAGATATATAAATGAGATTCTAATCGAGGGATACACTATAAGCGCGGCGGGAAATTTCGAGCGCGGCACACGCGTATACATACTTGTGTGAAATAAAAAAAAAAAAAAAAAATTGTCAATGATGCCTGCGTCATCCAATTATAGTGCCTTTTGTAGAGTTTCCCCTGTGTTGTGTCCCGATATGTGCAGAATCACAAACACACACACACACACACACACACACACACACACAAAAACACGCCTCGAGACATGACGAATATATAAGGTGCCATTGAAGCGGTGTATACGAAGAGAATATTTAACAAAAGTAATAAAGAAAGCAGACCTCAAAAATTTAAGATATGCATACGCTATAAGACTTTTCATTCTTCGTTTCGAATGTACATTGTATACAGACGAACCGACTTTTCGTTGTTTGTTTTTTTCTAAATCTATATCTCGATTATGTGGATATCGTTGATATACTGCATTTACAGCGTGTAGGATTTGAAAAAGAAAAGAAAAACTTCGATTCGAATTAATTATTATTACCATTATGATTGTGTATAGATTACATAGAATAACCGTATTGAGAAAGCCCAATGTGCAGGCAAAATGCGCAAAAATGAAGATTGAAAATAACTCAGGTCTGGCCGTTTTGTACATACTATACTATGTATACGTAAACATGTTCTACGATTGAAAATAAACGTTTTTCATGTCATAATAACTTAAATATACTCGTATTTATTGCATTTCACCCTCTTCCCGATCTTCTTCCAAAATAAACTCATTATAACTGTTTTTAATTTAATTTTCACTTCGAGTCAAGTTTTTTTGTTAATTTTATAAATTTTTTACGCATATGCTAACCGTGGCATGCCTATATATTTTCTACGATTCTACGAATCATTTATAAATGTACAGCCGTGATACGAGGCGTTGCACAACTGACGTTCTTCTATTCCAGTTATGGGACTTTGCAAACATCTTTTGTTATACAATCAAAAGAAACTTTCCCGCATACTTTCCTTGATTTTTCTAAACTGCATCGCACAAACAAAGTAGAAAAAATACCGATTCCTGGCTCTTCCCCGTAAAACATCAAATTGACGCCTTGACGGGGATGATGCTTGTAAGACCAATATGCTTTGTATCGGAGTATTATGCTGGCTGGCGTTTAGTGTCAGCGATAGACAAAACAATTACACGGTTTGGCCGTATTGTGCAGCTAATTAAGCTCAATCAGTGATGTAACCGTGTGGCACACTCGATCTGACCGAACGAATGTTTTAGGATTACATAACTGGATTATCGGAATTTTTCTCTTTGCTTTGTGGTCAGCTCGTTGAGGGAAGATTATAGACCATCGGTGAGTTTTTCGATTGCGTAACCTGTGTCTTTTGACGCTATTTGCAAGTTACATGACTATCCTGCATCCATTGTTCACATCTGTAAGTTTTCAAGCGATATAACAGCGTGCGAGTTCTCTCTCGTCAGTCCTGGTTTACATAAGATCTGCGAGCTGTATAGATATTATTTTATATATTACTCGCTGAAACTGGCTCAGAAGCCCTTAACCCGCAGCTATTGGACGTTAAAATCTATAACTTTTACAAAGTAAACTCGTAATGCAGCTGGCTAAAAATGTATAGCAACGGTATAAAATAAGGGTTGATCGAAAAACCGTAAGTCTCGCGCTCTCGCGGCTCACAGTCATGACCTTCCCCATAATTTGAGGTCAGGAGCACTACGCCACGCGTTGTTTCACCGTTGAATAAAGCAATCGCGGCTCAAGCCAAGCGCGACACACTGCCTCTCGCTGAAAATGCTAATAATTATTTCTCTCTGTATTCATCAGAGCTAAACTTCCGAAGGAGAAGTCCTGTGCCGCGACTCGAGGAAGTAACTTATCGCGACTCGATCGCAGTAGAGTAAACACACGCTTGTTTATATTTCACGCAGGTACTGCCTGTCAACAATTTTCAATGTCGACTGCTACTGCATTATAGAGACACTCCTTCATCGTCCTTGAATCTCGCTCTTCTAATACAATGCGAGCTTGCAATTATAGCTCCGAACTGCGACGTCGAGGCTGAAAAAGCTGGAGGAAAAAGAGAAAAAGCATCCCTTATCAGCACGTGCCATTGTTTGTCCAGGTGGCACAATCTCTCTCTCTCTCTCTCTCTCTCTCTCTCTCTCTCTCTCTCTCTCTCTCTCTCTCTGGCTGGAAGGGCGTATACATCGGAGAAAGTTCGAGGCGTCCTCGTTGTGCGAGCGCGGGAGAGAGAGAGAGAGAGAGAGAGAGAGACGATCGAGGGGTGGCAGTAGTTCGGGTGCGGCTGACTGAGGCAGGCGTGGGGGTAGGTCGTCGAACCTGGCCACCTCTGACCCGATTACAAGCGCCATCCCTGGCTCTCTCTCTCTCTCTCGCGCGCGCGCGCGAAACTCTATATAACTGCAGTGATGCTGCAGCCGAGCGCGCGTTATATGTACTGACTCTTTGGAGTAGCTGTGTGATATTTACGAGGCCGATATACTCGCTCTGCGTGCAGCCTGCGTAATTAGAGTTGCCCGCACTGACGCTGAGATGTATGTATGGCTGCGCAGAGAGAAGTGATAAATTGTCGAAAGAGGGCTTTTATCGTCGCAATAATGCTGTGATGAAGCTTTTTAGTGTACACAATACACATACGAATCGAGTGATTCCCGATCGGCTTTGTCGGGTGGGAAAAAAGATGAAAGAGAAATATTAGAGATTTCCGGGTGGGATTATTGTTTTCTCGAACGAGCTTGCTCATGGAGGACGGTACATCCCTTTTTCCTCCTTTAGGTATAACAATAAGCACGACGATAATATATAGACCTCTACAAGCTGTTTTCTTGTGTAAGACACCTTCCTCGCTGTGACAAATGTTGCAAAACTTTTCGATTCAACAAAAATTTCTTGAAAACAACGTCTCGCCACAGGGTGTACATACGATCTCAACCCACAAATCAAATATTTAACGCACACGCGCACCTCGTAACCATGATATAAGACGTCTATTTCCATCTCCGCAGTAGATACGCACCGGATCTGGTCAGACACGTGCACGAGGAGACGAGCTCAGTAGAATCAGGAACTACGCATCCAAAAGCTCGAATAGATTTTTCACCAGACTAGCTCCCCTAACAAAATGAAGACCTCCGCTTTCTTCGCTAAAAATAGCCGCGGAGATGTATTCGCTGTGTGTGCGCCGCGCCGAAGAATATAATCACCAGGGCCAATGATTAAAAGCGCGCGAGCTGCGCGGGTGGATTACTTTCGCGCAGGTGGAGCTAGACAGAGAGCGAAGGATATACTGCACGTATACACACATATGTGAGGGGTAAACCTTGACCGTAATGTCGCACTTCGTGCGGCGGATCCCTTTGATCTTGCGCGGCCGTCTAAAAACTGCATTCGGAGGCATAATTTCGAGGGCGTCAGTACTGGCGTCGACAGACAAGCGATGAATCCGATGATGCTTTCCGTTCGTTGATTAAGGTCCTTTGCGAGGGTTGCCCGAGCTTTTGTTTTCAACGAGGGATGAGTACATAGTAGCGGTACACGTGTTGTTCGGTGAGGGTTGCTCTCGACGCACGGGCTGCGACGTTTTCCGGTAGGTTTGGGGCGGGTACTTAGGGGAGATGCGCCCAAAATGGAATGTTTCCCTGAATGGAACGTTTTCATCCGGCGCGAGATGGCGGCACTTGCGCGCGGCAGTTAGGTAGATTTTGCTGTTCAAAAAGTCATGTTCCGTGACCGCGTCGTGCGGGCAAGAAGTGTCTCACAAAGATTTGTTTTTCTCGTGTTTGAAGCTGCCAAAAGATAATTTCCGCTTTCTGCCAAGTCGCGATATCAGATAAGTTCAATCAGTTTTACCGCCATACACGTTTAGTTCAATGTTTGAACTTTCGAAAAAACCCGGAGTTAGTGCTGTATCTCGCTCCGTTCCGCTGTATGACCTCGCAAAGCGTAAACGACCTTTTTTCCCAGAATGGAACGAAGCATGTTTTCCCAGTACGGAATGTATTTTAGCTTAGCGTTGCCATGCCGATTGTTTGACTTTTGAATGTAAGGTGAATCAAACGCTTAGAATAGTCGAAAAAAGCATTGTTTAGCCTGGAAATGCTTTGAGGAAAGCTGGAAGAGAATCTGCGATCGATTTCGGTGCATTTTGGAAATATTGATGAAATTGACGCCAAACAAGGATAAACCGGCTGAAATAAGAATTTTTCACTTAAAGCAAACAATTTTAATGGTTTTTAGACGTTTACAGTGTATACGATATCTCAAAAAATTAGCTTCTACGGTTCGGCTTCCCATTTGGTTATTTCGCAAAATTAATGGCATCCCCGTTTAGAATTTTCAGAGGGCCCTATAACAGCAAGCAAATCCTTCAGTTTGAGCGACTTTCACGGCCCTAATCGAAAGCTATGGCGAAATTAGCTAAGTCGTTCCATTCTGGGCGCATCTCCTCTATTGTCTAAATTAAACTTAATTTTAATGCATATACATACGTACGTGGGAACCGCTAGGGTCGATATCGATTGCCAAAACAAAGCAGTTCTGGACTGGCCCTTTCGTCGCCGCATAAGCTCTCCCCTGTGGCAGTTGAACATAGGTGCAGGCGCATAGGCGCTTTTCCATTTCTCTCATAACAATATGCGCGCCGAGTCTATGATATTATAGTGGTACGCAATCAATGCTAAAACTGTCTTGTTTTGGCCTGCTTTTCGGCCGCTCATAGCGATTATCATGCATAGTACCGTCGCCATCAAAAAAGCAATCTCCGCAAACATCGAAATCATTGTGTGTGTGTGTGTGTGTGTGTACATCCCTTAATTCGTAAAAACGAATAATCGATTTCAACCCGAGCAAACACACAGAGAGATAATCGGCTCGATTCAGCGTAAACAAAGCAAAGAATCAAAAGCGAATCTCCCGTCATCATCGCCATCCTTATCAGAAATCACGGTCCGGTCAACCTCAATAAACGCGACTCGGCGCACGTACACGCACCCTTGAGAATCTTTCTACCACACTAAAGCACGTGTGTCTCCATAGCTCGACAAGGCCGCCATACACACACGCGCGCGCGCGCTCTCCTCGCAAATTTTCAACGATCTACTCTCGATTAGGGCCTAGTGTGCGCACCTCTGTGTCCTCTGTATATACGTTCAGGTAGTACATACAGAAAGAGCGCGAAGCGCGGCGCGGCTGCCGGCCTATAAATAGAAAACGTGACTCGTATTTAGGGCGGTTTGCGGCTATATTTAGATCAACCCACTTTGGGCGCCTAGCGCGCGCGGCGACGTGCAGCCGCAGTTAGCGTCGCTGCTGTAGTATATATGTAGTGTATGTGTGTGTGTGTGTGTGTGTGTGCATAGGTAGAGTGGGGGTGGAGGCTGCGCGCGAGAATCTCGTTCAAAGTTCACGGCAGACGTTGACGGAGCTACACAGCTGACCCGGGTAAACGCGCCGGTGTGTGAAGCGCGACGAAATTCGCTGAAGGATTTTCGATCGAGTGCCTTTTCACCGCGATTTTCCTTGATTTCGGCTGCGCTGGTGCGGGATGAAAGGGGGAAATGTTAAGAGACAGCGTTTCGGACGAAGGCCGATTTTTCGCGGGAACTGTGAAGAATACACGCGCAAATGCCTCGTCGTTACTTTTCACTCCGCGCGAGCGCGTTGTATATGAGAACTGGTCCATTTTTCGCGCATTGTTGCACTGGCCGCTACTGTTTTCTCTCATAATGCACTGCCGGAACCAAAAGGACACAATACACTCTTGAGTCTTGGCTCACGTGCGTATAGATATAGACGTCGTCGACGAGAATAGACATCTTTGCGCTAAAAGTTCGATATGAAGCACGACTTTAGCTTTACTGCGAATCAGGTCCGGGAATAATAAGCATACGAATAACTATGAAACCTTCGTTATATAACAACTCCTTATACGGCGTCGACGGCTCAATGAAAGCAATTAAATCGGCGCTCGCATAATCAAACGAGCCCTTGAAAAAAGAAACCTCATCTCCGCAAATAGAGCCTCTCGCGGAGCTGGTAAAATAATGATTTCCTGACAGACCTTGCAGCACACACTCTATACGCATGCGAGTAAAATAAAAATCTGAATGGAGTGAGGGAGAGAGAGAGAGAGAGAGAGAGAGAGAGGGATCAGTCAAAGGGGAGTGGCGCACAGCAGCGCGTGGAATTTCAAATGCGGCGCGAAGGCCGCCAGGGGCTGCACAGTATATAGTAGAGAGGGGCAAATTAAAAACCGAACGGCAGCAGCAGTAGCATCCATCAGCAACGCGTCATCGCGACTCGTCAAAGCGTGTAAGTAAGCTGTTTACCTGGACACAAAGCCGAGGGCGAAAGGTCGGGGACGCGGCAAAAAACAAGACGCAGCCTAGCTGCAGCAGAGCCTAGGCAGCGAGTTTTCTAGGTCTTTTGTACTCGAGCACTTATAAGCGATGTTCCGGCGCACGCTTCCTGTGGCCATGACGGCCAGAAGCAAAGAGAATGACCCAGTTGCAGGCTTTTGCACCCGACGTCGGGGATGACGTCACTGACGACGCTACCCGCTGCTGCATCAACCCCATTCACGATCCAACACTGACCCAGATATCGGAGCGTCTGCTTGCGCAGCTGCGCAACCCCCATGAAATATCATCGTTCATTGAGGCTCGCAGCTCCTAGTCTCTCTCTCTCTCTCTCTCTCTCCCTCTTCGCTCCTCGAATATATGAACGGGGTTGCGCGCGCGCTGTACACGGCTTTTTATTTATAGCGGCGGCTGTGACTTGTTTTTTCATTGTTTCGTTGCGTTTTATTAAGTGCTCGACACGCGGGCTTTTTTCGGGAGTAGTTTATTGCGCGGAGAGCTGGTTTATGCGCTGAGCCATTCCTATACTGTTCTGAACCTACTGAAAATCGCCGCATTATGATCTGTGGCATAAGTCGAGATCGAAGGTCCAGGCTAAATTTTATACCATAGCCCGTGGAGTCCTTTTTACCGCCGTATCAAAACGATTTAGAGGCTTGAAAACAAAAAAAATTATTTTATCTTCTCAATTTAGAAGACGAACAAAAGTCTCATCGCGTCCCCTAGCACGCTTAGTCAACTAAAATTCAATTTAAAGTCTAACGACGAAATAATCTCAAGCTCCTTGGCTCCAAAGCCCGGTAAATCCCACTCTGTCTACTCACACCTGTCTCCTCCAGCCCCGAAAAACCTCGAAGCTAAAGCATCCTTAAAAACGACAGCAGCAGCAGCAGCAGCAGCAGCAGCAGTATAGCCTGATGATGCAGCTCGAGAAGAGACGACAAGCAAGGCAAGGTTCAAGGCCCGACATCGGCGAGGGTCGTCCGACTCATCCTTCACACGCAGAGAGACAGAGAGTATAGAGGACTCGTCTCCGTTCGCGCGAGCGGTATTAATAAGCGAGAGCGCCGCAAGGTAAGGTCTCGCAGCTGCGGGCACTTATCGGTTGCCGCAGCAGCCGCTGATTGGGGCCGGCGCAGGCAGTCATCGGCAGTAGCGGCGGCGCGGCGGCGCGGCGGCAGCCCTCCTCCTCACCCCCTTTTTGCGTGGAATTTGGCCCAGTTTTCACCTGACGCGCGCGTGACGTCACGCTTGTCATTGAAGACCGCGAGAGCGCAACGTGCCCTACTTCCGTCAGTTGGACAACGACGCGCCGTCTATTGCGCTGCAGGGGGATGCAAGCTCTGCAGGGGCTCGATTCATGGATCATCCGCGGACGCCGTAGCTTCCTCTCTCCTCCTCTCCTCTTCTTTTTTTTGACGATCGTTCGCGTTGTAATCTCGTGGGGGTTGCTAATCGGTACACGATGTCAAAGGTACAAAAATACCCTCGACCAGCTTCGCCGGTTCCAGCCGAGAGTCAGCCTTCCGAGCTCGCAAGCTCTCGAAAAGCTCGCGAAGAAATAAAAAGAGGTCGATTGATCGCTCGAATTCGGAAGAGCGAATATCCACACAATTCGTGTACACATACTGCAACGCATCGTCGACCGGCTGCAGCATCGTCTCCAACACACATATAAACACACACACACAAACGCGCTCGAGAACGAGGGCACGACGCTGCAGCGGCAGCAGCTCGCACCCATTCAACAGAGAGGCAAGCGGGTCTTTGCTCTCGCCGCTGCAATGACGTCGCGGCGACGTCACGTCGTCATGGAGACGCCGGCGACGTTTGCTCACGCGGCGATCCTCTCTCGCACTCCCGCGCAGCCGCCGCCGCCGCCGCGGGGGTAACTGGAACATTGACCTCCAACTGGGTCCCGCTCGCGCGCGAGAGAAAGAGCGGGAGAGAGAGAGAGAGAGAGAGAGAGCGGGCTCAGCCAAACATCCCCAGGACCCACGCCCCTCGACCCAACCTCGCTGCTGCTGCTGCAGAGACCTGCTAGTCTATGCAAACTCTCTCGGAGGAATGCAGTGCCGCCGCTGCTGCTACTACTGCATTAAGCGGGGATGAATTTTTAGAGGGAGAGGACTCTCGAGGAAGAGTAATTATGATGCGTGATACGACGAGGGGGTGTGTTAACGAACCGTTTGTTGCACCTGAGAGAGCTTGATGCGTCAGAAGGTGGGAGGGATGATTTTTTATTTGTCGTTTCTTGTAAAGTAGAATGACTGTTCGCTCGGATTTCACGATTGGACGGTGCCCTTGGTTTGGAATTTAATATATTTGCGGATACGTTGCACAAGTAGGTACGTCCTGGCTCTGGTTAGACGCTCGTTCAACCCTTTTTCACCTTCGGCACTAGACTGTACATTTTCTTGTTCGAGTCAACATTTTTCGGCTCGATTGGTTTTATAATCGAAGGTGATTCAGCGACTTGATTACTTCCATCACGATCAGCATCAATAAGATCAATTTTATGTAATGCTGGATCATCAGTATTGTTTTAGAACGACTCCTTTGTTTGCTCCTCAATTTTGAACTTTTAAACCTACCAAAAAATCCAGAATGTTTCTCTTTACTTTTATCTTCTTGACTTGATCAACTTCTTTCGCGTTTTTGGCATCATCGACATGTGATGTTTTGCCAATTGCACTTCCCGTGATAGCAGGATCATGAGCATTTGATGATTCTGCAGTTTTTCGAATGTCTTCTAATAATTTCATAGTCGCTACTTTCGATTCCTCATCTCGACTATCAAACGAAACATCTTTTAAATCTTATGACCTGTCTTTTTTTAGTTTCGGATTTCTCTCTTCTGCAAGTCACACTCGAAGCTCGACCTCTTTATTTATAGTCCTCTAGTGCGTCGGGAACTCGCAACGAATGATCATGAAAAATAATGATGCAATTTATGGCATAATAAGAAACTGCATTCTGATGAAAGATAAGCATATTAGGAATGAAATGAATCGTAAAAATGGTTTTTTCAATAAAGTAAGGGTAAGCATGTAATAAAGATAACAAATATCAGATAGAAAACGTAAGAACGTCTTTATTGCAAATTTTTATTGTTCGAGCATGGCATTTGAGTTATCACTGCTGCCTCTAAAGGCACCACAATTTCTCTAATGTTACATTTTTCGCAGCCAAGCTGGTAACGAGCCACTTTTCTCACAATCGTATGAGGCAAGATATTATAAAATGCCTCGTCGATTTCGTTTTCCAATTGAAGCATTGGGCGATAATAGTGCTGCTCAATTAAATCGACAGCTTCACTTATGGAATCCTTATACGCTGGAAAAACGTCGAGATCATGCTTCCTGTACATGCTCTCGAATTCGCGGTTCCGCATGAGCGGTGCTATCTCGCGCACTGGCATTTCGTCAAGAGATCCAAAAATGGGCAATTCCCGATGAACCTCGTAGAATTTGCCTTACGGATTTGTTCGATGCAGTCTTGGTAATAACTCCACAGCTCCGGATCCTTCTTGATGCGTCGTTCGTCCTCTCATGCGATAAACCGCCGCATGCACGACGCTTCCAGCGCAAGCTTTCTGAGTATCAGCCGGATGCAAGCATTCGCTGTATTCATCTCGATCATCGGAGAATAAGGCATATCACCATGATTGTCCTTGAGTTGAATATCCTCGCCGAAGCACAGAAGTGTATTAATGGCCTCCTCGTCGAAGGAGTCTTCAATCGTTTTCATGTCAATGTCCGCGCCGCGTTCGAGTAGAGTTGTTATCATGTTTTTCACATTATAATGGTCCGTCATGGCATACCCAGCAGCGATATACAGTGGAAATGTGCCGTCCAATGTTCGTGCATTTACGTTTACCCCGTACTCCAAACAGAGCTTTGCCTGGAAAACAAATCACAGTAGAAATTGAAATATACAAATTTCTCTCAGCTTTCCCCCTTGCGACCCACTGTACTTTTTTGACAAGTGCGTATGTCCCTTTTTCATTTATATAAGTATACGGGCTGAATGCACTTAAACAACTCAATTACAACATTTTTTTAAGTTACTTAGGTTTAGAGAGAATATTCACTTTCTAATATATCAGATATAAGGTTCCCAAAAAGGTTCCCTCAAAAAGGCCCATGGGACAGAATCCTTCGAGGAGCTATCACCAAGTTTAATAAAAATGTATGACCCGCAGAGCGTTGTCTCCCTCTGTTAGTGTAAGTTACGCACCCTATATACGTGAAAAAGGGCCTTGCCGTTTGTAACAGAGGAGCGAGGAAAGGCAATTTTTTTCAGCTCGGGTGAGACTTTTAAACTCGTTACCTACCAATGCGACCTTTCCTCTATACACAGCCTGATATAACGGCTGGTATTGGTTCGAAAAAATTCTGTCGTCGAGCTAGGCGCCCTTCTCGATCAAGACTCTGGCTTGGTTGCAAGTCTGTTCCACAGTGTGTAACTTACGGTCACATGCCAAGAAGTGTAGGGCGTTCATATCTTTAGCACACCTGAGGGTAAAATCAACTCCGTGTTCGAGCAACAGCAGCATCACTTCGTTGGCAGCACCGCTTAAAGCTGCCATGAGCAGTGGTGTTAGGCCGCTATTCGCAGCGGCATTCACGTCGGCTCCTTTTTCGAGAAGCATTTTGACTCCTTGACTCGTTTTTTCTCACCGCCACATGTAAGGCGGTAATAAGTAAAAAAAAAAATTTTGATTCAATTTAACTCCGAGACGCACGTTTACATCGGCACCTGACCGCGAGCAGCTCGGCTGATTTTTGGCAGCACAGTAAGACCGTGGACCACAAGAGCGAGAGCTTCTTTTCATCTGGAAAATATGGAAATATCTCGCCGAGGGCGGGTTCCAGCTCTAGTATTAGCTTGATTATGGAACCCTGACCGGCATGCTTGAAGGAACGAAGAAGCTCCTTCATCCGGCTGCTGCGTCTGATGGAACAGCGCTCGCGAAAGATCCTGCTAAGCGTTCGATGCAGCATCTGGTCATAGCGTTGGACGACTTCCTCGTCGTACGGATCTGATGGCGAGAAATCCAATTGATAGCCACCATGGCCGTTGCAACGTAATATTGCATAAGTCCGCATTTTATACTGCGGATCCTACCAGCACCCTGGTTGCGATATGTAGTATGTGAAATTGCTGTTGCTGAGAACAGAGCAACTATATATTGTCTGATGTCCGTCTTGATGAGCTTCGCAAAATTACGCGCAAGATTGTTGAAGAGCCGTTGTCTTTCTATACGATGAGGAGCATCTGCATCCTCTAGTGGCTCTATCAAAACCAGGCGCGGATCTAAGGGGGGATCGATAGGGGCGATCGCCCCCCCCCCCCCCAAAAAAAAGGTTTAAAAATTTTTGTTCAATTTGCAAATAACCAGACAAAAAAAACCTAAGAGCCCCATACCCCATATAGACTCCATACTTATAAAAGCCTAAACCCATATACTCCATGCACAGCGAGTAACAAACATAAAACATAAACACTAAACCCAAAACCACTAAACCCTCCTACCCCACGCACAGGGAGTAACGAACATAAATCATAAACGCTAAACCCAAAAATCCCAAACCTACCCTACCCCACACACAGTGATTAACAAACATAAAATGTAAACTCTAATCCACTGACAGCAAGTAACAGATATAAAACATAAACGCTAAACTCAAAACCCCCAAACTCACCTACCCCACGTACAGCAAGCAATAAACAAAAAATAAACGCTAAACCCACGTACTCAACGCACAGCGAGTTACAAATATAAGAAGTAAATGCTAAATTCTTATTATTTTATTTTATATATATACTAACACTTATAGGCTGCAAATATTTATTTTCAACTATGTCAAATTTGAGTTCTTGACTGGAAGTTTTGTATAAAATGAAAAATTAACGATAGTATCATGAAAATTAAAAAGGTTATAACTTTTTTCTCATGTTACAAATGTCCATAAAAATGTGAATCATTTTTTATATAAAATATAATATAACTTATCAAAGTTTAGATTTTCCTGAACCGTCAAACTCTTACCGTTAACACTTTTCTATGGATTAAATAAATTCATCTACTGATTATGAAATTAACAATAAACAAGTTGCTGCTGCACGTCAGGTAGATATGGGTTTAAGAAGAGTTTAACATCAACATTCTTATTTGTAACTATTTGCAACTTACTGACTCGCTATACGTGGGGTAGGTGGGATTTGGGTATGGGGTTTTTGGGTTGAGCGTATGTAGGTACGTTATAGTGTAGGTGGATTTAATACTTTAGAATTTAATATTTATTTTTGTATATTTTAGAACCCGCTGTGCGTGGGGTAGGTGGGTTTGAGGGCTTTGGGTTTAGCGATTATGTTTCATGGTTATTACTCGCTGTCTCATTGTGCGTGGAGTAGATGGGTTTAGGCTTTTATAAGTATGGAGTCTATATGGGGTATGGGGTTCTTGGGGTTCTTGGGGTTTATTCTTGTCCGGTTATTGTATGGTCTGCACGTGCGTTAGGTGGGTTTAATAGTTTCTTGGTTTGATGACCTTTTTTTTTGCTCCAACANCCTCTGGATCCGCCCCTGATCAAAACTGCAGGTCTTGAAAAAGATGCCGAGCCATATTCCTCCCTACCTTGGATCCCTTGGATGTGAATCCCCACCGAGATCTTATGCGCAAAGCATTTACATTTTTGAGCGCCATATTGCTATGCTTGCGAGGTTAGCGAACATAGGTATATTTTGCTTCCTTCTAGAGGAAGCTTTGTAATAGTAAAAACCGCTGCCAATTCATTGGCACGTAGCTACCTCAAACGAAATTTATTGTTCCAATAAATAAAATATTATTTTAAAATACAGTATGTGAATGTTATTTTAATATTATCAGTATGACATGAATTCGTAGGGAGGGACTTTACGACGTGCAACGACAACCCTATGAGAGGAAGCCAAATTTTTTAGAAAAATCGGTTTTTACATTTCAGATATTTACTTAAGAACCGCTCAACGAAATCGTTTGAAATTTTAACAGCAGATATCTTCGTTTATGGTGAATCACCAAATAAAATTAGGGGTTTCAAAGCTGCACAATGAACTTAGCCAAAACATATAAAATATCTACCTTTTCCCAAAATCTCAAGTGCAGTAAGGCCTTTTTACGCCCGTAATCGAGACTCAAAAGAAACTCATTTTTTTCAGTTTTCGATTTATTACTGAAATAGTACATTATGCACCAAGGGCGCGAATGATACATTGCGCCCGCGGTAGCATATACTATTTTTTGTCTTCAAAGGCCGCTAAATTTGAATTTTCAAATACCTATACAATTTGGCAGAAGAGGCGGGGAGCGGGCGGAAGGAAGGGGTCCAGGGGTGAAGCCCCGGCAGGGGGGTAGGGCGCGGAGCCCCCGCACGGGGGTTCGAGGGGCAAAGCCCCCCCCCGCACAAGAAAAAATTAATGAAAGATCAACAAATACAAATTCATTAAATTATACGACATTTTTACACTTAACTTGTTAATAAACACGTTCAATTTAACTACGAATAAACTCAAAGACATTCAATATATATAGACTCGCACTCAATTCAACTAAAAAAACAATATTTTATTTATTGTAACAATAAATTTCGTTGGAGGAAGCTACGTGCCAATGAATTGACAGCGGTTTTTTTTTGGTGATTCACTACAAACGAAGATATCTGCTCTTAAAATTTCAAACGATTTCGTTGAGTGGTTCTTAAGCTGAAATGTAAAAACCGATTTTTCTAAAAAATTTGGCTTCTACAGTAAAATAATTAAACTTAGAAATAATTAAAATAGCATTCACATACTGTATTTTAAAACAATATTTTATTTATTGGAACAATAAATTTCGTTGGAGGAAGCTACGTGCCAATGAATTGGCAGCGGTTTTTGTGAATAGATTTGATTTTGCTTCCTCCTCAAGAGGAAGCTTTGTAATAGTAAAATTTTCAGTTTTGCTAATACTTCGTGGAAACGCATTTGGAGGTGTTTGGAGTACGAATCATATGTTTTAGAAAATGTCCGTGCGGATGGCTGTGTTGTGTGTGTGTGTGTGTGTGTGGTGTGTGTGTGGTGTGTGTGTTGTTGTGTTGTGTGTGACGTATACCGCCATAATTTTGGAACTATGCGACGGATCATAATAAATTTGACATGCGTATATTTTTTCTAATTCTGAATTTAGGTCATTTTTTGTTTTATGATTCTGACCATTTTATGGCCATATTATAGCCATTTTTCTATTTTGAAAAAATATTTTGCTTTTTTATAATGATATGATTTATACAATATATTCAACAATAGTGTATCTAAAATAACATAAATTTGTCTACTTTTTCCCGCAAGATTTTGTAGATTGACTGATCTGTTCATTTTTATGATATATAAAGTAATTTTTCGAAAAACATATATATCTCAAAAATAAATAGTTAAATGTTTTAAAAAAATCATGACAATAAAAACAACGATATCTACTAGTTTTAAAAATTTTAAGCAATTTTGGCGACTAGTTTTTGAGATAAAAACAAAAACTAAAAAAAATGGTTTTTTTATGTCGTACGATTACGTGAGTAAAAAGGTTTAAATTGAGTTGAAATTTTAGGAAAAGATTGATCTTTTGATCACTTCGGCTAGGTTCTTTTTGTAGCTTATGAAACCTTTAGTTTTAAAAGATATTAAGATTCAAATTTCAACTCTCACCCTGTATACTCTGTGTGACTGAACATTATTATTTTTGTTAAACCATATAATTTGATATTAAAGCTTAGTATGTTTTGAGAGTTTTCATGGTTTTATAAAATGTCCGTGCAGATGGTATTGTCTGTGTGTGTCTGTGTGTGGTGTGTGTGTGTGTGTGTGTGTGTTTGTGTGTGTTGTGTGTGTGTGTGCGCGTGCGTGCGTGCATGCGTGCGTACGTATACTGTTATAATTCTGGAACTACGTGATCGATCATAATAAGATTGGACGTGCATATATGTTTTCTGATTCTGAATTCGAGTAAATTTTCTTTTAAGATTTAGACTATTTCATGACATTTCATGGCCATTTTTCGATTTTTGAAAAAATATTTTTGCTTTTATTACGATATGATTTATACAATATATTCAACAATAGTGTACCTAAAAGACTGCTACCGTCTTAAGAGAGCTCGCCGGGGCTTCAGTCCCGCGGATCTCCGGCGAGACCTCTCTCGCCAGGAGCTATGGAATACAGAAAATATTACGAGGGTCTAAAAGGCGACTGCGGGAGTAACTGAAATGAGCTTTTAAATTGTTAATAGGCGATTATGGGCATATAGAAAACAACGTCAAGGGTCTGAAAGGGCGCTGTGGGTATGTAGAAATCTATTGCAAAGAGTCAAAAGGCGAACTGTGGGAATACAGAAAACGATTACGATGGTCTAAAATGCACTGTGAGAGTGCTGAAATGAGCTTTAAAATTTTAAAAGGCGGATTATGGGAGTATAGTAAAACAAGTCAAGGGTCTGAAAGGGCGGATGTGGGTATGTAGAAATCTTGAAAAATAATTAAAGACTGATTTATTATAAAATTTAGCCAATTGGCGAATAGTCTTTGAGAAAATCAAAACGAAAAAAAGGTTTGATTTAATGTCGTACGATTCACGGAGTAAAAGTTAAATGAGTATGAAATTTAGGAAAAGATTGATACTAGATATTCGGCCTGTTTGTAGCGTAGAAAACCTTTAGTAGAAAGTATTAAGATTACAAATCTTCATCTCATCACCCATGTATAAAACTCATGTGGACTGAACATTATTATTTTGTTAAACCATATATTGGAATAAATTAGAGATTAGTAGTTATAGAGTTTCGATTGGTTTTATAAATGTCCGTGCAGATGGTATGCTTGATGTCGTATGTGTGTAGTCTGGTTGGGTGTGGGATTAGTATTGTGTGGTGAGCTGCGTGCAGTGCAATACTGCGACTTCTTGTTATATTACTGGAACTACTATCGAGTCGATAATAAGAGGATCCTATTTATGATTCTGATTGAGTAAAATATCTTATTAAGATTTAGAACTATTTATGACAATGCCATTTTTGTATGAAAAAATTTTTTCTGCTTTTTATTAGGAATAGATTATACAATAATTCAAAACAATAGTGTCTTAAAAGATGCTACTCGTAAGAGACGGTACGCTCGTGGGGATATCAGTCCAGACGGATCTCCGCGCACGTCTATCGGCCAGAGCTATGATCAGCAAGAAAAAATAGTCGAGCGTCTAAAAGCGACCGTGCGGGATATGAATGAGCTTTTAAATTAATAGGCGATGATAAGGGAAATAAGAAAACAACGTAAGAGTCTGAAAGGCGCTGTGGTAGTGTAAAAATCTAAAAGGCACAAGGTCAACAAAGGCGACTGTTGAATAAGAAAACGATTAACGATGGTCCTAAAAGCGCACAGTGAGATGCGAAATGGGCTTTAAAAAGTTTTAATCAGGCCGCTTATGGATATATAAAGTAAACAAGTCAAGGGTCGAAAGGCGCGGAGGGTAAGTTAAAATTTGAAAATAATTAAAGCGCAAAAACGTAATGAAGCCACCCGCAATTTTGTAATTTGCAGTTGTTAATGTTATTAACGATTCTGCAATTACTGGTATTTTTTTTATTACGATATATGTAAGTTATTTTAGGAGTTCACGGAGCTCTATCCTTTTGATATCCACCTTAGCCCCCACTCCCCTGATACCCCTCCCCTACAAGTGTCTTCCTAACCTATCCTTTTAGTATCGAATATTAGTGAATATTTAAATCAAAGAATGAGTTGATTGTCCCATGTAATTATCTTCCACTAGCAGAATAGGAGGAAGCTAAGTGCCAATGACTTGGCAGCGGTTTTTTTCTTGATTTACGACTTTGGAAAACTAAATAAGAAAATATACTAGGTTCGCTCTTCTTACGCGGTTACTGCATAAACTGTAATTACCGAGTTTAAGATCAAATTTGTCTTAAACTCGGTGAAAAATATGAACAATTACATATCCCCTCCCCAATTACGGTAACCAGGTCTCCGCTTCGTTCAGTTCTTACTGTCTATATACAAATATTCACCCCAAGTACAAAGTCCAAGTCGCGCTCCGTGGCTTTCGATATGTAGGTGTAAGTTGTGCTCGACGATGATGAGCATGTCACCCGGGACTCTCGTAAAGAATGTCCAGGTGTTCGGTGTAGAGAAAAACGAAATCTGACTAACGCGCTCCATAGCTTTTGATATGTAGATGTAAGTTGTGCTCGAAGATGATGAGCACATTACCCGGGACTCTCGTAGACGAACATAATGAGGGAAAGAAAAATCCTTTCAGCTAATTAGCTTCGAAAGATAAACTTGCCGTCGACCGAGTACTAAAATACACCCGTCGAATGACGTTAAGGGTTGGTTTCCTCGAAAGTGCGTAGGAACGGTAACAGTTCGTCTGCGTGATCGTCGCGCGAATAAATACCTATATACACTCGGCAGAAAAGCAGGCGTAACTTTATATATCGCGCTGCAGTAGTTTGTTATCGTCCCTCACCGAGAGCCAAGGAAAACGTGCCAAGAGGTATCGTGCAGCACTGCAAGCATCCATCACGGGGCAACGTGACTGTCTCGTGCTTACGCGATGTAAGTCGAGCCATTCGAAACCTTATTGAAGCGCTCTTTCGACGTTTAACTGCGGCTAACTTGCTTCGCGTGATGAAAAGGCTCGAGAAAGGGAGGCTGTATATATCTATAGCTTCGTCCTCGCTTACGAACTGCTGATAAACTCGATCCTGAGCGATCCAATTATCGAGTGAAAGAAGGATTTTTCCTTCCTCGAGTTCAATTTTGACGCGCATCGTCTTTTTGAAATTTCTTTGGTTTGGAAAAATTTAAACGAACCGTTGCGAAACATCATATTTCGAACCTCACGTTTCGAACTGTTGACCGAGTGTCATAATTGTATAACGGCTACCATCATAACCAGTAGTGGCGCCTCGAAGCTTTCAAACTATTTACGTCACAGCGTTACATTTTAACGGCGCGCGCTAAAATTTTCGCACTTACGCGGGTCTGACGGGACTTTTCGAAAAATGCACGTACATTTCCACGACTGCGACGCGCGAAAAAGATGATATTGCTCGAAGTACAACAAATCAAACACGTGATCGGTTTCGAATTTCCAACTATAACTGACATCGTGGCACAGCAACTAACAGTAAACACATATAATTGTTCAATATTTGCCGTGCGAAATACAATACTCGATCAACACTTCGATTGAAAGAAGACCCCCCGGGGCTGAAGAAACTACATTTTGCGATCGATAATGAATATTAAACTGAACAAATGGATGAGCTTCGAGGCGGTGATATAAAGCGAAGATTTTCGATTTCGCAGGTATGATTTTTTTTTATGATTCTGAAAGACACGTGTGGAAAAGCGTAGTGAGTAGGTGGCCGTATAATATAGCTATGGCGAAGAATGAACAGGAAGCAGGCTTCTCTTATTGATACATCGAGTGACAGCCTTGAGGCATTCAGTCTGATAAACCATTGAATGCGGAAATGAATACTAGCAAGTCAAAATAACGTATAGAAAAGGCAGTATTCAAATAAATACAACGTGACTTGTAAGTAAATTTGTAATATTTATCAACTAATTGTAAGAATGTAACATGATATCGCAAAAGTTCGATATCCAAGTCAATTTGTACCAATGTCAATTTTGTTTATCTATCACAAAAATAGAATACAAAAAATATCTTATAATAATCACAGATTTGAAAAAATCTCAGTTTTCATGCAAACTCCAAAACTGTCCAATCTGAGTCAGGCATTTACTTTGAACATGTAGCACTGTAGATAGGACGAGCCTTTCAGTCCCGTAAATGTGGCGGGATAATTGTAAATCAAAGCTGCGTTTTCTTCTTGTGCACTCGGGAAAGTGTGATGATTTTTTCGTGCTGGAAGCAGAGGGATTTTAAACGTTGAGCAAATTTTTCGACGTTTACAATTCTTATGACGTAATTAAAAAATCGTTAAAATTTGCATACCTTCGTTGACGAAGAAATCGGCAAAATACTGATTGGCTTTCACAGCATTGAAACTGTGAGGTATATTCTTTCCTTTGACCCATTCATAGGCGTTCTTTTCAGGGTGGAACTGGACTCCGTAGAAAGGCATACTGACGTGCTCTAGCGTTGATATGAATTCTTTACCGTTCCAGTCGCGATTGACAGACATGACTCGGAACTTGCGGGTTAAATTTGCCTTAGCGAGACTCTAAAATCAATGTATTTTTGTTTTTACTGCGCAATACATAGTAACGGTAGATGAATACAGAAATTATCATTTCATTTACCTCTTGGGTGACGCAGTATCTGTGATAGTTTCCAGTAACATTTTTAGTTTGCAAAATTTTAGTCACGTCTGACGGAGCTTTTTCAAATAGTCGGCTATTTCTGAAATCTGAAGAATGAGTTTAATATTTACTAAAAGAATAGCATTTTACAGAATTCTCTATCATTCATTCAATCAACGCTTTACATAACTAATTCGAAGCTTTCATTATCATGTAACACCTTTTACTCTTGACATGCTCTAGTCTGCAGGGGAGCCAGACCTGATTGCATCTTATCAAAACAAATGTTCACCCACTTTAATTATTCTAAACAATAAGATTAAAAAAATAATTCCAAGATAATATTTCATTTGAATCGATGCGATAAAAAAATGTCATAAATTGTTACGCAATGTTATTGAATAGCGATATCTGCTGCGTCGAGTGCTCTTTCTCAAACTTTTAATAGATGCATATATAGGTGATAAACTGACCTGGAGTGAATTCAAGAGGAAGAGCTTGATTATGGCTCGAACAGACGGTCCTGTGCTCGAATTTATTAGCCGCGGCGTATGTCAATAGTTCGAATCCGAGACACGTGCCCCATATAGGAAAGAAATCACCTTGCTTGTTGAATTTTTTCGCAATCCTAAAAACAGTGTATGATTGTTTTCATTGTTCAATTATTTCTGCAGAAATAATCAAATGATTTGACAAAATACGAACTTGTATATAACCACCCCCGCATCTGCATAGCCGTGGCTTTGATTGAAATACGTCGATCCTCCAGGAAACAAGACGCTATAATTAAAAAATATACATATACTCATAAGTTATTTATACACTTGATCGGAAACATTTCTCTGTGCGTATCAACTCGAAAATAATTACGTGGAAAAGTTTTTGTTGAGGGATTGACACTAGAATTTATCGATAGCAAAAACATTATTTAATTGATATGACAGGGTGGCAATAAGATAAGATAGACACTTAAAAAGTGTAAACTATTACGCAATACATTCTCTGATATTTGGTTGGAATAAATTTGCAATAAAAAATATTTAAAAATAAACAATTGTATACAATATAATTAGACCGGCGATGGCTCCGTGGTAAACCTGCCTCCCGGTCAAGGGGTCGTGGGTTCAAGCCCCCATCAGCGCGATCAGTTTTTTCAGATCCGATGGAAATCTTACTCACGACACCGGGTTTGAGAAAGGCATAGGTGTGATGAGCCTAGCCTGGAAACTTTCGAACGCTAAAATTCATCTAGAAACACAACACGATACGTTGTGAGGCCATGAACTTTCGAGTTCGAAAAAGCCACCCATTTATTATTATTTTATTTTTATACAATATAATATTTGCAATCTTGATCAACTTACCCGTTGATTTTACCGAGAATATCTTCGTAGTATGAAACGGGTTGTCCAATCCTGTAAAATTCAGAATTATAATTATAGACATTACAATTTTGGAAATAATCCAATGCGCCGCAGTCTGTACACACAAATATGAAAAAAAAAAGCGATAATTATAAAATCTCACCAAATTGGAACTACTCTGGCGCCGGCACTCTCTATGTACTTCACGTACGAGGCCGCGATGTAGCTATCATACATTCCTGGGTAGACCTCATTTAATTTGTAACTAATCTCCTGGCTCAAAATTCCTGAACAAAAAAACGTTTGGACGTGGGAAATTAATTTAATGCATTTCGATTAAAAAATGATTAGATGAAAGAGTGATGATGACGTCATGATCAATCAATTATCCTAATTCAAAATAATGTATATATAGGAAAATGTAAATACAATGACGATCGGTTCCATGCGATATTGTATTTTGCCTCAACGAAGGTCTTCTCCGAAGTTGATAATCGTAGCATACTGTTAAAACTCATTCCACAAGTTCTGCGTTCTCTATGGCTCTACCGAGCATGCATGCATCTATCTCGAAAAGGTATCAACTGAAAACTTAATTTGATGATGCTAAAAAAGTGAAAGACGAGATTCCCGCTACTTTCAACGTTGTTAATATTTACTTGTGCATAGCATAACTGCGATGTTGTGTAAAAAGCGACAACTAAGCTTTAAAAAGTAATAATCTAGAATAAAAAGGCCCAAAAGTTTTTGGCAAAAACACTCAACAAGCGCATATATAACCAAAGTATATCGGCTCAGCGAAGCTAATGCGACAAATCAAAATGATTATTACAATAGCTGATGGACGACAAGATGCAATAATACATTTGCATCATCAGCGAGTATCCCACACTAAGGGAGCTCGGAAAGGGCATTATGTAATCGTCATTTGACAAACGCTCAAGCGAATAATCAGCCTATTTGTCGAAGTCGACGCTGTTCTCGGTAATTAGACTTGACGCAGTGCATGTGCTAATTAAACTGATTTTTAAAAAGTATTAGCGTTCCTCGACAAAAGCACACAGTATATAATCTTCGCCCACTTCATTTTAGAGTGCTTCCTATAGCTTACTGCGCTGATAGCCGTGATGGGATTATAGAATTATAGAAAACTTTCTATAATTCTTTTAACAGCTCAATTTACGTAACTATGTGCTGGTATAAGAGTCTGTTTATTTTTTCAATCAAAAATTAAAAAAAAATAATATCGCTTGTTTACAAACAGGCTGTTTCATTGTTTGTTTATTCGATGTTTAAAAAATTTAATTTCTTAACACAATTCCACGGAAGAATCGTTTCTTGAGATACAACAGATTTTTTAAGCCTTAATAATCAATAGCGTGGAAGTACAATTCACGGGAACGCGTATTGTTTCAAATGATTGAAGTCATTATTGATTGCCCATTGTGCTCGTTAGCGAGGGCTTAACTCGCCATCGAAGCAACGCAAATACATATCGCATAAAACGCGAAAGATTTCGTGGAACTGTTTGCCTACCAAAGGGGTCCCATAATCGCGAGTTAAAAAATCGTACAAATAGGCATAAAAGTGAGTTATCAAATACGTTGCGCTTCAACTTTCGTAAATTCCCGCCAATACTTGACAGTACAATTTGGTGAAAAACATGGCAACTTCCTATAGACCCCTATATATTATATATAAGTCTGTTATGATTCAGCTATTTTACTGCAATACATTATTAAATTTCTACTATCAAAAATCGTTATTATAGGTATGTACAAATTAACATGATGAGAAATGAGGGGTTAGTATAAATAAAGGCTTTAACTATAGTTAGTACGACAGTCATGCTTATAACTTATTACATCTACAGAGTAAAGGCTAACACGTACCTATGATCGGACGGTCATTGAGGGCTACATTTTTCTTGGCTGCAAATACAGATGGTGTATTAATGAACAATATTCCAATAAGAAAGAGACCCGCTGTTATTGTCACATGCATCTTGAAAGCGAGAGATCGTTATTGTCTGTTCAAGCTATACTGTTCACTTTTTCAAAGAAAGAACTCGACACAGTGCAGAGCTGTCGAGCGCTTCGAGAACGACTGGCCACTTCGACACAGCTGCTCATTGGGCGACTTTATATCCAGCTGTCTCATTCAATCTTACATATATGCTTATCACAAGCGCGAGTTTGGAAATATTAATGTATAAGTATATTATTAAAGATTAAAGATTCACGTGTCTGATAACATGGAAAATTTAGTTGTCTGCTAATCAATCTGTCCGTATTCATCTAAATCAAGTCATTAATAACATAGTTATCAAAGTGACGAATTAATATCGACGTGTGTGGTATCCTCTCTTAAAAAAGTCATGATCGGATGTTGTGAAGCCTATAAATGAAGTTAGCGCTGAACGTGATTGGTCTACAATGTGTATCCGGTTTANTCCTCTCTTAAAAAAGTCATGATCGGATGTTGTGAAGCCTATAAATGTCCTCTCTTAAAAAAGTCATGATCGGATGTTGTGAAGCCTATAAATGAAGTTAGCGCTGAACGTGATTGGTCTACAATGTGTATCCGGTTTAGATGGCGCCAACATTTAAAATTCAATATTTGAATTTGAATGGTAACGAGTTTAATAAAAAACGATCGTATTTTATTAATTTAAATTCTGAGATTAGGTTTGTAACAATTAATTATTTATCTATAAAATAAATAACGAATATCTAACCTCAAAAATTGAAAAGCACATAACCTACATTATATTGGGTGATATATGATTGGTGAGACAAGATACATATATACAAACGTATTATAATTATTATAGAGTAAGGAAAATGTTAACGTTTGGATTCTATTTAGAATATAAAGAAAGAAGTGCGTAACGATATTACCCGTGCGAAGCGCGGTCGATTTTCCTATTTAAAAAGAACTGCATGATTTATTAGTAATTTTTTTTTTTTAATTCTTTACACAATAAGGCGTCGTCTATTTCGCCAACCGATTTAAATTTCGAAAATTGTTTAAATAAATAAAGTACATCGCCTATCATTTGTTCAAACGTATTAATTGCAAAGATTTTCATTATTTACAACATATGCACGTGTTTTTTGTTGATCAATCGGAATCTACTTTACCATAAGTAGGTAACCCATGCGGCGCGCGCGTCATAAAAATTTCGTTCGAGCTGAACACCGCGTGGGCGGGCCCGCGGCGACGCCATCATCGCAGCAGCACGCAGCAGAGTCACACTCGTGGTGCGTTGTAGAACAGTTTTTCACGCTTCTGATCCTCAGTGAAGCGATATTATTGCAAAATAATCGCCGAGAGGTTCAGGATTGTTGTTATTCGACATTTATTTTGTAGTGATCACACAAAAAACCGATAATCATGGTGAGTTTATTCATTAATTTGACGTTTACCGACTTTTCGAAATTTTGAGGTTACGTTCAACACGTGTTGATGTTTATTTTCCGGTTTTACGTTTAATTTTTGTTCAACTTCCCGATTTATTTAACAAATTGATTGAAATTGTTGAGTTAATTTAATTTTCAAGTAAATTGTTTATCGAACGTATCAATTACTTAATAAAATAGTAAATTAAAACTGGATATCTCTTTGTCAAGACTCGTATTGGATTTTCAACTTTTTCTCAAATATGTTTAATCATTGTTTTTCGTTTGTTTCAGACTGAAGAAGTGAATCCTAAAGCTTATCCGTTGGCGGATGCTACACTTACAGCCAAAATACTGAATTTGGTGCAGCAAGCATTGAACTACAAGCAACTTAGGAAGGGAGCTAACGAGGCTACCAAGACTCTTAACCGTGGTCTGTCCGAATTCATTGTGATGGCTGCAGATGCTACACCATTAGAAATCTTACTGCATTTGCCACTGTTGTGTGAGGATAAAAATGTTCCTTATGTATTTGTAAGAAGCAAGCAATCTCTTGGCAGAGCATGCGGTGTCTCGAGGCCTGTTGTAGCCTGCTCTGTGACAGTTAACGAGGGTTCACAATTGAAACCACAGATTACAGCTATTCAACAAGAAATTGAGCGCCTTTTGGTTTGAGCTTTTGAACTGAATTGTATAAAGAATCTTTTATTTTCATAACCACTTTTTTGCTCAATTTTCATAAATAATAAAGTGTAATAATTTTTCTACTTTGTAAATAAATATGTGCATAGAGTATTAATTTTTGTTCAAAAATTATCTAATCTTTCCAAAAGATTGTAATCAAGAAAAATGTATTTTTAAAATAATTCAGAACATACCCTCTTCTTTTGTACCGAAAGTTTTGGTTTCTTCTAAGCTAGCTGACATTATAGACTAAAGCTAAGTGACTACTGCTGTACACTCTGTATCGATAGTTCTTGGTCAGTTGCATACTTGCATACGACACTTTATTTTGTAATCAAACCAAGGAGTGATAAGAATTCTTAAACAATAGCCTTTCATCTATACAGGTATTGAGTCACTTGGTTTTAAAATAATGATTTTTGAAAGATATACTTATGTAAAAGATTAGATATAAAACCGTTATCATTTCTTTGTTCATACAAAAAAGGTAACAATTTAAAAAAAAAAAAGAAAAATAGATCCTTTTTATGTTTTATGTAAAAATAAAAAAAATATTGACTATGACTATCAGACTATTGTTCTTTTGCAAGACCTTGTGAGAAATACACTTTGGCTGAGCAAGTAACACACTTTGAAATATTTATCAGTTATAACGAAATAGAAAATTAAGTTTATTTGTTCCTTGACTTATTTTTATTATTTAATCTTTTGAGAATTTCATACATCTTTTTATAATGATTTCAATCAACTAAAACTAAAAAAACTCTAAAAAAAATTAATGTTATATCACAGTTAACTCTTTCATGTCATTATTTCTTGTAGTAGATACTCAAATACAGAACACATGGATTTATTTTATCAAAGTTAAAAACCATATTTCCCAATTTTTAATTTCTTGAACTTTTTACGAAAGTTTATCTTTAGTTCTTTATTTTTTTGTTATGAAACAAAACATAACTGCACAAAAGGCAGCTTTGCTGCTTAATTCTGTTACCATGCAGATTCAAATTTATGTATTTATTTGATTATTTTGATTTCTTAGATTACTGCATTAGCAGTCTTTTTGTTTATGATAAAATGATGTTAATTTGAATTTCCAAGCATCTACTCTTAATGGCAAGATTAGATGACAAGTAGTTTTTTTTTCAAAATGTAGAATTAATAATGCTACATTATAATTAAAAAATTTGACATACTGAGCTATTTTATGTATATACATTTATACATTAAGAATAAATGCTTTGATGTAAAAAGATTTGAAAATTTTAATAATATTGATATCAAAACAAGATTAGGCTTAAATCAGTTAATAAATGAAATCAATTCAAAAGAAGTAGACATATATTATTAACATTCAAAACAAGGCAGTACTTCACTTTTCCAATTACCATGCCACCGAAGTTGTTGAAATATTGTCAATTCAGATTTAAACGCTGAATTCCTTTGCTGTTGTCCAACATCATTGGGGAAATTGGTAAACCATGATTTCAATTGCTTAGCTAGCTCTTCACCATCAGAAAAAACTAAACTATTCTCATTATGCCTAACAAGTTCAGGTAAACTGAAAAGAAGATAGTTGTTTTGAAAAATTCCAAATCAGATAATTTGACTTATAATGTGTATCATACCATTTGAAATTGTATGCACATACAGGCAAACCACAGCCAAACATATCAACAACCTTCATTGGTAAATCTAAACCGCTTGAGGAAGTGTGCAGGCAAACCCCTAAATCTGCACTTGCTAAAAATATAATTTATTTTGATATTCAAACTGTTATTCTTATTGAAACGCTTTTGAAAATATCAGTGATTCATACCTAATAACTTTGGATAATCTTCAGTTTCTAACCAAGGTGTAATTACTGTCACATGTTTAAAATTTCTTTTTTCTATTATAGCTTTATAAAAATCTTTCAAAGGGCCTTTGCCTGTTATCGCACATACTAAATCTGGAAACTTAATATTTTTGCTTGTTTCACATTCGATTTCATAATCTGTAAATTTAAACAAGCAATTAATACTAGATTTGTGTTGAAAAAGTTAAAAAATAAATAAATATCTTTTTAGTACCACTAAGTGCATCTAGTAAAATAGAAAAGTCTTCATCTTCAGTCCAACTTGTACTTGACACTACTAAAGCAGGTCTGTTATTTCGCAATCCAACCTCTCCATTTGGTAATTGGGTTGTAAATGCTGTACAGTTCTCTTCAGTGCCTTTAAATATACTATAGTCTTTACTTAATTTAAGCAGCAATTCGTGCTTTTCTTCTAGAGAAATTGGATGAAATTCTTCAGGCGGTCTATCATATAATACTTTTGCCCTACAAATCAATTATTATCCACTTAGAGATATAATATAAAAAATAATTAATTTCATTAAGCATAGCTAAAAAGATGATCCTACTGTATCTTCCATTTCTTGTCCAAATCCTCTTGCATCGCTTTGGTTACACAGAAATTGTGTCTAGCTTTAGCACCAAAAAATGACTCAATAAAAGTGGCTAATTTAACAAGACGATGATTTTGCCCTAGACTAAGGGCCATAATAGTGTGCGCATAATTATGCCAGTCAATTGCAAATTCCACTCTACGAGCATAACAGTAAAACCAACATATAGGAATGGTTGGTATCGCAGGTGGGTTTTGTATCAACAGAAAACTTGAATTACATTTCAAAAACAGCACATACGATAGATTCAAAGACTGCCAAACAACTTTGACAGCATACGAGAGTAATCTTGTTAACTCTGCAATGTTAAGAACAATATGTAAACAATCCCCATAAAAATCCTTTTAAAAATAAAAAAAAAATACATACGGTTGTTCAAATTCGGCGGATTACGCAGGTAGTGTATCTTGACATTCGCATTATCTTGCAGCTCCTTGAGCGGCGGCGAACCAGGGTAACCTACAATTTCGACGACGTAGCCCTCCCTCGTGAAGGATGCCGCGTGATACTGCATCCGGGGACTGCGACCGATGTCCCCTAGTACGACAATACACACGCTCTTTGTTTTTTCCCGTCGTTTGAACCATAATGCCAGTAGTAGACCCAAAATAAACGATATCCCGAATGAGTGCACCAAGAAGTCCATGTACTCCATGTCCATGATGCCACCGCTGCTCCCCACCCTTATCGAGAGCCACGAGCCGTACTGATCATATGGATGCGTGTTGTGTTTATCACAGACATCTGTCCCGGAGGGCCACCCTGTTTACGTTCGCATCGCCCGTAAAGGCTGTTGCGCGCTCACGTGCATTTATTTTGGATTTTTTCGTAACAGTTTGTTGTTAGTTTAAATGAGTTAAAAATTAGAAAGAGAAAAATTGCTCGTTAAATCGAATGAATTCGAAACAGAATTGCAACCGCAACATCGACAAATCGTGTTTATTATTAACAAAAACGCGGCAGATGAGCTCTGATAGGCTGGCAAGGAAAGCTAGGTTGCTGGCAACTGTCGGGTGAGGTTAGGTACCGTTTGATGGCGCCAAAAGTGTGTGCACGGATCGCTCGTACTCAGAGCCCTCAGAGGTCTTCGTGGCTGGCCAGCCGTAGTGACGTTATTTTTCAATTAAAAGTGTAAACAACGGTTGGAAAGCCACGGCGAAAATGAAGGATATCACCCATTACTTCACGGACCTGCACAGGAACAGCGAGAGTGCCACGGTACCCACAAAGGAGGTTAGAGAGGAGCGCGCCAATATCGAGGAGACTGTGATCGTCGAGGAGGAGTCGAGGCCCAAGAGAAAACGTGGCAGGGTTAAGATTAAGATATCCAGGAAGTCGAACGAGGGAACGGTTTGCGACATCGTCGATAGCTCGATGGACTTGGTGGACAAGACACCCAGCCCCTACCCACAGCCCAAGCGCCGACACATAGAGACTGAGGATGATACTCCGAAGAAGAAGTCTTCAATGCAAGATTCATCAGCTGAAGCTCCTTCTGCCAGACTCAATAACAAGATTAAGAAGAGTATGGATGAGGAGATGAAGAACCAGGCAAATGGAGTTGAGACTCTGTCTAAAGCTTGCGACGATGTACTAAGTGCTGAACAGATTACTGTTGTCGCTGTCGATGACAAGACCAATGAAGAGAAAACTGTAAGTCTTTTGCATTAGTTTTGTATTAAAATGTTTTGAAAATATGTTATGTAAATCACGCGTTTACAGGAAGAAAATTCAGTGAAGAGAAAAAGAGGGAGACCGCGAAAGGATTTCAAAGAAAAATTGATAGAATTAGCTGAAAAAAAGGGGTATGCCGAGAGAAAAGCATTAGAGGAACAAGAAGCTGAAAAAATGGAAAGAATATTTGAGAAGAGAAAAAAGTATTTTACCGTGCAACCAAAAAATAATAATGCGGAAGTAACGCAGAGTGATGAAAATAGTCCAAAAAACAGTGAGACTGGTAGTGTTAAACGCCCAGGTAGTTTACTGAAGTACTTCAGGTATGTAAAATTCAATTATTTGTGTTATGAAATACTTTGTTATGTTTATTTATGTTTATTAATGTCCTTTAGTAAAGCCACACCTGAGCATCTCGAGAAAGAAAGACTTATGAAAGCACAACTCACAGTGATGGCAGACGTTCATACACCTACTAATTCACCAATCTTTGTTACTCCTGCTCCTGACAAAAAGAAGAAGGATTCTCCAAAAAAGAAAAAGTCAAGTGCTAAACAACTAGAACCAGAGTTTGATGAGATCCAATTGATACAAACGGAAACTATAGTATTATCACCAAAAAATGAGAAACTCAAATCACCCATGTCACAGAACAAACCTCGATGGTCTATGAAAATTCAACTTCAGTCAAATAGTGTATCAACATCGGGTAAACTTGATAACTTAATGCTTATTTTTACATAAAATGCGCTTGAAAATCTTTCACATGATGACAATTGAAGCTAAATAGTCTCCTGGACATTATCTGGTTGACGGCAATGATTTTTGACACTTTGATCGCTGATTCTCAGTTCTTTTATATTTTATTAAGTTTAATGCTATTTTATAACATTATTAATACTAAAAAATAATTTTAGGAATGAAAGATGATGAGGAAATATATACTCCAACTGCTCCATTAAATATACAAAGAGAAAATATGAAAAATAATTATAAAATTCCAAAAGTATTATTACCTATGAAAAATAAAAAATCAGATCCAAGCACCACTTCATTGGATAGTCACAATAAAAGTAGTAATGAAGAAAAATCAGATAAAAGTGAAAAAAAGGATTCAATGATTGACAAAGAAGAAAAATCAAATAAAAAAGAAAAAAAGAGCTTAATGAATGATAAAGAAGTGAAATCAAGAAAAAGTGATAAGAAGAATTCAAAAAATGATATAGAAGAACAATCAAATAAAGTAGAAAGAAAAAATTCAATAAATACTAAAGAAGAAAAATCAAACAAAAGAGAAAGAAAGAATTCAATAAATAATAAAGAAGAGAAATCAAATAAAATGGAAAGAAAAAATTCAACAAGTAATAAAGAAGAAAAATCAAACAGAAGAGAAAGAAAACATTCGTCAAACAGTAAAGAAGACAATATGAAGACTGATAAACAGAAGACTGAAATCAATGAAAAATTAAATAATGTTTCAATTGCTAAAGAATCTAAGTCTCACAATGAGAGCGTTGAATTAGTAGAAGTGATTGAAGTAATAGAAGATGAAGCTGAAGCAGCAGAAGAGAATTTGTTGAAAAGGAAATCGAAAGAAAAACTTGCACCATTATTCACAAAACGAATAAAACCATCGGCTGAAGTCATAGCTGCCCGTCGTTTATTTTTACAGTCGGATATAAATGAAAACACTGATGGCAATGCAAAGAAACAAACTCCACCTTTAGGTCCTAAAATGCTGCCATTCCCAAATATAAGTCACGTTAATCAACTGCAACCTGAAGAGAAAAATAGTGTTCTAGAACCTAAATTCTCATTAAAAAATAATGGAATTTCTCAATCATTATTTGATTTTTCACTTGTCAAAGATAAATCTGTATTAGATCGATCTATTCCTGTTTCTGAACACTTATTTGAATGCGTAAAGACAAACATTGAAACAGTTTTAGCTGAGGTAGAGTCTTACTGTTCGGATGTACACTCTTTATGGAAATATGTATCTACATTCTCAAAGCCAGAAAATCCTAAGCCAGTGCCTAAAACAAGAAGACGAACATCTGAAAAAAAAAACTTAAGAAAATCAAACTCAGATGAATTACTATGTAGCCCATGGACCGATAAATATAAACCCAATACTGCTACAGAAGTAGTTGGTAATGAAGAAGCAGCCATAAAATTAAAAGCTTGGTTGGATGGCTGGAAGGCTGGAGGAAATTACGAAAATTATAGCAGTGGAGAAGAATTTTATAATTCGGACTGCAGTTTATCAAGCAGTATTGAAAACAATCACGTTGCAATATTGATTGGACCACACGGTAGTGGGAAAACAGCAAGTGTGTATGCAGTTGCTCATGAATTGGGTTACAAGTAAGAATAATATTAATAAATTTATTTTGAAATATTTTATCAAGTATAAGTCAAATTATAATCTAATAAATTACATTGTAGAGTTTTAGAAGTAAATGCATCATCAAAAAGACCTGGGAAAAAAATCCTTAAAGATTTTGAAGAGGCAACAAAATCACACAGAGTGAAAAAATCAACTTTGAAAGATGCTTTTGTAACAATACCAAAAAAAGAAGAAGAAACCAAAAAAATTTCACAAAACTCTCTCATTTTCTTTGAAGATGTCGACCTAATTTTTGAGGAGGATGAAGGATTTGTATCAGCAGCATTCCAGTTGGCATCCAATACCAAACGACCGATTGTTATGACGCTTAGAGATACCTGTTCTTATCTTCCAAAATTGGCTCCACAACAATTCCGTATTAATTTCCAACCTGTCAGTGGAAAAAGGGTACCAGCCTTATTACAACTTATTGCATTAGCAGAAACGGGGTGTAAACTTTCTCAAAATTGTATCGATGTAAGCATGAGAATTAGTATATATTTCAATTTTAATTTGCAATGAGTGTTGCAATACAAACGCTTTAAGTAATGCAAAATTTTTCCAAATGTTACAGGCTCTTTGTCAAAGTGGGGATTTAAGAAAAGGACTTCTACAGTTACAATATCTTTTGATATCTGGTAAAAACCGGATTTCGTCTACTTCTTTGGCTGTGAATAAATCGATATGGAAGGAAGTAAAAATAAACCTTTACAAACCGGCAATCAAGGCGGAAAAAAGTAGAAAAAAGAAACAAACATCTGACGATAAAAATGTGCCTGACAAAGCCTTAGATAATTTAGTTACTAATTTAGATAGGTTTAGTATAATTTCGACGTTAATTGATATCGAAGACCCGACTTCAAAGTTACTCGATATAAAGTCTGAACCAAGCATGTCCCTTTCGGAAAATATGAATTCTTATTCTAGTTTAGAAAATACGAGTTTAGAAATAGGTGATTGGTTGAAAAACGCGGTAATGAAATCGGCTATTAATGACTCTAAGAAATCGAACAGTCAAATAGATTCGAGTAATCATTTACTCACTAAAAAGCAAATTAATCGTGATGTAGATTTAGCTCTGTCACAAATCGCTTCAAATACGTCGGATCGACGCGCTTTATCTGTGGACTATCTTTCGAGCATAAGAACTATATGCAGAGCTGAGGAGATCCGAAATCAATTAAATAGTAGAAGAGGAAATCGATTTTTTCACTATTTACAAAATTCAAGAATTGCGAATGGGGCAGCAAGGTCTGGCAATATTCTATCTGCAGCATGTACAATGTTACACGAAAAATCTACTACTGCAGAGACTTGATTGTATATTTGAAAGATGTTTGTAGTTATTTCTATTCTTAAGATCAAGTCTGTAAGATATGTAATATATTATTTGATAGTTGGTATTTTTTTAATAAAAAGTTGTACATTGTATTTATAAAAATCGATTTTAGATATGCATACAGTAGGTATAAGTATATATTTATAATTATATTGAACCAAAATCGATTTTTCTTCTAATTTTAGTTTCTTAATAAGACGTTTGAAACGTATAAATAAAACAATCTTAGTTGGAAAATTCATATAAATTTTACTTATTCTTATTAATAAAATTATATTCCTATTTTTATATAATATTTTGTACTAATCTTGTGTTATCATTGTAACTTTTTAATGCGTAAATTTTATAACATTTTTCCAAATCATTGTAATGTTGTGATTTGAAATAAGTGTACGCAATCCAAGTGACGGCATTAAGATGTATTGTATTTACTGATCAAATGTAAAAAATATACAAGTTTGAGTAAAAATTTTTTTATTTTGTCTTTCTCTTTTGACATCTGTAAGGTCATATTAAGTTCATTTACGTTCTTATATTAAAAACTTACGAACCTTACGAAATTAGATCTTAATGTGATGCAGTTTTCTGTTCAAATCTTCAAATTTCAAAATCTTTCGAATGAAAAAGTCTCCATACCGAATAGCGACTTTTGTATCTGCTATGTGAATCATGTCGTGATCGATGTAGAAATCGACCTGGAAAACGATAATAATTTGATTAATTAATAGCTTTGAAGTTAATTTTATTACAAAAAGTGCAAAATACATACCTCAGATCCAGACTGAAACTTTCCATCTAATCCAGAAGCACCTTTAGTCCAAACAATGTTCTTCATTTTGTGTTTAAAGCAGAGAAGGTAAATTGTAAGCTTAGCAATCTCTGCCTTCAAATCTATCTTTGATTCTTCTTCAGTTTGTTGTGGATTGCTGATCATAAATGTTGCTAACTTGCTTAAGGGTAAAGTTGTGTACAGCTTGAGGTACGAACGAATGGTTGGCAACATCTTTTGCTGTACAACTTCCTTCATGAAAACTGAAGCTTGGTGTTCAATGGCATCCCTAACATAGTCCTCCTTAATATTATTTGGATTGGGTGGATGCAAACACAAGAACTTGGGACACGCGTACAGGAAGCAAGCTTTGAATTCATCCAAATTACCACATTGCATATTGTACATCTTTTCGTAATATTTTTTGTCCCTCAGGGCTTGTTGCAAACCTTCATCAATGCACTGAGGATGTAATACTAAGCATATCGCCAACAAATTATACATCTTATCCGTTTGTTTGTTGATTTGATCATTTTGATAATTTTTTGAGGTAAAAAGCTGCTTTGTGCGCTGTACATACAGTAAAATACCAGAGAATGTCCTAATAGCATCTGTATATCTCCTCATCATCATGTAAGCAAATCCAACATAGTATGCAGTAGAAATCTGGCATCCTGGCACATGAGAGTATGCACTCTTTTTATAGAGCTCAACATTCTCTAAGACCTGGCAGTAAGCAATAAATTAATATGTCACAATAGAATTAAGGTAATCAGAGATAAAAAATGAAAAACTATGTACATACCTTAATTGCTTGATAATAATCACCAAGAAGAGAGTGAACACGAAGTAAACCAACAAGTGAAAAATATCCCATCATTTTATACAAGGAACGCCTTCCAAACTGTCCAGCAACCGAATCTGGATCTCCACCACTAGCGTACACTTCCAACTGACTCTTAATTTTTGACTTGTCAATCAAGTAATGCAAAACATTTAGTACACATAGAACATCCCAAACTTTGCTGTTGTTAGACAGGGTCTCAAGCTCCTCGTCGGTTTTCTGGGACACATTAGCTTTGTATACAGTGAACTGGTGGAACTGGTAAACAAACTCATCGATAAGCTCCCACAACCACTGGTCAGGCAGCTCCAAAGATACAGGCTCATTCTCATTCAAAATATAGTTGAAAAGATCGCAGTAATTATAGAAAGACTGGATGCGCTGCTCCAAGGTAGGTGTCATGCAGGCATAGATATGCCTGTAGTAGAGTTCCATGTACAGAGTAAGAAAGACATGATCATCGTCAACAATATGACTTATTTGCTGATCTGAAGGCCAGGGAACTTTTTCAAAGTACTGATCCGAAAGCTTGGGAAACGTGTTCTCGTACAAGTTTTGAATCTCAAAGATCATGCCTTCCTTGATGTATTTCCTCAATAATATCAGGAACTTCTTGACCACTTCAGGCATCTGACGCGACGAGTACCTGCCATACCCCTCGATATGCTCCTCTGGCTGACCATAGTCGTCGTATACATAGTCCTAAAACGAATATTTCAAGTTATTATTGCAGTAAATCTATATTAAGAGAATGCTAATAAACGCCATTCAAAGGGAAATATAATTACCGTATCACCGTAATCGTCGGAATACATTTTTACAGCTCTGGCATGCGTTTGTATAAAAAAATAACCTCAAACGCTATGCACGCCGGAAACCAAAAGGAGAGGGCTCGGCTCGGCCGCAAAAGAGCAGTCAACGCAAGCGAAGAGCCGCCGACGACAACGACACCTTGCCAGATAGAGTCTATTGCTCTCAGAGTAGGTACTGGAATTAGTAATTCATCCATGTTTATCGATGTCAACGCCCCCTGCAAAAACTTTATTCTTTTGATAATTTTTAATTATTTTTTCTATATATAGTTCATTTATTCCTGAAAGTTAGAGCTATTAACATAATTTAATTCATCTTTGTGATCTTGCTATTACAGAATTATCTTAATGTGTAAATTAGAAAAAAAATGTAATGCCTATAAGGGCTCCAATAATTTTTTCTTTCAAATCAACGATTGGTCAAAGCGCTCTGCTTTCTCATTAACCTTCAAAATTTACATTTGTTAGCAATTTTCAAATTATAAAAATGAAAAAATTATTAAATTTGTTTAATTTAAAATACTGAATAATAACATATTTTTTAATTAAATTAAACGAATTATATCAATTGTTTTTTCGTGCGATTTTGATGATTTGATGTCTATCGTGTCCGTCATAATTTGACACTATTTATCTTTTTAGAAATTTTATCTTAGTACCTCATAAGAGTGGGTACGAAATTTTGAATACGGAATTCTAAGTTCGAGTTCATCGGGTTACGATCGAGTAGCTGTACGCAGGGTACGTCTACCTGCAATGATTCTTCCTTTTCTTCATACTCTTCATAGTAATCCCTAAGGAATTTGTTGGTATTTCCGCCTCCTCTTCACCTCGATCTCTCTCCATCGTACTCAAATTCTTCATAACACTTTTCATCTTCTGTAATTTATTTGGGCTGTTTGTCGGACATCAAAAATTTTAATATTACAAACTCTTTTTTACAATAATTAAATAAGAGGGTCTGAAATTTATAAAATGTAAAATGCATAGAAATAAAAATAAACGTAGAAAAAATATATAAAAAGAATTAAATTCAGTTAAAGAAGTAGCAACGGCATAATCAAGGATATGATCGGGCAACAAGTTTTTACTAAATACACGTCTCGTCCTTGTCTCTCAAACAGCTGAAATAGAAAATCCCCCATTGACTCGACGGACTCGGGACTAGACGAGGATAAGATAATCGATCGGCTGACTATGGCGATTTCCGGTTATCGTAGCTCACGCAAGTGAAACGAGCTAAAAAAAGATGGACGGTTTGCGTTTCCCGACTATAGTATCCGCCAGTTTTCCCCGACTATTTTTTTTTTCATCTCAGATCAACCCCACATTCCTTGTCTATACAGATACCTACAGTGTATGCAATATCTATACATCTATATTGATTATTGATACGTCATTCATAATATATATACATGACTCAATCTTGCTTGATCCGACGATTTTTTTGCGATTACACACTAGTGTAGTGCTCCGCGCATTACTTGCGCCAGCTTGCGCATATGTAAGTATATTCAAATGTTCGCAATGCCAATGAAGTCTTGGCATATTAATATAGGTATCTGTGTGGATACATATACATTTTGTTTTGTGTAGCACTATACCAGTGCAAGTCATGAAAAAAAGGCGATGATCTTATATTACAGCGTTGCCGTTTCCGCATCGGCTGCACCTGCGCTTGCGTATGATTTACGAACGTTCCTCGCGTTTTGGCGCGAACTTCGAAATCCAAAAACGGTGTTATAAAAAATATCTTTTGTTTTTTGTTTTTTTTTTTTGTAATTTTTCAGTTTATCATTAGCTCTTTTGACGTGATGAATATGCGTTGCTTAATTTGGTAACTTTCACAATGAAAAATTTTGGAGCGACTCCACGTATAAAGAAGCGCCGTGGCATTGTTGTCCTCCGGGCTAAAGAATCCCCTAATAACAACACGCTCATCGGAGTCATATAGCTCGGGGGGCGCGTGTTCGACTTTGAGAGAGCTAAAGTCGTCTCTCTCGAAGCTAGTAGCGTGAGTCTCGGGAGACAAAAGAAGCAGCAAGCCAGCAAGTAAGCATAGGAGAGAGTGAGAGAGAGAAAGATAGCAAACGGCTTACAGCTATAATACGCGTCGTCGCGTGTCCGAGCGAGAGAGCCAGACTGAAAACATCTGAAAGCGTAAACAAAGGTGCGCGAGAGAAGAGAGTGCGCTGCATGCGCGCGATGATGTAAAGAAGTCCAATTTTTAATTGATCCTCGTCGGCCCGCGAGCGCAGTCGTGGAGCGAAAGAGAAAGGGTGCACAAGACGAGAAAAGAGAGAGATAGCAACAGCAGGCATCAGAGCAGCGAGGCCGCCCGCGTGCGAGAGATCTGGCAACAGGGTGACACAGTCGACTACTCCAAAAGCGAAACTTGCGGCGGCCAAAGCCCGTCGTCCCCGTCCGTGTGTACTTACTGTGTGTGTCATCGCGACGAACGCGCAACAACAGCCGCGGCTGCAGGCCACACTGCTCTCTGCAGAGAGAAAGAGAAAGACAGACAGCTATAAGCAGCTATACGCATACACACAAGCTTCTCTGTCTCTTTCTCTCTCTCTCTCTCTCTCTCTCTCTCTTCCTCTTGGTCGACTCGAACAGCAGCAACAGCAGCGCCACCTGCGTCCTCGTTCCTTTCGTCCCGTAGCTGCTGCTGCAGCGAGCGAGTGCGAGCGAGAGCCATCAGCAGCCTCGAGTGTGTCGACAAGAGAGAAGGAGTCGCAGGCCCCAGGGCAGCCGCACACCACATCCTCCTCCAACTGCCGACGACGACGACGAGTGGAGCAACCCGAGCGAAGCGAGCTCGATAGCCCGAGGTACACCCGAGACGCACCAGAACGGCCCGCGTAGAGAGCAGCGCGAGCGAGTCCACGATGGAGCTCCAGGCCCCCCCTCGCGGCCTCGCCTAACCACGACGAGCCAAGCTCTCGTTGCTGCTACTGCAGGCCCCCAAGCCGAAGCAGCGACCGCAGCCGAGTTCCCTCGAGCAGCACCAGCACCGCCCGGACTCACCAGCCCTGCAGCCCGACCGACGATGGAGCTGCGCGTCGGCAACAAGTACCGGCTCGGCCGCAAGATCGGCAGCGGCTCCTTCGGCGACATTTACCTAGGTGAGAGCAGCTCCCACGCCATTCGTTCTCCCTTTTTTAGTGCGCGATTTTCCCTTCCCACTCACGACCCTCTACTTTGCTGGCTTTCCAGGAACCAACATCTCCACCGGTGAGGAGGTCGCCATCAAGCTGGAATGCATCAAGACCAGGCATCCCCAGCTCCACATCGAGTCCAGGTTCTACAAGATGATGCAGGGTGGAGGTGAGTTGTCTGTCTGCTATGCCTTGTGCTGCCTACTCGCCAGCATACTAATGTTGCTTTGTCTCTGTGCAGTTGGCATACCCACGATAAAATGGTGCGGATCAGAGGGTGACTACAATGTAATGGTGATGGAGCTCCTGGGTCCGTCGCTGGAGGACCTATTCAACTTCTGTTCTCGACGCTTCTCCCTCAAGACTGTTCTGCTGCTCGCTGATCAGCTGGTAAGTTTGCTCTCTCCCTTCAATGCTCTCTCTCTCTCCTCTCCGAGCATGTCTTCTATGTGTATGCATTAGGGAATGAGTGCTTTAAAAAACCGTGAAGCTTTGGAGCTGGTGTAATTTTATAACACTGTTTGCTCCACTTGCAGTAGTTTCCAAGTGAGTCACACTACGCTTTTGCTTTTTATTGTTTTTGGGGGAAATGCTATAGAAGTGGCTTTTGAGAATCCAAAGCATGTTTTGTTGCTCCAGCTCCAACCACTGCATTAATCATTGCTTCACTACGGGTCTTTATCAGCTACAATGATACTATTTATTCGAGTTGAATTGTTAATATTATACTCCGCTTGCTTGCTGTGTGGAGACGTTGAAAATTCAAGACACTTGCGTGACATATGAGCCACGATGATTTATAATATTTTTTATTTAACAATTTGGACACGCTGATGGAATCATTGAATAATACTCATCAATAATACAAGTGGCTTGTTCATCCACACTCACATTTCACACTATACTCCTTTTTGTGTTCATTACAAACTTGCCTATACAAAATTGTGTTGCAATTCGGGATGCATATAGTCATGCACTTCAGGTAGAGTATGAAAATAATAATTCTATTTTTACCTCTCAAAAGCTCATTTATATAAACACAACCACACAATGTTTGTTATTTGAAAACGTACTTTAACTTATTATCTCCAATTACCACAGTTATTGACCTCAAATGATGCGTCATGACAGCATATGTAAGTCATATCTATGAGCGGACATTATTGATACAAACATTTTTGTGCTCACCCTGATCATTAACATTTTAAATCAAATGTTGCTTCTTGAAATTTATCACCTCACTAACTATTCCCTCTGCTAACACATTTTCTCAGTTCTAAGATTTTCTTTGTTTTGTAGATAAGTAGAACAGACTACATACATAGTCGGAATTTCATCCATCGGGATATCAAACCAGACAACTTCCTGATGGGGCTGGGAAAGAAAGGCAATCTTGTGTACATTATAGACTTTGGACTAGCGAAAAAATATCGCGATGGCCGAACCAACAAGCACATACCCTACCGGGAAAATAAAAATCTCACTGGTACAGCGAGGTAAAATAAGATTTTTTTTCTTGGTAATTCTACTGTGTAATCTACACTTCGATGTTATTTATGAGACTAACATGACACTCGCGCTATGTCGACAGATATGCAAGCGTAAACACACATCTTGGAGTTGAACAGTCGCGAAGAGACGATCTTGAGTCGCTAGGATACGTACTTATGTACTTCAACCGAGGTAGTCTCCCGTGGCAAGGTCTGAAAGCAGCGACCAAGAGGCAAAAGTACGAGCGTATCTCGGAAAAGAAAATGTCCACGCCTATCGAGGAGCTATGCAAGGGTTATCCAAGTAAGGCAACCATCTGCAATGATAAACTGAAAAAAAGAAACGACTATTAAAATATGAAAATTATTACAGTGGAGTTCGCGTCATACCTAAAGTACTGCAAAGAACTGCGGTTCGAGGACAAGCCAGACTACACTCACCTGCGACACCTGTTCCGTACCCTATTCCACAATCAGGGATTCACGTACGACTACGTGTTCGACTGGAACATGCTGAAGTTTGGCAACGCGAGACAGCCAGCCCTGCCGTCGGCGCAACAGGCGGCGGCGCACTCACAGCCGACCAACAACCCGGCGGCGCTACCCTCAGGGACCAACAATGACCAGGAGCACCGATCGAGGTCAGTATTGCATCTCACCTCGCGGTAAATCTGCTTGAGAGTGAGTGAGAGATGGAGAAAACGAAGGAGAGAGCTTGAGTGTGCGCCAGGCCAAGAGCGAATGCGAGGGAGAGAGAGATACGAGAGAAAGAATAAGCGAACGAGTGAGCAAAAGACAGAGAAAGTGTGTGCGCGTGTGTGGAGCTTTTCTCGATGCGCCTCAGATCTTGATGATGCAATAAAATCAGCAGGAAAGCCACGACGAGCGTTCCCTGCAACGAACGTCCCTTGCGTGTTTATAAATAGTTTGGTCATCTTATTGCCATGAGCGCACTCTATTCTCGGCGGCCTGGGTCAATGAATCGGCCGAATGAAAATGCCGGCGCGTTTATAGAAGCTAGAAAGTAATGTGCCAATAGAGAGATGAGTATCTTCCAACACATTTTGTTCTTTTGGCTTTTTTTCTTTATTACTGTACACTGTATTTCAACGGAGAGGACCGACGAATTGATTTTCCGACCGGGACACTTACACGGATTTTACCATGTCCTACGACTGACAGAGCATCATTTCGCTATAAAAAAAATCTTCGCTTCTTGTTGTCATCATACTTGACTTAATCTTTTGTTTCTCGTGTCTTTTATTCTATCCTTTTTTTTTTCAACAATTTTTTTATTTTTCTCTGCATTTGTATACACAAACTAATTCAACTTTTAAGATTACACTATACATGTTTTATCTTATGTTCTATATGTTTTCCGACTGAAGAATGTAATATATAGAAATAATTAAGCTAACGATTTTGTCATAACATCATTAACACGAATACCGTTGATTTCGTACTATTTACTAATTTACCTAGTTGTTTTTACTTGAAGCATAGACAAGCCGTGTTTCACAAATTGTGTGTATTGTAACAAAGCCTTTGAGGAGATAAAGATAAAAAGATTGTTTATACCAGAAAAGCATTTTTCATTTTTTTCATGCATTTTTTCACCCACAGGATGACCTGTCTCGAACCCACGGGGATGCAATTCGCCTTTGACTGTTTTGTTATACCTCCTTTATAAAAATATACTCATTCATCATCATCATCATCGACGACGAACACATGCCCTTTGAGTTTTCCGTATTACGTCTCGCGATTTCAAAGCTAGAAGCAAGCAACTTTCCCACGATTTTATTAATCATCATCGAGCTCACGCGCGCGCGCGCATGATAACGCAGTCTTTACTATTGCTGCATCTAGTCTGTAAGCAAAATAAAAAATAAAAAAATATATATAAAAAAGAGAGAGATGATAGAAAGTAAAATGAGAGAGCAAGAGCGTAAGTGAGCTGACCTCGCAAGTTTCAGGCCGTACACGCGCCAGTGCCTGGCGAACGCATCAGGAGCCGGAGTCGTTTCGACGACAGTGGTCGGTACCTCCGGCCGCAGACAACAGAACAAGTTCGACAGCATGGAGGCACGCGCCGAGCAGATCGACAATCAGGACAAAAGCGAGCTCCAAGGTAAAATACTACCACACTTGTACGACCAAGAGTTGCAGCCGCAGCCGCAGTCGCCGCAGCAGCATCCGAACGTTGTAAACGCTGGTGGCGAGCCGGGGGCCGCCGCAGCAGCAGCAGCAGCCACATCGCACACAGCAGCAGCAGCAGCAGCTGCCCCCGGCCCGTGCCAGTGTAGCGCGTGCAAGTCCGCCGACGTGCGCAGCCTCTACCTCGCGAGCCTCGGGCTGGGTAGCCACCGCGAGCAGCCACCGCCACCTAACGTTACTAGCGCGAGCGCGAGCGTACCCCAACAGCAGCACCCGGGAGCCTCCTGTCAGTTTAGTACCTTCAAGTCCGCCGGTCGCTCCCTCTACCTAACGAGCCTGGGCCAGCAGCAACAGCACCGCGAATACGGTCCGAGTCGCGGCGCCGGCGACGAGCGCTATCAGGAGCAGCAGCAGCAACAGCAGGTCAGGCCGGCCGATCCAGAGCCCCGCCAACACGACAAGCAGAGTTATTTTTTTCATGGGCATAAAACTGAGAAAGAGCTAGACCGCGAACTGCTCGGTCTCGGTCTCGACGACACCAGGGAACCCAAGAGGGATGAACCCGGCGCCTCGGCGACCCTGCCCGCGCCCTCCAGCAGCACCATGAACTGCTTCAGTAGCCAGACTCTGGACGGAAGCTCGAGACGTCAACCGAGGCCGCGTTCTGGTAACGTCGAGTTCACCGAGAAGGAGGGCGAGATCTTTCGCAAGAGTAGCAGCGAGCTTCTGCAGGAGACCTCGCAACTCAGACGTCGCAACCTCTCATTCCGCAGCAAGGAGAAGAGCCATCGCAGCCTCGAATCCCTGGCTGACAAAAGCTATCTCCCTGGACTACCTCCACCTCCAGCCGTGGATGCTCGTAGTCTGGATCTGCTGCCGGACGAGCGGCCGCCAAGACTAGTGCCTTTCCACGCCAAACATCAGAGCCTGGACTCGAGCGCTGGTCACAAGGCCGGCAAGAGCAGCGGAACGCGACCCAGCATTTTTCAGAGGATTGGGCGCAGCCTCAATTTTTTAGCCAAAGATCGCAACCGGAGCCAGCAGCAGCTCCCGAAGCACGACGAAGGGGGACAGCAGCTGCGCCGAGCACCGAGCACCACCAGGAAGGAGCTCGATTTTTTTGGCAAAACCTCGAGCCAGGCTGAGGGGCTCGAGCAGACGCCTTGCCTACAACGCGAGCCCAGCTTCACTGCCACCACGAACAGCGGCGGCAACAAGGACAGCCTCGAGATCGGCTACTCCATCAGCCAACTCGGCAGGCTCCAGAAGCAACAGCAGCAGCAACAACAGCAACAACAGCAACAACAGCAACAACAGAACCTGATGGAAAAGAACCAGCCGGGAGATTGCGGAGAGAGCTGGGAGCGTTGCCTCGGCTGGATCAAGAAGGTCGACCTCGACGCGCTGAGCCACAGCACCAACTCAAGCGACTCGCTCGGCCACTCCAAGCCCCAGGGCAAGCTCGACATCATTAAGGGCATATTGCTCGACATCTTTGTTTGCATCTGCATCTGAGCAACCACCACTGCCGCGGTCTCGCTCCCCCGACCTGCTGCAGACGGGTGTGTGCTGTTTGTTCTTCTCTCTGCGCCCGCGAGGAGGAGAGCGAGCCCGGATATATATTATACCGCACACCTCTCGATCACCGACCGTTTTGTGATGTCCCAACTAAGGCTACACAGTCCAACTAACTCTAATCATTTACGTCGCTATACAATTAATTACGTTAAAGTTATACATACTATGATTTTTAGTTTTACGATTAGCTATTAGATGATAATGATGGTTTTCATTTCCTGCGTTAGCCGGTTAGTTTTAATAGTTTTTACGTGTAATTGTTACGTCTGCGCGAGGCTCGCGACTCGTCATCCGTCGTCGTACACTCTTACTTTCGCGATGCGCTGAAAAGGATAACCCTAATGTGGACAGAGCGCGCGAGAGGAGACGCCTCGCTTGCTGTTTGTTTTCGCGCTTTGAAGAAAGGATTTATTACCTCTGCGTCTTCCATCTCGCGTGTCTCGTCCGCAGATATGCGCTTGGCTTGGATCGTTGATTGATCAGCGAGGCAAATGGCTGTAGCGGAGAGTACTTGCGAAAGAAACTTTTACCGGAGGGGCACGTCGGCAATGCGTTTTTTTGTTCATGAGTCTTGATTTTTTTTTCAAGTCAAACTTCTGAACGCGTCACTGCCGCTCAGTCAATTCATATATCTACCGTGTAGCTCTTAAATCGAATATTACAGACTGACTGTAAACCATGATAGACTGATGAACGCGAGGACAATTCAACTTTTATCCCAATTTTATTTTAAAGTCTTTTTTACTACGATATACTTAATCGCACGGTCGCTTTTTAGATAAACATGACATTGATCTCATTAATTGGTTTGTTGTTTTGAAAATCGATTTTAATTTTCAAATAGTTGTGTATGTAAATTCGTTAGTTTACACCTTGTTTTTAAAGTATTCGCGCATTATTGGTCTATATTCGCGCACTTGAAATTTGTTTTCCATCGTCAATTGCACGAGTTCGAAAGGGGCAAGAGCTGGTCGTAGCAGCCAACGCTAAAGTATTATTACTACTACTTAACTACGCATTTGTCAGTATTTAAAAATTTATTCGTCTTAACGAAAACAACTAAGATTATAATTATCTAAATTTGTACGGCTTCTTTCGAGGTCATCTCTTGCCCATCAGTTCGGACAATCACATCATCAACCGTACGCGTTCCATTGATCAGTCGTTTGCACAAACCGAACAGAACTCTTTCAACTTCTCGTTCACCAGAGATTTTTCTCACGAATCAGAGCTTGTTTGTTGTTCATTCGAGCCTTGTTTTCTGTATTTGTGGATGTACAGAGGAGAAAAGAAAACTACATTTGCCTACAAGAGAGTGTGTGAGTGTGTGTGTGTGTGTGTGCGTGTGTGTGTGTGTGTGTGTGTGTGTGAGAGAGAGAGAAGAAGATAGAGCCAAACCGAACACGCGAGCCGAGAGAGAGAGAGAGAGAGAGAGAGAACGCGCACGAAGAGAAAGCACGCGCGATAGATTACGAAACGAGGATAAAGAAGTGCGGAGATTATTTACAGAGACACCGAAGAAGGCGTTCAATTTTTACCAAAGTTTAGATAGAGACACAATAGTCCACGCACGCTTTATTTCATCCGAGACTTATTTCGGTTTCTCTTTGAGCTTTTGTCATCTCGCTCGAGCTCACGCATATCCTTCGATGACTGAATGAGTCTGGCCGAAGGTCGGACGCCCGTTTCGAACGAGCGCTTACACGCGCGTCCTTTCGTTTCATCACACTACTTTTTAAGATAAGAATCATGTGTCATATCGAACGACTAACGTTCTATGTAGGGGTAAGATTTAACCTTAAAGATTTATATGAGACGTATACCGTTATACACCGAATATTTTTGTATAAATCTAAACGATAACTATACTACTAATGATAATAATAATAATAATAACTGAGGGGAGCACGGTGCTGCTGCGCTCGTTCGAAACGTCGCGCGTTCGGGCAGAGGAGAAACTTGTAACACTTCAGGGTTGGCTTGTGTTATGGTCTATTGTCGTCGTCAATTCTAAAGACTGTCATCGTGACCTGTTCGCCTCCTACGTATACACACGTATTACTACATTATTCTTACTTTTTTCTTTTTTGTTTTTAATTTTTTTTTCATTTATTTAATTTTTTCTTCACTCAACTTTACCGTTATTTTAATCATTTTCTCCTCCCCCGATTATGCATTCTTCTTTGTGCCACACACACACATCTATTGTAATCACGTAAACAAATACAGCCTGTTCTATATAATTATGCTGAGAAGAAAGTAGAAATAAATGTTTTTCCATTCAAGGACTGGCCTTTTTTTTATTTATTCACACCACTCGTTTCAATGCACTTTCGGGATCCCGAAGCATATCAAAATTTTCTCTCTCACTTGGCTTGAATGGAAAAACCCTCGCGATTGAGTATTAAAGGCCCAGCCGGTTCCTTCAAGATTCCGTTTTGTACATATACTTGCTTCGCAGTATTGTAATCCTTATTTAATTTTGTTTCATTTGTTTTACCTTTATCATCGGTGTTATCATGTGCATATGTGAAGGTGTTTTATTATACGTTGCCAATAAACATTGGTTGAATCTTGGACGAACCGGAGGCCTATTTGTTTTTCATCGTTGTTGTTTACATTTGTACTGCATTTTGCTGTTAAATTATCGCTGTGTCAAAATCTTTATAGCATCGCATATATTTGTACATTTGTCTCATACAGCGGCGCCTCATTTTTTGCATTAACATTCATACTGTTCAGCTTATTCGGTTACGACTTCTATTTGCATTTTTCGTTAATTTTTCCATTTCAATGGCCAAGCGTGAAAGATCGTCCTTGCCGTCGTCCTCATGATGTAAGATTTGTTGAAAGTGACTGATCCAATTGCTCTTGAGAAATAAGGTCTCGATATAATTTTAATTTTCTTGCAAACTTACATGAATTTCTTGAATACTAATCTTGTGTTGTGGGACGACGAGACAATAAATTAATTTTAATTTTGTTTTCGAATGATAAAAAGTGAAAGTTAAATTTTTGGACTTAGAATGTACATCAAGTTAATCATACATTTGTAATGTCAGCAACGGAAGCTCGTTACACGCTAGTGCCAACATTATTGCATTTTTAAGTGGTGTGGGGTAAATCACGGTGGGTATAATATACAACGTATTTTCAGCACTGTCTTTATATTCTTTTGAGTGTCTTTAGTAACTTTTATTTTTTTATTTTTCCTTTCTTTTTTTTACACATTTTGTTTTTTCATTCATCATCAAAATGTCTACTAAATGGTTTTTAAATATGTTGTGTTTTGAATTGTACTTTCGTTTGAGTAAAAAGCGAATTTGTTAGTATAATGTGAGCAAAACTTCAATACATGTTTCAAATTCACACACAAATATATCTAATGGCCATAAATGTTTTCAGTGACTCTTCCTTTTTACGAAAACTGTGAAAACCTCGAATTGGGTATTTTATTGGCTCTTGTAAAAAAAATTTAGACTATTGTACACGTAGAGAGAAATTTTGCTGTTTATTTTTCAGTATTGTGCATCGTAGATCATGTAAAATTTTATGACTGTTTTACACCTCGAGAGAGCTTAAATAACGGACTGTATCATTAGACGTTCTTATGTGTATGTATACCATTGTGTTTTGTGTCGTAAGGCGATGCGTTGATCTATTACTTCATGACAAAATTTCTCTGCAACGAGAGTAACGTATCAAATTGTACACGCTGCTATGACTTTTAAAAACTAATCATTAAGATGTACGCTATATACGAACAGGTACAAACGTTGCGATTTAAAAATACCCAATTGCTTTATATACACCAATTATTAACCTCACGTAAAGGTATTCTTACTGACTTATCTGAAGAAATTCGCACACGCGACGATAGCGCATAAATATATGGTAAAAGGCGTACAAGGATAATTCAGCGAGGAAATCTTTCGTTAACCAAAGTAAAAAAAACAAAAGTGTGCGCTCTCTTTTTCCGTTTAATGCCTCTCGGCATGAAACAAACGAAGCGAGCGAGTCCTGTTTATCGCCGTCTCACACAAACTTTCTGATGATGTCTTTCAGTGCCGGGCGCAGTCGGCCAGGAGCGAAGGGTCAGCGTCAGACTGACGCACCGCGGTAACGCAGCGGCAACCGTCGGTGAAATGCCACCCAAGTCCAAGTGAGTTGCTTATACCTAATTACCTTCACAACACGCAATGAGCGGAATAGCGCTCCGCGCACACTCTTTTTCTCACACTGCACTGGTCGCTAATTAGCTCGAGCTCTCGTCTTTTTAAGGACTATACAACTGACTTTCGTGGAATTGTTTAAATGAACTTGATTTAAATGCGCCTTAATTAGACGAAGCTTTAGACTTCAAGTTCGATGCTCGTGCTTATCAATATGTTCATTCAACTAGTCGAAATTTTGACTGAGTATTTTTTGCACGAGCATCGAACTTTTTCATCAAGTTAAAATCAAATTATTCATATTTGTTACATTTCATCACTATGCTTACTAAAATGATTTATCACCATATACATATTATTAGGTTACTAGTCGTAGTTTGTAAAAAGAATAACCGTTAAAATTCAAAGATACATGAAATGGTCTGAAAGATAATGATACTTTATGGTGTTGGTGTAAGTTTATTTGTGATACGAATGAGAAAAGTTGCAGTATTCGTTCTAACTTTAAAACGTGCAAAAGTGGCATAAGAAAAGAAAAGAAAACTCTCAGTGAATAGTTACTGTGCGTACAGCATTTATCTGCTTCTGATCAATTCACTCATTTTTCAACAAATAACATTTTTCAAAGTTGAGATTATCCTAGAAGTATTTATCTCCAATTCAGTTATAATCATAGTAAATTGTACGTAACTGTGGTTCGCTTTTGCACAACAAGATTAAAGTAGATAGAACAACACTCGCAGCTATTGCAATATTGTCTTGGTAAACAAGAAAATATTTATCTTGAAATTCTTAAATTGATGTCGAACACTTGCAATAGCTGCTCAGCTTAGTGATTCTGGACTTTTAAATAGTTATAATATACATATACCGTGGCATAGTTATCCGCGATTCTCCTCCACGCGATGCACGAATTTGTAAATATTGCTTTCCAATATTTACGAATTGGGTACTTGTTCTTTGCGTTTTCTGACTGCTTGTAAGGTGTTTCTACTTTCATTCGAGTGTTCTATTGAAGTCCTTGTAAATTTTATTCGAAAAGAAGAAAGCTTTATTATTATCACGTATATTTGTGAATATAGCCTTCAATAGAATACCTTGTACATTGGAAACTGTTGAGGCATCGTTGATATTACTTTCTCTGTCAAGTTGTTCTAACAGTATTATCCATGTGATTGTAAATTATGTCAGTGAACATTGCTTACTACTAAAGGGAGACGCGTCATCCTTTTCATAACCCGATATACAATACGTATGCTAATTAACAACAATATGCATAATTCTCGTGCATGTACACACTATTTATTAGTATACTTCCCAAACCGAATTCGAATCTAATCTATATAAAGAAGTTGTGATTAATTTATTGCTATGAAGCTAACAGTCGCGGGGAAATTTTTTGATAATTCGAAGCAAACGTAGAATCAGTTGGTCACTGGCATTACTTTGTGCATGCGAGGTTACTGCTTACGGTGTCACCGATAAATTCCCCGCCGGGATTTGGTTCTCTGCTTTATTGTCTCTATCTCACACTTGTATTTTTCTATAAAGTCTTTCTCTCTTCATATAATTATGTAAAAGGTGTAGTCTGTCTCATATACGCTGGTCAACACTGTGACTTTTATTTCTTTCTTTCTTTTTGTTTTGTAAAAAAAATCTCCCTCTGCGTCTTCATTCAAGGAAGGAAGTGCAAGAGAGTGAGAGCATTTTTGTCAATTAAAAAAAAAACTTTTTGTGTGTTTTTTCCGTTGATTTTTCAGGTAGGCCGAAATCTAACGGGCTAAAGTAGGCACGCGCACTCGTCGCGTGCTAGCTATTGCAAAATCACACATACACGCACGACGTGCAAAACCGACGTGAGAGAGAAAGAGGGCAGAGATTATGAGAACAGAAAACGAAATTGTGTGTAGGCGCAAACAGGCGTACATAGAGCGAGAATCACGTGTTCCTGTGCCACGGTATAGACAGAGAAAGAGAATGAGAGAGAGAGAGAGAGAGGGAGAGGGAGAGAGCTGGGATGTCTTTCACAGATGTGTGCTTGTGCAGCCAAAGGGGATGAACCTCCTCGACTTTGCCTTCTCGAATCCCCGGGGCGCGCGCGCGTGTGCAATTTTCTTTTTTTTTTACGTGTGATTTACTCTGCGTAGTCGATGGATGTAATTGTATAAAACAAATTTTGAGCCGAGGGTGTGCAAAGGCTCGTTCTTTTTTTTTATTCCTCTTTGTGTACGTTTATCGATTTTTTTTAATAGCAATCTTTTTTTTTTCTTGTTACAAGTAAGGATGTACCTATACGGTTTAAGGCTAGGTTCGTAGAGTATGTAAAAATTGAAAAAAAAACTTTTTTATTTATAAACTTAACTATGTTAACGACTCGGCTACGGAGACTGCCTGTAATAATAAATTGCTTATCATTATTATCATTATTATTATTATTATGATACTTCTCATCACGAATTAATTGATAAGTCTTCTTTTAATGACGCGTTCTATTAGTAAATACGAGTAGATAATTGATTGTACGGTAATCATTTCCCGCTAGTATATCCAAGTAATGATCTAGTTATAATCGCCCAGCATACCATTGACGATCTATCGTATACTTTCTTCTTTCAATATCTTCGACATGATCGAACATAGAGCTTTTGTATAGGACTCGAGAAAAGTGCAAAGTGGGCAGTGTCGAGTGGGAAGAGAATATGATTCTTAGATTATAAGAACTCAATACCGTTCAATGTGCAGTTGAAATCTGACAATTAGCGAAAAATTGATTTTTTTTCTATCGACCGAGTCTGTGTATGCTATTTTTAGTCTGCATGAGAGAACCACTAATTCTATATAACGTATATAGCATAAATTTTTAAGTACGATATTCGTAATTTGTAATGTATATATATAATATACAGCTCTAGAATCAAGTGTAAACAATAGAAGGAGACAATAATTTCTAAGCCTGATAGCATCATCAATTTTTGATTTTCGGTTTTGTGTGTGTATACATATATTATACATGACTAGTTGATTGAGTTACTTACTATTAAAGTGTAATCGTAAGTGCAATTGCTAAGTAATCTAATTTTACACGTGAGCGAAAACACCAATTAAAATTGATAAAATCCAAATAGCATCTGAACGTCGTATGTAAGAAATGTAGAGTAAACTAGACGCGCGCGCCAAAGTGTAAAATTTTTCGGGCAGATTGTCAGATTGACGACTTCTCGGTGGCGCGCTCATGTCGCTATTTTCTGTGTCTTTTGTTTTGGAAGCGCCAATGCGACGGCAATGGTAGTACCCACCCTGGCGGCCAGGCGGGCAAGCGTTCAGCACAACAAGTAAGCCAGCAGCAGCCCCAACAACAGCAGCAGCAGAATCAGCTGGGAAATAATCGATATGGCCGCAAGTGAAGAGGGAGAGAAACATACACACAGACATCAGAGAGAGAAGAGAGCGAGGGAGCAAAGGACACTTGAGTTATAATACTAAAAAGCTCCTCGCTAGCTCGGCCGGACGGACAGTGCCCCGAAAGTGCGACTCTTTAACTAGCACGCCTACGGAAAGATATCCATATACATATGAATATAAATATATAAATTTATAAATATAAATATATAAATAGTTAGGTGATAAAAAAACGGATAGGGCAGTTGTGCTGGGAGAACGGCGTGCATACCGTTCCGATAATGAAATTTAACGAAATGAATTTAAGAAAAAAATGAATCACTGTACATGCGGCGCGAGCCAGCGATTATTCTGCTCCTCGGCTCTAGCTATCTCGCGTCCTCCCCCCGTTTTAACTTACTTTTCTTTTTTATACGAGAAACAAAAAGTAATACAAGAGAATTATTGTGTAAAACGATTCAGCCGGCGAGGCATCGCTCAGTGCGTGTGTATGTATCTTGAGGAAGAGAGACGGTGAGACGAGCGAGTGGCTGGGACTGTGCGTACATACATATTATACAAGTGACTGAAATCGCGTGAACGAAGGAAACGATGTTTATATGGATGAGTGAAAGAGCGAGCGAGTGAGGGCGAGAGAGAGAGAGAGAGAGAGAGAGAGAGAGAGAGAGAGAGAGAGAATGGGGTGAATGCCTCGACGATGCCGCTGGAAAATTCTTGTAGAAACGTCGACGCGCGCGACTAGCGACATCAGCGACTATAGCGGGAGAAATTCCTTCGTCTTTTTATAGATTTTTACGCGCTTCCAAACGATACATTTCGAAAAAACGAGAGTGAGAGAGAGACAAGGATGTAAAGCTAAACAAGTGTAGAAGTCTAGGCTTTTCGAGTAAAGAAAGAGCGGCAGAAGCTATATATAATTTTTTTCCGAGTGTACACATACCGAACCTGAGCGCAAATGAAAACAAAATGATAATTATTGTATAAAACAAAACGAAATGAATTAAAAGTGCGGAGAAAGAGGAGTAAAACTATATGCGAGGAAAGAGAGCTACCCTATATATACTTACGTACGCGTTTCGACGAGAATTTTTCGCTTATACGTGGTGTACAAGCGCGCGCTTCAGCTGTCAATATAATCGCGTTTCACTGTTCCCGCAGCTAGCGCTCGTGCAAAGAAACGATAAGAAGAAGATGAAAAAACTATAAATCATTGAGAAAAAACATATTAAGAACCATACACACAGACACACACAAAGTCCCCGTACGCGTGTTCGTGAGGTTTTATATTAACTGTGTCGCATACGGATGGGATAGCGCAGCGGCATACATATAGATAGATAGAGAAATGCTTGATTACGAGGCAGTCGAACGAAGCTCTGCTATCCAGTTGACTTCGCTCTTCCCCCTTAATGGACTCGTCTCTCGCTTATTTTACTTTTTTTTATACGCTAAGGTTTATCAATTTTTTAAGTATTTTTTTTAGTATTTTTTATTTTAGTATCGACGACGTCGATCGCGTGTACACACCTTTGCAGAAATTTTTGCAAAGCCATATAAAAGACGAACACTGACTTGGTTGTATTGCTTCGTTCGAGATGCGTTGTAACCGTTTAAAATCATGACCGATGGCGGACAACAATGCGACAAAAATATGTGAAATTATATTGTGTGAATGTTAGGATCAATGACGATGATTATTCAACGATATTAATAAAAAAAAACATAAAAACACTAAAAGAGTTATCATTCAAAATTGCATATTTTATTCAAAATTATTCTTAATTACTTGGCAGTGGAATGTTTAGATATAAAGAGTTATGTAATTGAATGGTGTCAATTTACTTTTACCTTTGATAGTAAAAATAAACTATATTTCGTAAACTTAAATTTACACGATGAAAATAAAAAAAAAAAAAAAAAAATTCAATTGCCAAACACGATTAATCCACGACTATCCAGCTCCTCCATTCATCTCAAACATCAAAATATATGCGAAATTAAAAATTATATAACAGAGGTACTTTCATCATATCTCTCAGTAATGGGAACGAGTTCACAAAGCTGTATTCTAATATGTGTAAAATACTAAAAATTCATTGAACAATAAATTTATAAATTTTACATGATCTCATAATGTTTTCATAACATCTCTGTTCGTTATTTTTGTTTTTATTTTATTGATAATCCAGGCCTTTTATTTATTTTAAAATAATATACAATGAAAAATTATGTAAATCATCAATTCTAATTATATATTTTATTTTTTATTCATCTCCCTTTACATTTTTGAGTTTGTCATCAACATAATATTGATTAGATACATTATCATTTAAGCCGGTTCTTATGCAATTCCAGCTACGTTGAAGCAGTCTATATGTATAGTTTATAGATAACGAACGAGAAGATAACATATTTTCAAAATTGTCGTCATAACTGTCATCACTAACTTTTATTTTGATTTAAGAAAACGTAGATAACAGTTATAAGAACCGATCGTAAACATGCAAATATTTATTTATAAAGTGCAGTAATCATAGTTTAAATTTTGGCCATATCTTTAAAAAAGTTAAAAATAATCCTTCGCATCAGATCAGATCTTCTTATAAGAATACATCACTACTGTATATTTTGGTATTTGTTGCAAAAGTATGTAATAAAACATTGAGATTCTTAAATTACGTCGCAAGAAAACCGCCTTCGACTGGGATACTTGCTCCAGTTGTCATTGAACTTTTGTCACTCAAAAGGAACACAATAGTGTCGATCACCTCATCCACCTCTAAAAGATGTGTATATGTTAATTAGAAACTCTTGTTATTAACCACGTGTATCTTAAAATGCAATTATATAGATAAGTAAAAATACTCTACCGGCAAATCGCCCGAGTGGAATTTTACTCAGCATCTCTTGAGCCTTCTCCGGCTTGCTCCAGCCTAGTTTACCCATCTCCGTCATGACGACCGTCGGATTCACAGTGTTCACTCGAATGTTGTGCGGTCCGAGCTCGAGTGCCATGGTTCTGTAAAAAACAAATTCCTTAATGAAAATTGACTTGGGAAAAATTAATCACAAATTGATTAAGTAATTTACTTCGTCAGCATGTCCACTGCTCCTTTGGAAGCGCAGTATACCGCATGATCTTTGAGTGCAGCATGGCTAGCTTGGGAAGATATATTAACGATGCTTCCGGCGACTTTTCTCTGGATCATATTCTCCGCGACGATTTGCGAGACGTTCAATATCTGCTTGACATTGACGTCGAAAGTGAGATCGAAGTCCTCCTTAGTGGCTTGCAAAAACGGCCTCAAACAAGCTACTCCGGCGTTATTTACTAAAAGGTCGATGGGCAGAACGCTTTTGATTGCTTTTCTGGTCGCGTCCCAATCTCGCAAGTTTACGCAGAGGGTCTGGATCTTCGAGTCTTGTTTGGTTAGGGTGTCGAGGTGCTCCTTCGTTTTCGAGAGAGCTATCACTGTGCCGCCGAATTTCGATAGACGGAGGGCCAGGTCTCTTCCGATTCCTATAACGATTTTTAATTAAACTACAAATACAAAAGCTCGAAAAAGCTCTGTTTGATTATTGAGTTTCCCGCTGAAACTTTCTCACGATAATCTGTTGCATCGGCATTCGCGTATAGATATCATCGATCGAAGATATTTCGATCTTCGTTATTTCATGAAATTGTATTATAATGTTTATTATTATACCTTGTCCTGCTCCTGTAACAAGGATACGTTTCCCCTCGAAACTGATGTTCATTTTGAAAACTTATCTATAGAGAGCACTATTCGATGTTCGCTGTAGTGTACTGCAGTGCTCGTCTGTATCACTCGCGATGGCAGAAGGCTGGAGTGTATTCATTTGAGGAGGGGGTAAAACGTCACTGATGTATAGAAAATTTAGCTTGGGAGGGGAAAGTTCACTAGATATATAATAGCGATAAAGACAATTCAATTTTTAACGTATTGTGACATTGAGAACGGGGCCATCGGGCCATTAGGCCGTATTATAAGGGTGTATACGATGTTATACGATGCTATAGGCAATTAAAATTTTAAATGTTTATTAATTTTTATGGAACAAAGATATGGATACTTATTACTAAGTACAATTTTACGAGCGAGTGAGATAAAGAATTTAATATATTACACGGCCAGGTATCCACCGTCGACTGGAAGTCCGGCTCCGGTTGTCATTGAGCTGTGCTCACTGAGTAAAAATACTATTGCATCTACTACCTCGTGTGGCTCTGAAATGAATGATTTACATCATTATTTGTTGCAATACTGATGATAATTTCAAATTGCTTTCAACGACACGATGTAGTAGTACCTGCAAATCGACCCAATGGAATTTTCCTTTTCAGTTCATCAGCCCTTTCCTTGTCGCCCCAAGCTCTCTTTCCAAGCTCTGTCATAACAACTGTCGGTCTTACCGAGTTCACGCGAATGTTGTGTGGTCCCAGTTCCAGAGCCATCGTCCTGAAAATTTCGAAACAAAAAATAAAATAAAATAAAAATTATCGCAATCTAAATAACAAAACATCTCAAGAGAATCCTCACTTTGTCAACATATCGACGGCACCTTTCGAAGCGCAGTAGATGACGTGATCCAGTAGAGCAGCTCGACAAGCTTGCGACGACAGATTGACGATACTACCAGGCACTTTACGTTCGATCATATTTTTCGCGACTACCTGGGAAACGTTGAGCATTGCCTTGACGTTCGTTCCGAAGGTGAGATCGAAAATTTCAGGCGTTGCCTCCAAGCAGTGCTCGTTGATCGACACGCCGGCATTATTGACGAGCAGATCGATAGGCAAAACGCTCTCGACAGCTGCTCGGGTCGCTTTCCAGTCGAGCAGGTTGACGCATACTGTCCCGATCTCGGGCTGTTCTTTCGACAGTTTGACCAAGTTTTCTTTGTTGTTCGACAGGGCTACGACCTTTGCCTTGTGCTTCGACAGGCGTAGAGCAACTTCTTTGCCGATGCCTGGGTTCGAGTTTTGCATAAATTTCAAACTTTTAATACAGTTTTTGAGATGATTGAAGTTTTTGTATTGTTATATACTTACCTTGACAAGCACCGGTTACGAGAACGCGCTTGTTTTCAAAATTTATGTTCATGATGAATTGGAACTTTCGCCAAGCGCGTATCAATCACGACTGTGTAGTGCAATTGATTTGCCGGTGTGTTTTTAAGCCGATAAATAATCAGAGCACTGCAGATAAGACTTTGATATAATAAATAACTTGGATATGATCAATCTCTCTTTTTTACATATCTATACGTGTGCCCATGTTGTAGAAAAAAACCTTAACATTATATATAAGTAAATTTCCGTCGAGTATACCTATTCGCTCCGTGCGAAGCTTGACCCGCCATCTACCGGACCGATCGTACCGCAATAAAATAAGACTTCGATCTCGTACTGGCTTATATACAGCACATATGATGAAATATATTTTTATATATATTATAAATTAAAAAACGCATTTGAAGGAATGCATACACACATGTTGTGTTACTCAGCTCGTTGCTGATCAATTTACAAAAATTCTCATTTATTTTCAATCGGTAGAAGTGGAGAAAATGCGATTTGAAAACTCGTATCTATCCGCAGCACCGGTCCAAAAGCGCGGTGCTTCAAATTCAAAATACAAGTGACATTAATGTTTTGTAAACAGCGTTGTCAGTTGGTTTTATTAATACTTTAATTTGTTATATTTAATACAGTCTTTCTCCATTATCTGTACAAAGTTTATATGATATTCATGCTGTCTAATTAAATAAATTATTAGATATTGTTAGCATGATACTAGTGCAAAATATCTTGCTTAACAAAATTACACCTACAATGAACCCATTCGATCATTCATTCTGGCTTCGAATACATGAGATAAAAATTTCACATTTTGCTTGCTTGCTTGATACGGTGATTAGTAGGGTCAAAATATCAAATCAGTCAATTAAAGTGATAACACAATAGAGATTATTTAAACTTATTCATAAGGTTTTGGCATTTCCAAAAAGATTACACATCAATACTTTTTGATTTATAGTTCAGAAGTTCATTCAAGAACATTCGTATCTTTGAAAATTGAAAACCACGAGCAAATGCTTAAAATTATTTTGAATTTTTCTAATAACTTCTGAATTATAAATCAAAAAGTATTGATGTGTAATCTTTTTGGAAATGCCAAATGTCGATGGATTCAATAATTTTATTCGAATCACGTACTGTGAGATTAAATAGCTTTTTATTCGTTTTCTTGGCGTGATAATAATATATAAAGACATTGTAAGTTTATTTATATTGGAAAGCTTGAAATACGCGTATACACTATACAGATATTTTTAATGGGTTGTGTATCCTCCATCGAGCGTAAGCCCAGCACCTGTGGTCATTGCGCTCTTGTCACTTAGGAGGAAGCAAATGGAATCTACCACTTCTTCAGGCTCTGCATATAAGATAAAATATAATTAGTCACCAGTAGAACTGTTGTGAGTAGTAAAAATAAAAAATGTATACCTGCAAAACGGTCCAATGGAATTTTCACTCGCAATGTGGCCGCCTTTGCCGGGTCGCTCCAATTGGCTTTGCCCATGGCTGTCATGACAAGTGTGGGATTGACGGTGTTGACGCGAATATTATTTGGCCCCAGTTCCAAAGCCATGACCCTGAAAAGACAATAATTATACCCGTTTAGTTTTTTTTTCCCAACTATTTTCTAAAAATAAATTAAATCGAACGAACTTTGTCAACATGTCCAAAGCAGCTTTCACCGAACAATAAATAGCGTGATCTTTGACAGCTACCAAACTAGCCACTGACGAAAGATTAACGATGCTTCCAGCGACTTTTCTTTGGATCATATTTTCCGCCACAACTTGAGAGACGTTGATGATCGATTTCAGATTAACATTGAAGACTTGATCAAAGTCTTCGGGTTTGAGAGTGAGAAAAGGATCCAATATAGCGATCCCGGCATTGTTGACAAGCAAATCTATGGGTAAAACGCTTTTGACAGCTTCTCGCGACTTGTTCCAGTCCTGCAGGTCAGCGCAGACCATTTGGATTTTCGGATCTTCCTTTACCAGAGAGTCGAGATTGGCTTTGGTTTTTGAGAGCGCTATAACTGTGCCGCCAAATTTGGATAGACGCAGAGCTGTTTCTCTACCGATGCCTGAAATCGATATAGTCTATGGAAATTTTTTAATCGCAAAAAGAAATGCCATGTGAAGTTTTCTGCATCTATAGATTATATGTCGCTCTCATATACACGTATCCTTCAAAGATTATAATTTATATAGACCAATAATTGCGCAAGCATGTTAGATAAAGGCCATAAAGGGATTATGCATATAACAGGGTTATGCATAACTTCTATAAAGCTTCATTCCGAATACCCATCGGACATCATTATGATATGGTAATTAAATTGATTTCTTCTTAAAAAGTCTGCTTGCTTAAGAACAGCTTATTCGTTGAATTAATTCTAATCGGATGAGTTTACATAAGTTACCCGCGGTATGCTGAATGAGAATTTGTTCGACAAGTAGTACCGAGCCACTAATAGTACAATGACAAATATAAATCAACCATCCTTTGCTGCGCCGCATCACTCTCCAATCGAATCGAAAGAAAAATACGGCGACAATTAGAAATGATTAGATATTTAAAACGATGAATTTCGAAACGAGTATACCTTATAATTTAAATAACGAATATTTGGTTGAATGAAATGGACTTGAAATGCGCGCACTTATGGAAAAAATTAAAAATAATAAATTACAACATTGGAAAAAGAATATACTAATTATCTGCAATTATCCACATTGTCTTGTTTTCTTAGAACAGTAATTCACGGATAGCTTTCAAATAGAATAATTGGATATTTTAAAAACAAGTTTTCTAATAGTCGCTCTTATGAAACTTACTGTTTGTTTTTATTACTTTAACACAATTAATGCAATCAAAAATTACCTTGACCAGCACCAGTAACGAGAATCCGCTTTCCTTCAAAACTGATATTCATGACTGCGCCGTGTGCTTGCAGAACACTTAATGAACAAGACGTCTAGTCTCTGTACGACTGCAATTGAACAATTATCTCGCAGCAAATTTAGCGTCTTAAACTGTCGTAAATTCTGATCCCCGGCACATTTGCCAATGTGTGACTAGCATCACTAAGCGAGATAAATTATTTTTCTAACGCAAGATAAGACTATAATTATAAGTATAAAGCCAAGGATTCCGCGCGAGTCGCGCGACTCGCACAAAGCTCGCCCGTTTGAGTTGCACTTTTTAAGCTCGTTTTTTTTCTGCGCTTTCGCTCGGTAATGCAGTTTCCTGCCGACCTACAGGAATCTGGACAATCTGGTTTTCTGCTACGGTACATCGGTGTGTGTTGTGTACACGTACACACAGCTGGTGCAGTGGTAGGGGTAGGAATACCTATAGCAATAGCTTCCAAATAAGTCATGGTCGACCACCAGTCACCCAAGTATGCGCGCATCCTGTCGCTGCAGCAAAAAGTGAAAGAACGTTCGAAATTCAAATTTGAAATGACCTAGACGAGGGCAGTGCGATGCGTAGGAAGCAAGGCAGTGCTGAGTACATTGAATTTTAATTTTTGCGTCTCTGAGAGAAGGTAAGACGATTGTTATTATTCCATTAAATTTTGGGAAAAATTCTATCCGTAAAGCTTTGTTCATAAACATTTTTGAATGCGTAAACAATCGCACTCCATCAAATTTTTCGCGGTATTTCGACAGAATCATAATCCATTAATTAACGCTCCTCTTAGAAAATATCATTAACGAATCAAAACAGTTTTTCTAGGTTAAGTTTGTTTCTGGAATAAACGTCAAAGATCAGCTCAGCGGGCTCAGCCGGCTGCATAGTCGACACAACGTTGTTGCATTCGTCATGCACAAGATGGCAGCAGAGATCTTTCTGGGCTCCGGAGGAACACTTCACAGGGCGTTACTTTTTATGCTGAAGCTCGGCTGGAGATCACGATTCAGACTGCCAGTCCTCATCGTTCTAGGACTAGTGGCCATGGACATTAGAATGCATCTCGAGATCGATGTTGAATTTTAAGGATTTTTTTTTCTACGAAATAAATGCGTTGCAGATACTCTGCTTATATGAGACTGGTTTTTGCAATACAAGTATTAAGCGATAAGAGGGTGGATTTTACGATTTAATTATAAAATTAAATTATTACGTGCGCAGATTTTGTGACGGCCAGTACAAAATTTTGAAAGACTTTTCGATATCTTTTTGAAGCGATAGTTATTACGTTATTAGATATTCGATATTCATTTGTCGAGGTGATTCAATGAGATGTAAAATTTATAATTTGTGATATTTTTAGAAAGCTGTAAAGATGTTCGCATAATAGATAACAATAATGATAATCTCTGCAAACATAAAATGTACTAATTACCTCCGATATTGATATTGTATGATGCATATCGTAAAAGCATTATGATTAGCGAATCCATTGTTTAAGTATAATAATTATCTTTCACATACTAATTATAAGAACAGAATGACTGTATATACATGTATTACAAGTATATTATAGGTATTGAATTTATCACTATAATTTGAGGAAAAAAAATATGAATTGTTTATTGCTGTTAAGGCTTACTTTGACATGTAATGCTTGCAAACTAAAGATGTGTACATTTAAATAATCATGGAGTTTTATGTTTTTACAGCTGTATAATTCTTCAAAAGAGGTTTCACTAAACTTGAATAATAAAAAAAACACGTATTTTGTGTATCTATACCTTAATCATCAACAGAAAGTTATGTTCTGTAATAAATTGTTTTTTGAAAAATATAAGTGTTAACATTTATTTATTATATCATTCGAGTTTGATTATAACAAATGATTATTTAATACCAGCTATTCGAAATACCCGCTGTTTAGTTTGCATTAGCGTGAGTGCATTCTTAATTTAAATCTCAAGCGTCAATCCCGTTGAAGTTGAGAAATCTCTTCGATTTTTCCACCTTAGGCGGCAAATGAAGAAAGAACGAAGTAGCCGCGCGCATCGCTGCTGTGGCTCTTTTATTTGATTTCAGCTCTTGAAAATGTCAATGGTGGGGATTTTATAAAAGCCAGTGGAGCGAAACGGAGCTTGCGATTTCCCAACTGCCACTGTCCTAGTAAAGTTCGCAAAAATGGACGTCAAATTGATTTTTCTAATTTTCTTGTACATTTGTTCAATAACCCAACAAGTGATAAGTACAAAGTTTGATACTAATAAATTCGGTGAGGAAGCGTCGTATTATAGACACAATGCATGCATATTCAAATACCTTCAATGCAAAATTACTTTTGTTATAATTATACATAAATTTACAATCAATATCAGTGGAATGAATGTATTTAAATTACAATTAAATAAACTGTTACAATAGGTATAGTGTTTTATGTTTTAATTTTAATGAAAAATACACTTTGTATTATATTTGAAAAAAAAAACGAACAATAAACTCGGTTGCTGCAGTGTAAAAGTTTTATGCGCTTTCGACTTTAATGTTCGTGCACATTATTAATGTTTTTAAAACGCATGATTTTCAATTACATTTTTACACAACTTTTCAGAAAGAAAAATGTTAGCGTTAATGAAAGTTTTAAAGTATTCAATAGAAAGACCTGAACAGATGAACATGGATACCACGTTTGGAGTAACGTTCGCGCAAGGTATAGACGCAAAAATATAATATAAAATATTATTATATTAAGCGCAACTATATAAGCAGTACGTCCTCTTTTTAGCAAACATACAAGCAGCTCTGCGACATAAAAATGTGATGTATCTAGATGCCTATCAAAAAGACGTTCTTGAGAATCTTTTGGAACTTTCAGAAGATACTCGAAATTTACTTCATTCGTATGAAAAACTACCAAACAAGAATACGCAAGAATGTAAAGTGCAATATTAATTGATAAGTTGGTGTTGTGTCAAAAATGTTTCTTTTTTTTCGAATTTAAAAACACGTGGATACAAGAATAAATTACGATGTATTAGTTTTCTCTTTTACAAATTTTTAATTTTCAGTAAGCTTCCACTTGAATCGTCCAGAAATCTGGATCAAACCCATCGTTTGGAAAAAACTGGATCTAGCTGATAAACCCTTGCCTAATCCTGATTTGACAGTAGATAAAACCATAGAATCAATGTTTAGAGGGCATCCACAGGAAGCGGAAAGCGATTATTGCTTCATAAATTTAGTACATCGCTGTGAATTCCCGAATGAATGCCGCGATCTAATAGTGCTTAACGATAATGCCACTACTGGATATCCGCTCACGCATAGATTGCTTATGATACAGCTTATGAATGCTGTGAGTATAATTATACAGAATAAATATTATGCCGAATTTACCACGTGTTGATCAAATAATTTTTACAGCTTCAATGCGAGACAAAAATCACGCAATTCACACCATACCTCATCTACGAATTTTGCTCGTTAATTTTACAAGATTTGGTGAATCTTGAATCCATGGAGTTTCCGCATGTCGGTAAGGATCTGGCGTCGGAACAAAGTGAGTAGTACATTTAATATTATTATTTCGTCGTCGAATCTTTTAATCATTGCTATAATGTGATCAATGTTTGAAATTGCAGTTTTCTTATGCGGCATGGAGGGATATCTCGACTTTCTTAATGAGCATTACGAGCAATTGTTATTAGATTGGCAGCACCCAAGTGGCTGTTACAGCGGAATAGGGTAATTTACTTGTTAGCCGCCCACATGTATCAAATGCAACTCAATCTTTGCTCATGAAATTTTTTTACGACCGTCTTTATTAGCATGTGAATTTTTAGTGTCAAATTTTTTTTAGTCATTCGGTAGATTGGAACTGGGCTAAGACACGCGTTCGTCGCTCTGGAGGTTTCACGGATTTTGGTTGTGTGAATCATGCAACAGGTCTTGGAGCAGCTGCACTAGCATTATTGATTCGCAAGGATATCGAATTGATGGTGTAGACGCGACACACATAAGAGTGTGAAAACAATGGATTCAATTGAAAGCTATGAAATTTACATTGTATATCCATTTGAAAATTTGATTAATTAAAATTTGTAACAACAACAAATATTTTTGCATTTTTTCTTTAAATATCTAAATTCTCAAGTTGATAAAAAATAAAAGAAGAAAATTAGTGAAAAAAACAATAATTTATTATGGTTATTAACAGTCAGTAAATTTTTGAGAAGATAATATTAGGAATAGTAATGCATACGTATTATATGCGATTTACAATAAATTTATATAAATAAATTAAACAACGGACATTCATCTTTTATCCCTAATAATTATCATATTAACAATTTTACGTTTCTACTAATGGCAACAAACATATATTTTTAATAAATAATATTAAAAATTTGCATTTTCTATTACTCTACGCAGAAACAATAATGCTATATAAAATCATTCACGCTTAACTTCATTCTTCGTTACATTGTTTCCATTACGATAGTTTTCAACTTTGCTTAAATTTACATTCACGATAAATTAAAGCTGTTGGCAAATAAACTATCGTAATGACAGATAAATTCTGATCCCATTCTCTCTATCCTTATCGTATACGAATATATTAATTGTAGCTATATCGCTCTACAAAAGTGGTACAATATATTAATTTTCGTTATGATTTTCTGACAGACATAATATTATAGTACATTCATAAATATTCTTATAGAATATAGTTCTCTTATTACACCCTAAAAAATGAACGACGTTTAATTATGTAGAATGTCGAAATCTCATTTGTGAATACAATATCGATTGAAATATTAAAAAAATGCTATAAATATTAAATACAGTGCTTATAAAAAAATAATCACAATATGATTATAGATCTGTCTCGATATAATTTCAAAAATTTTAATATTCCATGTTGAACACAGTGAGTCGCTTCATATTTCAAGGCCTTTGTGCGTATGCGAGATATTTATGCGTATAAAAAAAACTGAGATTCATTAGCGTAGGTATGTAAAACCCGCGTTTTTACGTACGTTTTGATAAACTTGCCCATTTAACATAAAAAAAAAAGCTTTCAAACATAGCGCGCGTGTACATATTATATAATTACATTCAAGTCTTGAGTGAGATTTATGAAGAAGTCGTTTAGTGTCCATCCTTTCAGTTTCGGATTCAAGGCCGCTGGTAAGAGTACGGTCTTCCGTAAGGACCGATCTTCAGACTGTTCTTCTCCTGCCTCAGCTGCTGGAAGTAGCTGTAGGTCACGATCCAGAAGTAGGTATAAATTACTGCAACACAAAGTACGAGCATTACCACACGTGCGTCATCGCGGTGGTGTATACACGAGATTGCAAAGCGTGCAATTTGAAGACAGAGTATAATTTCGTTTGCGCTGTATTACTTACCGAACGTGAGAAGACCGAATAGCAGGGCTAATACTCCGTACAAAACGTGGTGGACTTCGTTCTCGTCCAGAAAGTACACGACCGATGTGAAGATGACGCTGAAGAGCATAGCGATCAGGATCAAGACTCCCAGGACCACCCATGGCAGCATCAGTATAATGTTTTTCTAGAAAATTTATCGTATCAAAGTTATACAGCTGTGTCTGGGTCGGATAACGAACAGTGCAAAAATCATACCCTTGTAGCTCCTATTGTCATGCACAGCGAGAGGATAATCGTCATGACGAGATTGATTGTGTAAATTATTTTCACTATCGTTTGATTGAGGTCGAAGATTATAGTTTTAAACTGAATGTTCGTTGTGAAGAGAAGTATGATCGCGATGATGGCCAGAATCTGTAACGAAGCAACGCATTAGCATTATTATAATTCCATGAAGTATATAATATATGACGAGGCAGAGTTAATAGTAGACTTTTAAACAATTACTCACCATGCACATTATTCCGCTGAAGATCGCGCCGGTCTTCAGGGAGTAGCAGCCGCAGCATGACGTCACTCTGATCCTGCAATAATAAAGTTATCATGATTTGATGTTTTGCGCAAACTACAAAATATAATGCGATTCTAATTTTTACATGACTATAGATAACGAGAGCTACGTCTGCATTTCCCCAAAATATTTTTCGTCGAACGCAGCTATAAGTATGGAGTTATTTAGGTTCGTCAAGAATCTCGTTAATTAGAACGCCCTATACTTAGTCTCTCTCGTGTGTGTGTGTGTGTGTGTGTGTGTGTGTGTGTATACCATCTTGAAAGCTTAATTAGATCTGCCCGAAGCAAAAAAAGCCATCACGTAACATTAGAGCTCGGAAATGTTGCCGACGATCGCAATATTCCGTGCTCCGATAAAAAGCCCGCATCTATACTATCATCCAAATAAATCGCAAGCTCATTATAAGGCTACGACAAAGTGTCTCTCCCGCATTCGTTTATACAGCGCACCAAATTTATACACGCTTCTGATTCTCTCTCGTATAGGTGAATATACGGATACACAAGGAGAGAAACGAGACAGTCACAGAACTGCGAACACGTCGCCGACTCACGAATCTCGAAATATGGGTCATTGTCGATTACGTTTTCGTTCACTATTTCGGATTCCCGCGGCTATTTCAGATTCTTGGGCAAGCTCGCTGACCTTCCTTCCTACAGCTGCGCGTCTCTCTTTGGCTCTGGGACCTTATGCATAATACGCTCGGCGCGCGTGTGTACACCTTCTATCATATATACCACACATACAGGCACGAGGCTATGTTTATGTACGTTTTGCATTGATTCTAAGCGATCATCGAGACCGGAAGCGACGTTCATTTCATTATAGGTGTATATCTCTTTGAGGATCGTTTTGCTCTACTCTCGATCGAGGAACTCGCTTAATTAAATGTTTGCTTCCGTTTTAACGGGGCTCTCTATACTCTTTTTATTTATCGGCGCGTCGCTACGGTGCATTGGTTCGTACATAATATATATATAGTCCGACTACATTGTCCTCTCTCGCTTAAATACTCTGCGCAGTGTATGTACAAAGAGTTCGAAACGTTGTATAAAGTAACGCGGCGCGACTGCAAAGCTGTTATTGCGAGCAATTATAAATTCACGCCAAGAGATAAGAGTATCACCTTGTATTTTTAAATCCGTTTAATCGCGGAGATTACAGCATCATCATCAGACAGCGAGAGAGAGCAAAGTGGGTCAGCGGAAAATTCTACACTCCGCAGAAGCAGCACTTTTCACGCATCGCGACTTTCTCCACACACATACACATACACACAAAGTCGCAAAAAAGAAAATTCATAGCTCCAGATTGCGAACCACGGGTCAGTCGCGGCGTGCGCTTGCCTATATCATGGTCATATCCAACTCTCTCTCTCTCTCTCTCTCTCTCTCTCACGTTATTTATCCAGGTTGCAAAGCCGCGGGTCGCGCGCGGTACCGCGGGCGGTTAAGGTCATCATATCTCGCTGCGGTCCACGATCTTTCTCTTTGCTCGCTTGCTCGCGAGTGCATACTACTACTTATACGTGTGCGCTTGTACTCCCTCTTCTCCTCTGCGGTGCATGTGTACACGAGAGAAAGGGAGAGACTCGCGGTGAAAATCAATCGGGAGAACGATTTAATGCCGCGCGAGTTTCACCGTGACACTGTGCGTCTGTGCGAGTATATACTCTGTTTCTTTGCTTTTTTTTCGGTCTCTCGGGGATACAGAGATACGAGTTTTACACGTTCCGTATGAGCTGCGGCGTTGCGTAATCGAGGAAACGAGAGACGCTTCGCGCGGTTGAGAGAAGCTTCCGCGATCGCGAGATAGATCGGCGCTGGAGATGAGGAGAGGAGTTTGCGACTACATCGGTTGGCTTGTTGCGGATTTAATATTCGAGCGGCGGACGATGATGCAGCTTGGACTAATTATGCGATGCTTGCAGAGAGGGAGACCGCGATTCGCGGCGGCATTCGTTTGTAGTGCTGAGAGGATGACGATTGGTCGTGGAAAATCGGATGACTCTCTGTTGTTGTTCTAGAACCGCTCGCTTGGGTAGTAGTATACATCGATAGATAACTTTTTATAAGCTGAAGCCGAAATAGCATGTCACATGTTCGAATCAGAAATTCAGAAAAGCAGAAATTCTCTCATCTCTCGTCGCGAAGATTTTCGAGCAAACAAAAGAACCGAGCATAATAGACACCTATATGTGGACACATCCAGAGAACGTATAGTGGGTGTCAGCCTCTATATGTATATTTTTCCGTCCAGCCGTAAAAGAATGCGTCGCGGCGTTCGCTCGCGCGGAATCAGCAATGGATTGGTACATGACCGTGAGTCGAGGTCCGGCGAGCCCCATAAGGCAAAAGCCGGCAGCGTCTTGTTCACCTCGCGCAAAAAACTACTGCGTCATCTCTCTCTCTCTCTCTCTCTCTCTCTCTTGCTCTGCTCTCTTGCGGAGCTTATGTATACCGCAAGGAAAAAGACGCTCGCGTATTTTACACATCATCGCAGAGACGAGTCGACCGAGACCGAAACGCCACAGTATGTAAGTCGTATGTATGTATAGAGGCTCGTGTTGCGTGTGTTGACGGACACGTCGTGTGCTTTTTTTCGGTTTTTCCTTTCGTTTCTTTTTTGTCCGAGATCGGGACTTTTTTGGCGATTCGTATGCGCTGTCCAGTGGGATTATGACTGTTTGTTTTCGAACGACTCAATCGATGCGTGCGATTACTCGATGTACGCGCGTGAGAAGCTATTAATTATACTCGAGCTTTGCTTCTCGCGCTTTCACCGGCCGATTCATTACACCGCGGGAACGGAAGTTTTTATTGTTCATAAATAACGTAGCCTGATGTTTAGAGAGCGGTCAATTTGAATAAACGCGAATTACATTATGCGAAACTACGCCGTTATGTCGTTGCTGATAATTCGCGCTCGTTTGAATTTTGCTCGAGACGCACAAATCGAACTGCGCCTCGTCGCCTATGGCCAGCTCTCGGGCGGAGTAATAGCGTTAATTTTAGGCACTGACTAAGCCACGTGGTAAACACGGGGTAAAAATATACGGAAAACTTTGATAAAATACGCCGGATCAAAAGGCGAATTCTCGCTTTTTTCTCTTTCTAATTTTAAGAGAGATCGGTCATTTTCGACCGGCTATAAATGGACGCGCAATTCAACGAATCTCGAGAGTGAGGGAGAGAGAACACAGAGTGAAAATCGAGCGAGCAAACTCGTAAAACTCTGGGTATACGAGCGCGTGTACACAAGAGAGAGAGAGAGAGACAGAGAGAGAGAACCGGTCGCGGATTATTACGCAGTCGCGCAGTGGCCCTCCGAAAAACGTGCCGGGAAACTCAACGTAAAAGCGGCGAATAAACCTCGATACATAATAGGTGTAGATACGGCAAGCTCGAAATAAAAAAAAAGAACGCGTTGTTGTCTCCGTCAGTGCATTAGGCGCCGACCTAATTTCGAGAGACGCGCAGCACGTGGTGCGACGATCGATCGGCGTGTCGTCTCTGTCTGTGCGAGCGTATATATATAAAAAAGGGCTGGTGCGATCGGCTGCGCCTTATTTTTCATACTCTTTCGTTTCTTTTTTCGCTCGTTTCGCCCTTCCCATGCGCGGCTATTTGGGACGCGGCGCTTAATGAAAGCCTACTCGCGCCGATATCCCTGTCAGCGCTTGCTTGGCGTGGCTCGAGCTATGCTAGATCCGATGATGATGCCTTTTTCTTTTTTATCGGGAATGGTGAAATTCTATTTTCGTCGATCGGCCGCTTGCTCGGCTAGCTAGCTGTGCGCGCCTGCGCTGATGTCTACTACTGTGTATATAGGTGCTCGCTCGGTCGAGACGATTAATTAATTGCTCCTGATGACAGCACCCTTTTCGTAGCTGATTAATATTTTGTTCCTCTTCTATAGCTATCGGAAAAACGGATCACGTAATAGAGATAATGAGATAAAGCGGGAATCCGACGGCTGCAATTTAGAATATTCAGTCTGTATATTACTGTGCGCGAAATTGTATATTTATTGGTGCAATATTGCCCATCAAGGATAACGACGGGCAGCCTCTTTCAATTAACTGCCCACAAACTATTATTGGCCTGCCGCGGCAATTATTATTATTTCCGTGATGTGTACCCAGCGCAGAGAGAGCTTTGTTTATTGCCCTCGTCGTCGACGCGCGCGCGCGCGTATAGCCTACTGTTGACACTGCAAATTGTTTTATCTAACGCAGCCGTTCTTTCTTTCCACTCGAAAAACAGCGTTTTTTTTATTCGTATACCGAAACGTGCAGACTTTCAATACACACGGTACGTTATGTACGTGTACAGCGAAAAAAAAACTCGCTTCGCAACGATGTTATCTAAACTGCACAGGCACATAATTTACGTGGGTGTCGAATTGCTATATTCATACAATCGCTCGCGCGCGCGATATGCGTATTGCGAAATGGTTATTTGTATGTGTGTTTTTTTCGTAGGAGAGCTAGCGTGGGACTAGTCAACTTTTCACTTCCTAACTGTGCAAAAATGCCGGCGCGAGTATAGGTATCTGTGTGTGAGTCAGCGGAACGATTTGCTCTGGCAATTGAAGCGAAAAAGCGTTGAGAATCGGTATAGCAAGGACTGATTTTTCAAGCGAGCGCGTTCGCCGACGACTTTGCTCATTGTCAACGCAGCAGATTTTCTGCAAGATTGCCGTTCGATCGGTTCAGCCGTTCTAATCGAAGGCTATATGTATGTAGACTTCAAATAAAAGAAGTCACACTGCTACGCATCAAGCTCGTTCCGCTCGCTCTCAAATAAAAAGCCTAGAGCTTTCGATGTAAAAAAATACAAAGTTCGCACTCACCTCGAGTCGCGCGCCATCGTGAGATCCTCTCGTACACTCCTCGTCGATCTCTTCCTCCAGCCAACTGCACAAGAAACACTCGACAACAACTGACGTCGTATTATACCAGAGTCGAGAGTCCAGAGCTTGAGCACACTGTATATACCTCACATGATGCTCGACGTCGCGCGGGATTTTCAAAAAGCTCCTCGCGAGTCTCTCGCGCGATTATTCGAAAAGACGCGCGCGCGAGTCCCGTCCGCTCGCAATAGGAGATGGGCAGAAACTGTGCCAAGAACAGTGAGCCCCGCCAGCGACCCGATGTAGCACACCTACGTGTACGTATATACGTGTGCTCGCACACACACACACACACACACACAGACAGTCGCACACCTATATACAACCAAGAGAGCGCGCGCGAGAGAGAGAGAGAGAGAGAGAGAGAGAGGTTTGAATGAGCGGCTACTACGCGATCGTCTTTCCGCGAGCTGCTGCTGCTGCTGTTGCTCCTTTACCCCTACCACTGTACACACACTCTGCAACGTCGCTATATATCGCGAAGCGTTATAGACGTCGTCGCTCGTGGCTTTTCTTTTTGTTTATCGATTTTCAGATTGGGATCTCGGAGGTAGGGCCTGCGTATTATCTATCAAGCAGGTATCATTAGCGAAGAAAGTCGTTATCTTATACTGTATATATACGTATATACTCTGCGCGGGGAAAGTACAAAGGGTTGGGTTGATGTCTACTACTACTGTAATGACGTGTTCCTCGTATTATATTATAGACAATGGAGAGTTACGCTCGTCGTTCATATTGATGAATTTCATTAGACGCAGAGGCACTTTGCATTGTAGAAATTATTAAAAGCAGCAGTTTTGCAAGAGCGTTGGATATTGAAAACACATGCACGCCCGCTTGATTAATCTTTGGAGGCTATATAGCGATCAATAATAAAAAAAGATACTTTTATCTCTCTGGTGTATATGTGAGTTCAGCACGCGATTTCCATTTCGTTAGAGCGTATAATCGTATAGTCTCTCGTTAGTTCCTCGTTCGTCTTGGCGATTATGATAGCGTGGCGTCTTGCCGTACTCGGCGCGTTCTACTGAAAAATTGCTTTTGCTCGATATGCGTATATGTAGTTCGAGTTCATCGATCCATGAAGGCTTGCGCATTCTTCGCACATTTCCAAAGGTAATTCATTTAGGGGGGCGCGGTGGCGCGGCCATGTGTTAATTTCGAGTGTTTCATCTTCACTTAGCGGCTGCGTGCTGCCTCTGCTTTAAATCCGAGCGTTCGACGTGTTCGCAATCAGTCGTCGTTTCAAATTGAGGCATAGGATTACATATGAAACAAAAATAATGAACGTTATTGCCTGATTGATTTCGCGCGCCGAGAGAACGTCGTGACACACGGGGCTTTAAAATTAAAGGTGATATGCCAGAGTTTATATTGCAAGCATGACGTCAGCCTCGCGGTTAGGCTCGCAAATAGCTCGCGAATTTTCCACATTAGCATTGCAAAATATCTGCAACTTTGCGCTAAGCCTACTATATACCATTGGCGAGAAAAAAGCATAGCTATACGTCGATTCGCCGACAGATCTTTTCCTTTCACTCGAAAACTGTATACACACTTTTTTTCGCATAACCCAATAACCCAATACAACGAAAAGACACTATATCGAAGATTCAAAAGGTGACGAGTTACGTAACCAATTGTAATTCTCATTCAACGAGCAGCTCGTGGTGTTTCTATAGGTATAGCAAATGCCAATTGCAAATCCACCGCGGTCACTTTAGAATCGCTTCCGCTTCTCTGAATTTGTTGAAGAGCCGCTCTGTACTTAGAGCGTTTATGAAAGCGCGCTTATGTAGAAGCAGCGAAGAATAATCTGTGGGAGAACGCGTAGGAGTTAATGCTGCGCGCTAAGCGCACGTGAGATCTCTGTCGACGCGTCAACGCAAGAATCTGGAGGTCTCTATCGTAATTTTCAGATGACGCTTATAAGACTTTGATATATACATCTCTAGAGAAATTGGAGTATACTTAAGTATAGGTATAATCGGTTTCTCCTGTATTACTGCGAATATTTCTGTTTTGCAAACAAATTTTGTTGGAATATCAGGAAAAACTGCGTGGAGTATGTGATAATATAGAAGAAACTTTATTTAGTTAACAATTGTATATGAAACTGTATAAGTCTGAATATGAATTGTTTAGACAGCAGTAGAAGAGATGCTCTGCTCGGTGTGTTGCTCTGGTGATGTCTCGACTGGAACTGACGCTATGACGCTTCTCTGTTGAGGGGCTGTAATGCTGTGTCTAAACTGTATACACGTGGACTCTCGGTATACGTGTACGTCTGAAATATACCTGGCTGTATGTCTGGGCTATTAATATCTTTAATTTGAAAATTTGCATTGTTACAAAATTTTCTTCTTAAAAAGGCAATATTATTTTAACAATTTCCTCTAGATAGATAATAAGATCAAGAGATCTTTTAGTTCGAAAGCATATATGGAGGGTGGGGGCTCAGAGTGGGTCTAGAGGGTCTAGAGGGTCTAGAGGGTGGTTAGGGGTCAGGGAGGGGGGACGTCTTCTGAGGGTATAAAGGTTGACGAAATGGCAGTCCTAACTTCAGTCTGGGTCTTAAGATCAACCATGGTGGTTGAAGAGCAGTACTTTAGTAATCTATCGAAGCATTTCGAAATCTGTTTCAAGTTCAAAATTTTCTGACTACACTTGAGAAAAATAAGCCTGCTCTATCTTCTGCTAAGATGAATTACGAATTAAGTCTGGTTCTCAACATGATGCCAGGTGTACTTCATCCTCAGCCGCCGTATATCAGCTGACATAAACTGTTGGGATCTAGAATAGACTTCAAGCTGTGAGAGCACTTCCAAAAAAACTCTGATTGTTCGGCTCAAACAGCGTTTTGAAGCTCAAAATGGAAGCGCTCAACCAGAAGTGCTGCTGCGGGAGTCGCCGTTACACTTAGCCGTCAGGCTGAACTCCGTCGAGATCCTCAGTACATTGGCAATCAAGTAAGTTATTTTTCGATTTAATTCATACGTAAAGAACATTGTCCATCGTAGAGTCGATTCACACTCTGATCGGAATGTGAACTGACTTTACTCTCAGCTAAATTTTTACTCTATCAGCTAAATCCAATGCGTGTTTTGAGCGCTCAATTTTCTTGAGACTAGAAGTTCAAAATCGTAACTATATTCAGACCGGATATTTGTTTTTCAACCAATCAAAGCGCTTTATTAACGACTTCAAACCTCGGGTCATCACTTTTTTAAAAAGAGATCGAAGCTTTTATAGTTGCACCATTGTACGCAACAAGTCATCTCTAATACGCAATATTTTATTTTTATTACAGTGAATCTAGAAGCAGTCGGATAAACAAACGCGGAAATCGATTTTCCATGTCTTGACAATTAAAGGTGATTCCATCCCCACAAAGGTGGAGCAAAGATTCTAGTGGGTAGTTCAGCCTATAGCTATACCTGTAACTTGACTCGTTATTCTAAACAATCGTTAGTTTATCTGAGTACGTTGTACAGCTACATGCTTTGTGTCCTCAATACGCTTAGTTCAGAGAACGAAGAGTCAGCCTTCTTACAGCAACTGAACTATCTATATTGTCGCAACAGCATGCGGCATCGTACTTCCAAGCTACAGATTTCGCTCTGTATCAGAACCTTTAATTTTTTCATAACCTGTTCCAAGTAATCCCAGGTATGAACGGTGGAATCAAAAGTGTCAAAAGCTACGATCGACTGCTGCATCGATAGCAAATTAGTATCTTCCGCAGTCTCAACAGCGGGTAGATCAATTGAGAAATTTCTTGGTAGGTATAAGGCCCGAGAATGCTCATCAGAATTCTAAATTAAGATTGATCCTCAATCAGGAGCTCATCAGCAGGAATCAATTTTCGAAGGATAAGTTCGAAGGACTCTCGCGATCACTCCTGTGGATCACTGTCTTGGGCGGCTACTAGAATTCGTTTACTCGATGCCAGGTCCAGACACACGGGCACAGAGTAGAGAACAACCAGTAACCGCCAGAATAAAACTAGAAACCGTGAAACAGGGATCACCTGAGGAGGAGAGGAGCTCAAAATGACCGACGGAGTCGACAAGACCGTGAATCTGCAAGATCTAATAGCCAGATTTAAAGCCAACTATATGATGAAGTATGCCGTTAAAGGACTTGATGACGGCTACGCTTATTCCACCATCAACGGATTAGCTAACAACGGCAATCTCTGCGAATTCTACCGTGCAGCCTCAATCGCTGAAGTCAAGCAGCATGTCGACGAACAATGGAAGTTCAACCTGAGTTGTGAATGACGATCTAGAACAAATCTGGTGGGATGGCTCTGCACGTCGCTTGTGAGACGAACAGTTTGGATATGGTGGTCGACCTTCTCTATCACGATGCGGATCCGCTCAAAAAGAATGCCAAAGGAGAGACGTGTCTGTACGTGTGCCAGAGACAAAAGTACATCAGCATGGCAAAAATTATTCTTCAGACGATGGACATCGATTCGATCAAAGAGTTTCCCGAGGACCATATGGTAGTGGCTGAACACGACGAATCCGCGGACTTCGTCGAGTTGTTCCTCAGATTCAAAGCCAACATCAACTACGTGGACAAAGGTGGAAACTCAGCCATCTCCCTTGCAGTCGATAGAGGACTTGCTAGAAACATTAACTGACACAAAGCGATCCGTATGTTCTTGGGGACCCCTCGACCGATACTTTTGGCTGCATCTTGCCTGCAAGCACGTTCGGGAGGTCAGCGCTGAAAAGCTCCTCTTCTTTGAAGCGTTGGTGAGTTCGACTTTCGATGTATTGTTTTTCTCGATGATCCTCAGCTAGAAACGTTTACCAACACAAAACGATCAGTATATGTTCTCGGTGAACTCCTCTATCGAACCTGCTTGCAAGCAATATGCAGCAAGGTGTTGCCTTTCGTCATGTACGTGTCTGCTTGATGTTGGCCTTTTCCTCGAGGAGTAAGACCAAGATGTCCTTATGACTTATAACCCTTTGATTGTCTAAATTTGCAGTCGTCATTTTTAGGATATGAATTTGTAATGGATGCGATTCTAAAAGAAACAATGCATGCGAGACTTACGATTACGTCGATGTGGATGCTGATTGACCCGTGGATGCTTGCTTGATGATTGACGTTGAATTGGACCGCAGCTGCTTGGTCGAGTGTTGAATCTTGTAGTTGGAAAATGGCGTTGCTTTGGTGAACGCGCTGTTCGGTTTCATATATTTGTGCTTAGTATTTCCGAATATTTGCTTTTGCGGACTGTGTCGCTTAATTGGACTCGAATCCGGCTCGAAGGACCATGTTGAGAAGTGGAGCAAGTTCTACGCCGAGATAAACCTCGGAGTATATGCTCGTCTACGTCGAAAGTAATCAACGCAGATTTTACGTTGAACTTTATTTTGATTGTAGTGAGAGAACATATTCGTTCGATGCTCTCGTGAATTCTGGTTTTACAAATGTCATCTACAAACTTTCAAATATAATGCATGAACTGCGCGTTAATATTAATAACTGAGACCCATATAACACCACCGATTATACTTAATTTATTTGTATTTATATATTCCTGAAGCTAGTTGATGTTTTTTTTTTTTATTCCAAATATTACTAGTCCTGTTAGCATATAATGAGTAGATTAGTTATGCACAGGTATGCGAACCGATGACAACATCGAGTTTGAGGAATTGTTGCCAAACTGTATGGGTAAGGGAGGCACGAATATTAGTTATTTTTAACTTTGATAATAAAACGCTCGGAGGAGCGCGATTATGTCGGTTGCACTTGGCTTGCGATTGTTGGCACCGGCTTGTTGTTTGTTTGATGGCGAAGTGAAAGCGAGTTAATGAAATTTCGCTATTTGGGTGAATAGCGGAGTTGACATTATTAAACAGTTGTATGAGCGATTTGCATTAAAATAGATGTATTGTTGTAATTTAAAATATTCCTTTAACGATTTTTGAGCTTTTAAATATACAAATGATAAAAATAGAAATGTATTGTTGATTGATGATGTATTAATATTTTAGGACTATGACTCTAGCCAATGTCTAATTTTGAAACCGATCAATGACTGCCACTGCCATCGGGGAAAATATCTTACAACTACTAGAAGCAGTTACCGACAGCTACACGCTAGTTCGACGGAATTTTTTCATAGATGGAGCAGCTTGTGAAATGCCACTTTAGTAAACAAGGCAACGTGCTGCCTTTCACTTGTGTACATTCTAGTTTTGAAGTTTAAAGTACAATTTTAATGTTTATAACGGTTAATTTCCGTTGAATTTTAATTAGACAAACTTGAACATGACATGTTTATTGAAAGAACAAAAGTTTGAGTGCCGGTAAGAGCGCCAAGCAAGAGTCTGCAAAATATTTTGCAATACCTAACCACAAATACTATAAGTTTATTTTAATTTTTGTGAATTTTTAGAGTTAGCTCAGTGTTGAACAAAAACGTGAAGAGCTATGGCAAACAGTTTATGTTTGATGATGACGGAGAAACGTGTTGGAATTCGGATTCTGTAAGAATAATTTTCTCGTTAAAAATAATTAAGTTTGTGCATTTTCTAATCGTGATGACGATAAACTCTCGTTTAATCATTTTTTAGGGAAGTCCTCAATGGGTATTGATAAGCTTTCCACAAGAAGTCGATTTATCGTCGATAGAGATTCAATTCCAAGGTGGCTTTGCCGGACAGAAAAGCCACGTAGAAGCTGGAGTGGATTCCAAAAGTTTGGAAAAAGTGCAAGATATCTATCCGGAAGATATAAATACTACTCAGCTTTTTAAACTGAATTCCGTGACGAAAGCCAAAGTGTTTAAAATTGTTTTCGAAAGCAGCACGGACTTTTTCGGTAGAATTATCATTTACAAGTTGTCCTTGATTTCGTGATATAATTATTGACAATATCGATATATTTTTATAACATTTTTGTACACTATATTTAATAAATCAACAATTTACAAAGATATAAAAATATGCTTGTCAACTTCATTTTAATTTCAATTTTCAAACAGTAGCGGGAAGAGGTACTTCCTTTGCACAGCAGGTGGCGCGAAGTATCTTAAAGCTGCACTTCTATTATCGATTGATTTTCATGAAAACTGAGATAGACAACAAGAGGCGATTGCACAGCTCGAATCCCGACAACAAATGAATCGAGCCAATCAAATAAAGTCATCTCAACAGGTGCAAATTTTCAATCGAGTGGGTCATCATACGAAAATACATGAATCATGCACGGACCACGTGATAGGCGCGAAGTAGAAATCCATGCTTGTTCCATTATTGACGCTGATTGCCTCATGACATGACAGTAGAGTTTGCTTGAATAATTGAACAGCAGAACTTCGTCTAATAATTTTATTCTTTGAGACCTGGTGGTGAATTGGTGAAAATCGGGAATGGTTGAGAAGGACAAGGAATGCGAGGTGGACATTTTTCGTGACACGGCCGTGAGATATCTGGGTAAGTTCGAGAAGGTTACGATTGATTTGTTTTGATCCTGCATTTGTCGTAAACAGCCTTGTTTTTATTCCGTAATAACTCCAAGTTTTGATGTTTCAAAAAACTATTCTTATTTATATTGAAAACTCAATTGATTAACAGTGACATTGACTGTTGGCTGTCCGATTACATAACAATAACACAGAAGCTTAGTAACTTTGTATGAATGGGAAGTCTTATTTTGCTTTTTATTTTATAGGCTATACTAATGAAGTCGGAGAGGCATTTCGAAGCATTGTCCCAAAGTCTGTTGTGTGGTCTAGCTATGTTGTCGCATGTGGATATGTCCTTGCAGACACAATTCACAAAGGATTGCATGTCTACAATGTGTGTTTTCTGTAACTACTAAATGTGTATCTACATACCATCACATGATGTAAAGACTAATGATTAAATTTTGTGCAGGAGGATTCTTCGCCACAGAAGACAAAGCGACTACTCCTGTCAACATCGGACACACTTCTATGGCAGGGATTTGCTTCCGTCATCATTCCAGGATTGACAATAAATAGATTATGCGCAACTATACGCTACCTGCAAACTAAATCAGCTAGACCTATGCTGCGAAGTCCTTGGATTTCAACTATCATTGGCCTTGCATCGATACCTGTGATAATTCATCCTATAGATGTGTTGGTAGAGGATTCTATGAATGCAACTTATAGAAAATGGACTGGTTACAAACCATTGGAACCACTACAGTCAACGTAAATAGAATAATACTCGTAACAATTAGCAGCAAAATTCTAGTATAAAATGCTATACATGTTGAAAGTATTTTAATCTTTTAATACTTGGTATCATAAAAAAGCACAAATCTGGTGAAAACAAAAGATTCATAATCTTTTAATAACTGTAAAAATGTATAAAAATTGTGTGCATTTGGATAAAACTTGACTACTACATCTATGTGCACATGAGACTACAAACTTTCACTGTTTGTCACACAAATTCTAAACTAAGATAGACAATGTGTACAATATTTTTTACGAATTGAAAAATAATATAATGATGTGATGATATAAATAATATGATGATATAAAACAGAGTTTTCTTTAACTGACACTATATTTTTCGGTAGTTTATCAGCACATAAACGTGATTTTATTGGTATTCTTAGGACAGGTTGTAAAGAAACAATTCTTTTCTTTTCGACCCATCTCGGAAAGATCGATAAATTAACAAAATATTACATTTTTGTAACATGTATTCAATATATGCAAACACTCCTACGAATATAATCTTATTGTTTTTATCTAATAAGCACATCAATTGATTAAAAAAGTTGCACTGTTTAAAATTGTATCAGTCTCGAGTATCTTGACGATCAAAAACAATGAATTATGTAAATTGCACATACTACAATGTAAAAAATTCGAAATAATCGGCAAAAATATAACACCTATATATAAGTATTTTATAAAATGTTAAATCTTTAAATATGCATATTCTTGTATATATTGGCAAGAGCTTACTAAAGTATTAAAAGTTTAAATTACATGGGTTTATCAGTGCCTAGCGCTGAGGTTGTAGATATATACAAATAATTGTAAATTATACATTCTGATCCAGCACCTGAGTGAAGGGTGCTCTAAACTGTAACGCATTGTTGAACAAAAATGAAAGTATAACGAATATTACATCTGCCTCGTTTATTGCCAACTCGAATCGAAATACTTCCCTAATGTTAACAACTCATCGTATTACATAGTAAGGCGGTATATAAATATTTACTATTCTCCAGATCACCATCAGTCGCAAAAATCAGAGAACGTAATGAACCAAAACGAAAAACAATTTTTACTCTAAAAACCGTCGGATACTTGCAGAAAAAAATCTCCTCCACACAGAGCACACACACACACACACAAGCTCGACTACTGCCTACCTACATCAGAGCCGTCCAGAACAATGGAAATAAATTAGCTGCAGCGGACAGCCAAAGCGTCGCTCGAACGACCAGCTGCGTACGCTATATAAACGAAGATTTTTCCGCGGCGCAATCAGGCACGCGTCAGTCACGACTAGATGAGCGCGAGAGTAGGCAGTGGACGCATGTGCGCCTGCTGCAGTCATTCCTTTGAGCGGAAAATTCTTGCGCGACGACGTAAAACTCGTTTTCGGCTGCATTATTATTATGTGCGCCTTGAATAAAGGGGAAAAAAAGAATGGCTCTTTGAAGTGCAGCGCGCGTGTACGTGGTCGCGTTTGCAATGAAGAATTATATTTCAATTTTCGCTTTGCGCCACGTTTCAGCTGGCTGAAATGCGTCAAATAGTGTGGTTAAAAAGCTTCATTTGGAAAAGTGGAAAAGCTGTTTTGGTACTTTATCCTTATAATTCGATTATCAGACGCAAAAGTTTATAGTAGATAACGTCGAGTAGGGTCAGAAATAGACATAAAAAACGATTAACGACGCGAGAGATCACAGAAGCAGATCTAAAGTGAAAAACAAAAGTTACACACATGCACGAATATCTCGCTCTCGTCGAGTTATATTCAATATTTCGCAGCCCACTCGGGCGCGAACTAAAATTCGCGAGTGTGGCAGATCGTATCGCGCACATCATATTCTCGCGCTTACAAGCCTCCATACACACATACACACACACATATTGTACGGAAGTAGAAGCTAGTAGACATCGTGCTGCACACATAGGCGAGGCTGACACGTGAAATTACTCGTGTACATCTGCAGTCTAGTACGTGTGTACTACTTCGCGTGTGCGGCGGACTATCTCGCTTATAGCCGCAAACAAAACACGTGTACCTACTCTCGCTACGTGGTATGTAGTATATATACGTACATGCTGGTATTATATGGAAGCTCGTGAAACGGAGGGATTTCGCTGAAACCTGTGGCATTTCAGCACACGGAGGACCTTATCGCCGAGAGAGAGAGAGAGAGAGAGAGAGAGCGTCACGACGCGAAAAAGGGAGAAGCTGCGTGTGTCGCGGCAGTGTGCGAAGCTTGCGAGACGGAGGGGCGGAAGGCAGAAAGCTCGTGGTACGGAGGAATTCGCGGGGGATCGATATCTCTCTCGACGAGGCGGCTGCCGCTGTGCTGCCATATACGCGAGAGGGAGATGAGGGAGAGACGTCGACGTTGCCGAGATTTCGACGGCGAGAGCCTGTGATGCCTGTGCGTGAGTGCCATTCTGATGGAATTGTCGAAAGGATTTTTCGAACGATTTTTTATATATTGCGTTGGAGTTTTCTGTTGTATGCAATCAGATTCAGCTGTTTTTGAAAGTTAAATCAGTCTTTCCGTCCCGTCGTCGTCGGGAAAACAAATAATGACTATTTGATATTTTTATATACGCTGCCGGATCGAACGTATAAGTATATAAGAATTCTCATATTCATACATTCGGCGAATATAGAGTTTTTTGCTGTTGCTCGTGTTGAAACTATCTCAATGTGCAAATTTTACAAAAGCTACGTTGCATTATATAGAATAATTTTTCGACAACAAAACGCTGTGCATATCGACACTTGAGAGAAATAACGACGTGTCTCGGAGCCCGCTTCGAGAACGACGTATCTTGGAAATTGCTTCAAAAACCACTTTTACTTTTGTAATTCTTGCTCAATAGACGCGGTAAAAATTTTGAAAATATAGAGTCAACTATTAACAAAAAACAGAATTGAGTTAATTTTTTTTTTCAAAATTATTTATCGCGTCTATTTAGCAAGAATCACAAATGTAAAAGTGGTTTTTGAAGCAGATCCCAAGGTACGTCGTTCTCGAAGCGGGCTCCGAGACACGTCGTTATTCCTCTCAGGCGTCGATATGCGCAACAACGCGTCAGAAGCAAGCCTTTAAAACATCCAATAACTACTCCGATATTCCGATTACTGAATTACGAAGAAAACTCGCGAAAAACCCTCTGACAATCGAAAATTCAAAGCCCGTTCCTCGATTGAAAATTACGTAGCCATTACCAATACCATCAGCGCCGGCGGGGCGAACTTTCTCTCCCTGGCTTGCGCGCACGCACGTATAATCGAAAGAACTTCAAAGCCCGGCCGAGAGAGAGAGAGAGAGAGCGAGAGCTTTGCATTCAATTTGTAATTCCGCGCGGCCGAAAAAAAGCTCCGCGCTCGGGCAAAATCAAATTGCTCTCCCCCCCTCTCTCTCTCTCTCTCTCTTTTCCTCTCACCCCGTTTGCGGCGTGAATCGACGTCCCACCCCCTCTGCAGCAGTATACGCTGGAAGCTCCCTACGCTCGCGAATTCTCGCACGAGCTTTCTCGCGGCCGAATGAAAAAGCTGCCGAGCTTGCGCGACTCGAGAAAAAATTCGGAGAGCCGTCGAATAAATACATATACCGCAGGGGGATGATGGGATGCATCGCGTATCGGAAAAGGGCTGATCGCGCGCGTCTCGAGGCACACACTGCGAGTGGCGCACATCCTCCGGAGCAGCAGCAGCAGCAGCAGCAGCAGCAGCAGCAGCAGCAGCAGCAGCAGCAGAGAGCTGCCCCCACTCGTCTCGATCCAGAGAGCAGCCATGTCTGGCCGGGACAGTAGGCGGAGTCGCGAGCCCCCACCGGTGCGCAAACTCGCCAATGGGTCGGCGGCCCTCGGGGTGCAGCGTGGGCGGGACCGACAGCCGACCGAGGAGGAGACGTCGAGCTGCCGGCGCTGCGCTCGCAGGTGCGGAGCGTCGCGCCAGTTGGCTGGCGAACTCTCGAGCGAGCGGCGCGCGCCCGGCTTCTCCCGACTCTCACTATTAGTCTCGCTCTATACGAGATCATCAGACGCGTGCGAGTTCATCAGAAGTTCATCAGAGCTTGATATACTCTCGGTGCTTCAGTGCGAGTGTGAGCCGCGACATGAGGATCGTCGTCCGCTAGCGGCGAGCTGCAGCGATCTGACCAGCAGTAGTGTGCGGGGGACAGCTGCGCGGAGACACGTCGAAAGAAAGGTCGTGGAGGGCAAAGGCCGGCGGGATCAGGTCGTCGAATGCCCATCAGGCTGCGGCGGCCGGCGGCTCGCGTCGCAGCTGCAGCACGTGGTGCCGGCGGGCCCGCTGCTGCCACGAGGAAGGACCACGACGGCAAGCTGCCCAGTAGTACTACCAGTGTGAGTTCGCGCCTCGTCTCAAGTGTGCGATGCTGATCTCGAATCGAGTATAACACTAGACGATAATAATCGCTCTGTAAAGCACACTCGCGCATCAGCAGCAGCAGCAGCAGCAGCAGTTATCGTCCACAGGGCTAGCGAGAAAAAAAAGCTGCCCGGGGGAGGGGGGGCGCGAGAGGTGAAAGGTGGTAGAAGTGGGTGCTAGCGCTGGGGCCCTCGGGGGCGTTCGGCCGGTACGGGCCTGCGGAGGCCGGGCCCACCGAGGCGGCTGCGGCGGCGGTGGTGGGGGTAGGCGGCACGCAGGCGGCGGCAGCCGCGCAAGCGGCTGGGGAGGTGGAGGGCTACGGGGCCCAAGGGCCCGGGGTTGGGGCCCCTGGGGGGGTCGCGCAAGGCGCCCCCAGGATAAGGGTCGCGACCCTCGGGGCCTCTTGCTGCGCGCCCCTGCCCGTCACACAGGCTCACAACATAGGTATAGGTAAGCACCATATGTATCTCACCTTTTTTTTCAACTCTATACTTCTTCTCTATTCTATACTGTACCCTCGCGCGCACACACACACACACACACACACACACACACACACACGCACGTGTCGCTCGCTCTCTCTCTTTCTCCTGTTTTTGCTCTTTTTTCCCGCTCTCTCGCTCGCTCACTGTGTAGATCTCTGTGTAATTCCTTTGTGGACTTGTGGTGTTTTTTTTGCTCGGCCTGACTGCCGCGCGCGCGCGGAAGCCGTCGGATTAACCGACGCTCCCGTGCAGCTCGCGTACACGTATCCCGGAGGATTTGGTTTACACGTTTTATCGCAGTTTTTCTACGGCTGTGCTTTGCACTCGTTAGATTTTTGTTCGTCGTTTTGAAAGTATGCGTTCAAAGCGATGTTGCTTGTGTTTTTCGAGTCGCTAAATTACTCCCGCTGCAGTGAGCACCGATCAACGGAAGTTATAATTATGAACAAACATTTTCAATTTCGCCTATCGGCCGAATCGCGCGTTATGAGCTAGATAGCTCTTTGTGCAGAAACAATCGTGCATAGTAAAGGTCGAATTAATGAATTTAATCGTGCAGTTCGCGTTAATTAAGTGCGGCGTTCGGCGAGTTTCGACCGAGTCTGCATTTTCGGCTTGTATCAATTTATATTATCGTGATTATGAACCGTAAAAGTATGTAGAGAACCGAGCATTCACATAAGCCACGTGATAATTCCAAAGAGTATTGCCCCTGTAACGGAGTAGAAGTACGTATAAAAACTATAGTATCCTAGTAATCGAAGCATGTCATTGTAACACGTGCGTAATGCAGAATATTTATTTTTGATTATCGAGGTGTATAAAGTTTATACTGATTAATTTTTGATATATTTTCTGGCAATTTTTATTCGGAAAAACAAATGTTTCGAATGCAAACAAAAATATTTTCCACGTATAGCACTCGTGATAGATAAACATTGTTTCAGTAAACGTATTTAGTATATCGAATTTTCGAGTCAACCTCATCGGTTTACTAACTTCCACAAAAACACGCCAACTATTCGCATCGCAAAATTCTTATAACCGCACAATCCAACTATTGCAAAGATTAAGGTCCTATCGCTCAGGGGCGTCCCGCGAAGCTTTAAAAATCGTTCAAGTTCAATTATACCATCAGAGACTAGAGAGAGACCAGTCCCCTCTGCGTAACTTGGCTATTCAAATTGTCGGGAAAGACGGGGGAGTGTGCAGAGTAGGGTGTAAGATCGAAGTCAAGAGTATATGTATAGTAGGTGTGGGTCGGAGAGGTTGCAGACGACGACAGTGAGGGTGGTTTGTTCGGTTGACAGGCCTGCGCTGCTGGTATAGGACTCTTGTCGGCTCCGCCCATCGAAGGAAGTGGCAAAAAATTCATAGGGCTGCGCGATGGCGATAAGCCGTACGCGCAGTTTTGTTTTCATTTTTTTTTCTGCTTCTGCAACAATAGGGGTAGCTCGAGTTCTCCGCGCGATAGGAGAGAAACAGTTTTGCGATACGCGTAGATGCCGTTATGTGGATGTTTTGCTGTGTAGTACGAGTAGTTTCATTTCGATCGAGTTAATTTTATTTTGGAATTGATATTTATTGATTATACGTTGCATGTTTATATCTGTTGAGAAGCGCATCGAGTTAATGGTGCCTCAAGGCTTCGTTATCTTAATCAATTGTACATGTGTTTGGTAGTCGAGGATAGCGCACGAGAATTTATGTACTGTGTGATGTGGAAAAGCTCGCCATAATGATATGCATATTGCAGTCAATATCCATATTTAAGAGCATTATTGCGCGATTAGGATGGACGGGTTAAATTGAATAAAAGTTATTACGCCGTTGATAAATTCTCCTCGCTTCGAATCGTATATCGTAAAATAACTCTGGAACTAGCTGCACGTATGTTGCATCTGAATTGAATGCATTAAACTTTGTAATCAGAGCATAAAAAAGTAAAAGTAGCGCGTTACAAAGTAGTGATTTTTGAAACGAAGCTTGAAGGTGTAATATCCAGCATGTGCTTCTTAGATTAGACCTATAAATATAGTTGAATGAGCCTGTACGCGTTGTTCTAGCACCCACTTTTATACCTTAAAAATTTCTTGGGTATATAACAAACTGAGATTCAAAACGATGACAACCAAAAAAAAAAAAAAAAAAAAACGCCTCAAAGAAATTTTAAAAAAATACATCATTGTCCTCCAAAGCGACAGTAGGCTGCAGAGATTATAGACCGGCTGCACAGCGATCAGCGCAAAAAGAAGCTGCCACGCGCACGGCCGTATAACAATAAAAAAAAAAACGCCCGACTGTTCTGTCTGTTACAGGCAGGTGTGGTTTGGCGATGCTCCTGTCATGTGCGGGATGCGACAAGCCGATTATGGACAAGTTCCTGTTCAACGTGCTGGACCGGGCCTGGCACGCGGACTGCGTGCGCTGCTGCGACTGCCGGAATCCGCTGCAGGAGAAGTGCTTCTCGAGGGAGGCCAAGCTCTTCTGCAGGAACGACTTCTTCAAGTGAGTTCAGCGACACCGTATTATGTTGTACCTTTTTTTTCTCTCTCACGCACGCACACACATAAGCGCGCTCTTCTTCCCTCTTCTTTTCGCGCCGATCTTATCTCCAGGCCCTCGTATTTTTACATTACGGAGATCGGTATCGGTACACTCGAGTAGAGGCTTTTTATCGATGCGATTCGGGAATCATTACATAAGTCTCGTCGATGATTATCCGGTATATAAGGACACGCCGACGATTCACCAAATGCGAGGAATATTTATAAGGTACGAACGCGAAGGGTACATTAAAAGCGGTTCATTAGCACCATCTAAATTCTGATTAATGGGCCACGCTCTCTCGTTCTCTCTCAACGAGCGAGTTCGAAGCATCAAAATATTTCCAACTCTCGCGCGCATCGGTTCCTCGAAAAGTCCTCAACCCGTCGACTCTCACAGCTCACTCTCGGCGCGGCGCAAAGAAAGAACAGCGTGCGCGCATCGAATCGCTCGAGTCCTTGACATTCGGCTCGCTCTCGTCCACAACCGCAGATCTAGACCGCAAAGCGAGAGCAGTCGTAGGTCAAGCCGCTTCTCTCTCTTTCGCTCTCTTTCTGGTGTCCCGATGCTCTGAGTTTTTTATACTCCCGAGCGAGAAGACTCGTCGGACTAGAACAGGACGCACCGTTGTTGCAAAAAATCCCTCGATTGTGTATACGAATTAGCGTTTTTCTTTAATAAGAATCGGCTTCCGAGCGTGTACGAAAGAAAGAGAGTTTCCCGGTGAAAAAAAAGTGATGAACGACTCTCACACGTGCTTTACGCTTTGCATACGCGCACACACAGGTCGATGAAAAATTCATCAGCTGCCGCGGCGCACACTATACGCGAATCTTCGCGCGATCTACATATACGACTGCTGATGCACGCATGCGCCGAACGACAATGAACGGAAGTCTATAGACTCCTCTGTGCGGGTATGTAACACTCCGGCCATGTTGACGCCGTGTGTAAATAGGAGAGCTTAATTTCTCGCGCTTGTGGTAATGAATAATGTGCAATTATTTTTTCCGTGGTGTCATCGCGTCTGTTTTTTCTTCTTCTTTACGTGTGCGAAAATCTATTCAGGCAGACGACTATTACTGTCTATGTTTACCTTATTAATCGTGCTTTATGCTTTCCGTGAGAATCAATGTGCAATTGCGCGTTCGCGAGTGTAATAATAACAACCGCGTCAGCGAGAGGAACGAAAATATATAGCGGAACACGCGGTTTCTTCTTTATTTAGGCGCGTAATGACGCGGGAATTTGAAATTCAAATTCGATATCGTCGCGCGCGCACGCTTAATTTGAATACGGGACTCCGATATTTTACTCACTTTATAGTGAGTATTTCATAAGTTTCGGCCTATTCTGTGACGCGTATAATCCGTGGAGAGATAAAAAAAAGCTTGGCGATGCCGATCGAGTGAAATATTCGCGCTCTCGAGTATAGTCTTGAGTTAAATCCTTGTTTATTCCGAATTTCTCGACACCACCGTCCATTCGCTCGTTCTGTAAATATTGCCACCCGATATTCCCCCGTTTATCCTATACAATGTTTCGAACGCGATGAAATATGTTTTTCTCGCGTATATATATATGTGCGCTAATTAAGAAGCAAATAAGCATCGTCGGAAAATACTTTCCCAACTTTACGACTCGGTGCGAAAAGTCGCGCGCACTATTTGTTGTAACATATCGGTATAGTCGATCGCACTTATCTCGCTTTGCGGCTTGACATAATATTGGAAACTTACACTGTGCGCGTGCATAGTTATAACTCTGTCGGTGCGCTTTTTCAATCGAGCCGCCGATTTCAAACCTGTTTTCCTGTCATATAGACTCGCGCAAGAATCTCGACACTTTTATTTATAATATAATATCAACGCAAGAGTCACTTCATTCAAGCTTCTAACACTGCACGAACATATAAGTATATTAAAACCGAAAAAAAATTGCGCGACGAAAGCACAAGGCCGGATATTAGCGAGTTTATCGGCGCCGCATAGAGAATGATTACCGTGCAGCGAGTCGAAGAAACGGTATACACACGTTGCAAGAGTCTCTCGCTTCGTATAGGGGCCCCGATAATGGAGGGGCCCTATTTGCCTGCCGGCGGCGGCCCGCGAAAATTATTATTAGCGAGGAAGCGGCCGATTATGCGCGACTATACGTCCTCGATAATTCTCGCTCTCTCTCTCTCTCTCTCTCTTCGGTTTCTGCGGAGAGCCACGTCCCCGGCTAATTCCGCTGCAGCCGGATAATGCACCGCCGTCGCCGCCGCGGCTGCTAACCGCATTATGTGCCCCTTCTAATTCCGGCGATTATTCCTTTTGTCTTGTGGGGGAGGACGATTTGGTCGCTTCTTCAGCGATTCTCTACGGCTTTTTAGAGAAAATAGATAACACATACGGTATATATTATTATGCGTTTCGATTGCCGTAAATTTATCGTCACCTCGGCGGAGACGCGCGGAACGAGCGTGAATAATTCCGAATGCAAACGAGCGTTTAAAAACTGCGCGAGCCGCGCGTGTCTGTATTATAAGCGACAATCGAGAGCTAATGCGATTATCCGTCGAGAAACGAGATCGGAAGCGTGCGAGCGTGCAGGTAGCTCATTCTTCCCTATACTGTCTCTCTTTCAGCCTACCGGTCTCTATACATGCGATATTTATAATCCTGTATGTCTTCGCCGCCGCCAACTTGCTCCGCGGCGACTATAAACCAGTTCGATTAAAAAACCCGCTTCTTGCACACAGCTCTCTCTGTATGTATGTGTGTACACCTACACCGATATACCAGCCCTCCCGAGAGCGAAAGAGAGAGAGAGACTACGAGACTTTCTCAGAGTCGTCGCGGCAAAAAGCCTCGCAGAGGGATGGGGAGACCGAGCGAGCGAATAAATCGAGAGGAAGTGTTTGATTTCACGCGCGCGAACGCTCGTCACGCGCAATAGCCGATCTTTTGCATTGCGCGCGCGGACCACACCAACTATGCTATATACATTCGACTTTGGAGCGCGTATAAAAAATAATCACTTACATCGTTGCTTTTTTCTCTCTTACTCAACGTCCTGAAACTTATACGCGTATTCCGTTACCGGAATCGGCTATGTGTGTCGATTTTTCTTAATACTTATACATATACTCGTAGTACCGTGAAGAATGCATGAAAAATCGGGATTTATACAGACGACGATTCGTTCCACTTCTACTCTCTTTCTTCAATATACATATATAAATGCACATGAACGCGTCGACTGCAGCAATATCAACGGTTGCGATCGGCCCAACCGATTCCCACGAAAATCCCCGATAAAGTATTTCTGTGTACCTCGACTTCCCTCTCACTGATGTGGTACCTATCACGTTCATCGCATCTCTTTCTCCGGCGAATCCTCTGAAAATCCTCGCTCGCTCCTCCGGAAGAGGTGTGCAAAAGAAGCTGGCGTCTGCTCGCACACGTACAACGTATATCGCGAGTCGTGGGAGCCGACGGCCGCGCGCGCATATAATACGCACACGCGAGAGAGAAGCGAAGCGAGAGAGCTCGAAACTCGAACGTGGAAATATTACAAATGTGCCGTGACGCGAGACCGGCCGAGAGAGAGAGAGAGAGAGAGAGAGAGAAGAGAGTTTGTTGGGCGTGACGGCGCAGGGGTTCCCTTCTCGGAAGGTTCTCTCTCTCTCTCTCTCTCGCGCTCCTCTTCTTCTTCTTCTTCTTCTTCTTCTCTTCGCTCCGAGAGAGTGAGAGAGACGTACGCCGATGCTTTTTGCGAGTATATCGCATATACGTACGAGCATTTAATGAGAAGAACGACCTCCGCAGGAATTTTTCAGATCCGACCTCGATTTTAGTTTGCTCGATCAACTGGAGCGCGTATGTACACACTATAAAGGACGCGCGCGGCAGAGGTGTAAAAAAGCGTGTATCGACAGCAAGCTCGCGAGCGGATAAAGCTTTTTTAACGCGAATATTCGGCGGAGATATGGCAGCGTATAGTATGTGGTCTTAAAAAACAATATAACGCGTATACGGAGAGCGAAAACTGATAAGGATCTGCAGTGCGCGCGGCTAATTTATGGCGATGCAAATGCGCGCGAGTTCGATAAGCCCGTTGGACTTTTATACTAGAAGCGGACGACATTTAAAAGATAAACTCCGCCGATAAATCATAGCGACGACAAGACGCACGTGTCGCTCTCGCCGGTATATCCGTGTAAAATTATGCTAACGAACCTTTCTAATTGTTACACATATCCATAAGCGCGTATAATATTCCGGGAAGTAAAGCGTCGACGAATTTCGCAAGAAAGCGCGCGAAATTTGATTTATCGGCTTTTAATGCACGGTCTCTCTCGTTTCGTGTATTATTATTATTATTATACAGTTCGCAAACGCTACCGCTTTCGATATCTCGTGCGTCCGAAAGCGAAGGAGCCGATTCGACATAATCATCAATTATGGTTTTACTCTTGTCAACGTCAGCGTTAACGATGGGAACGGCCGTCGCCGGGGGAATCCTTTATTATATATATAATATACCGCAGCACCTAAAATATATACCTTATATGCTTTGCGCTCTCTACGAGTTTTTTTCTCTTATTTTTGAAAGCGAGCCTCCGACCTCGCCGATCCAAAACGAAATAATAACGCGACGCCGAGATTGTGATCCACGTGTAGGTGTACGAAAAAGAGTTGATAAGACCGGTTAAAAATTTCCTCGACGCTGCAGCCGCATAGGAAAAAGTTTGGTCCGGCGTGTCCGACTTCATAAATCTGATAAATTCCCTGTGTTTCTCTCATTTCTCTTTACGAGCATAGCCAGTCTCACGGCAAAGTTGGAAGAGAGAGAGAGAGAGAGAGAGAGAGAGAGAGAGAGAGAGAGAGAGAGAGAGAGAGAACTTGCCGGGCGCGCGCGCGCGTAAAGCAGTCTATTAATGATCTTTACGGCCTCTTTTCTTCTCTCTCTCTTTTCTCTCTTCTTTCCCCTGGAAATGAATAAAAGCCCGAGACTATAAAGGAGAGAAGCCGCTTGCGCGCGGCGCCGGGGATAACTTTTGACGCCGGGCTCTCGATACACTTAACGACGTCGTTAATTAGACGATCCTGCCTTTGCGGCGATGTAGCATACAATAATAATATAACGATGAAAATATATGTGCAGCGTTGAATAAAAAGAACGAACGAATTACAAATTGCAGGCGTTACGGCACAAAGTGCGGCGGCTGCTCGCAAGGCATCAACCCGTCGGACCTGGTGCGCAAAGCCCGAGACAAGGTTTTCCACCTGAACTGCTTCACCTGTTTGGTCTGTCGGAAGCAGATGAGCACAGGCGAGGAGCTCTACGTCCTCGACGACAACACCTTCGTCTGCAAGGAGGACTACCTGTCGGGAAAGCCTTTGCCCATAGGCCACCACATGCACGGACGTCACGGTATAGTAGACACTTCTTTTTTCTATACCGCGATCGCGACACGATCGACTGACGCCAGATGTTTTGTTCGCTGCTCCCGCGACGTCCGCGAGCGAGAAATTGTTTTAACCGGATAATTCCATTGTGGTTTTTCGAGGCTTCTTTATGCTTGAAATATTCTGCCTATAAATACGCGTCACTGATCGGCCGATAAATCCTCGAAAAATATCGCGCGAGTTTCCATACAGTACACACTCGCGTATGTTTCGGAGTATACACGGGGATTCGAGCTACCGGCCGTGTCATACAAGAAGCCAATTTGTAACAGTCGCTTTGGACGCGTGTCACGCGACACACGATAATATAGCCGTCGCGCAGCCGAGATCACCGAGATTTTCCCTGGAAAAAAGGGTGTCCTCTCAAAGAGCATAAATTTCTCGTTTGTCGGGCCGAAGGAATGTGAGAAAAGTCGGCTTTTTCGGCCGAAGAGCCAGGCTTTGGGGGGCGGAGTCGAGTCGGGATCAAGGGGGTCACAGTTCAACGCGTTTGGAAGAGAGAGAGAGAGCGCGAGAGCTGCCGCTGCTGCAGATGGAGCGAGAGCAGCCGAACGAGAGAGGCGCGCGGAGGAGAGTAAAAAAGAGGAGGTGGAGAGTAAAAAAAAAAAAATTGAGACAAAGGGTCGGCCGAACTGTAAAAACGAGCGCGGGAGTGAGGCTATTTTCATATATTCTCTTTCTTTATGGATTTATGGACCAAAATATATATACGTATACGTGGGCTCGCCTGGGAGATTATTTTCTCACCGTCATTCAATTTGCCTCCTGACACCTGAATGTGCACTTGCGGTGCGCGCGCTGATGTAATTGTTTTCGACTCCTGCGTCTGCGTGTAATCTTTTTTTCTTTTACCGCGCGATATACCGAAATTCGCTGCCTTCGAAAAAGTTCACACTCTCTCGAGCTATATATAGGCGATGAAAAACGATGAAAAGTCAAAGGGCATCAGACACAGAGGGTCTACTACACGCCCAGAACAACAATCGAACAAGAGAGAGAGAGAGAGAGCGCCGGGAAAGAAGAAAAGAGAGCTGGCTGCAGCGCGTAAAAAAGAAAAGAAAAGAAAGCCCGGAGGGGGTACAGACACACATACACGTACTCGAAGTCAGTCGATGATGATGGAGGCGCGCGGGCACCTTTCGCCGCGCGCGCGTTATTTCTTTTCGGCAGCAGCTCGCGCGCCGCGCAGAAGCCTCAAGCTGTGAAAATACCGGCAAACAGCCCGTGGCTACGAGCGTGGCTATAGACTCACGCGCTCGCGCGCGCGCAGGTCTATGATCTCTAGTAGGTATACCTATATAGTAATATAGTATAGTAGAGAGAGAAGAAACCGAGAGCGTATATACAGGCTCGTTTTGTAACGATGAAACGAAAACCGAAGGTCGTTACGTTACGCAGCGGGTTCCTTTTGTCGCTCGCCGACTTGTCTAACCGCAACCCGCTCTCCCGAGAGTTTATATCTCGACGCCCGTAACTTATCGTGCGCGTATAGCTGTACACCGGCCGGAACGCCATTATCGCGTTATTAGCGTGTTATTTAGGAAGGAGAGCGAGTGTACGTCGTATAGAGAGAGAGAGGCGTCTTATTTTGAAAAATTATTCGCCAGCGCTGCTGTAGGTCAGGGGCCTTTACGATCTTGAGCGAAGCTGGAGCACGGCTTTTTGTCTTTCTTGTTTCACATTGTGTACGAGAATTTTTCACGCTGGAAATTCACGTGTTGCAGCGGCCGGCGTCTTTGCTCTCTTATTCCGTGTGTTACACACAGGTATACGCGGTGTGTATAGGTGCGCGGAGCGAGAGTTATTAAAAAGCGATGAGTCAGGTGATTGATGATTTTCTGCGCGAGCGCGATTGTTTTGGCTTTTGCTTTTGTTGGATTTCGAGTGTGTACAGTTGTTCTCTCTCTCTATCTCTCTTTCTCTCTCTCTCTCGAGAGAGAGGACACAATGGCCGATTTGACAAATTGCGCTTTGAGAGCGAAGTGCGTGCGAAATCGGCAAGATTTTTATTATATATATAACGATATTTTTTTCATTCTCTGATTCCAGTAGGCGGAGACTCGCTGATGGGATCCGGCTCGGAGGACGAGGACGAGGAAGGTAGTAGTGTGGGCCACCAGCATCCTGGCGGTGTTGGTGTGCCGCACCTGGGAGTGCACAGTATGGGACCGGGAGGCCCTGGTGACCAGGTCGTCGGGCCCGGCGCCGACATGCCCCTCGGCGGTGATCCCTGCAAGCAGGAGGACTCCGAAGACCAAGGTAAGACTTTACTTTCGAACTGTATACAGGTATATAACCAGAAGTGTGTCAGTCGTGCCGTCTATAATATACTCTCGGTTTACGATCTTTCTAACGAGCTTAGTATACCATACCGATCTCTCCTCGTGATGCTCGCTCGGGACACAATGGCAGCCGATACACCTCCCAGTGTCACTTTTACTCGATGCAGAATAAGAGGGAAAAGGAGGCCAGAGAGCGCATCCGCGTATTATAATAACTCTATAAGCGCGCGACCTTTTTTCCTCTACTCTCGGCCACGGCGCGTGTATTATATCCATGACAGACTAGAGAGAGCCGAGAGCGCACGAGGGCTCATCTGGCGCATGCGAAAAGAGAGTAGAGAGAGCAAGAGCGTTGGGGTGTCTTTAAGGGGTGCCCCGTAGCGCGGCGTGACACTGTCCAAACATTTTCTTTGTCCCGCGGTTAAGACCCCCTCACTCCTCTCTCTCTCTCTCTTCGACTCTCCACAGTGCAGATTATCGCGGAGCCCGTATATCTATAGCAGCTCGGATAGATTTCAACGGGGAGCCACGATAATCCGGCGCGCGGAGAGGGGTATAGACTGTACACTGGTATACAGAGCGCTTCCGGGGCTTCGCAAACTCTTGTTGGCCGAGCGTGCTGTTGCCGCCGCGATAGAGATACTTGCTCGCGCCAGTTGTGCTTGTGCGCGGCTCTCTCTCTCTCTCTCTCTCTCTCTATACTTGGTCTACCTGCTGTCGTCGATCGCTGCAAGTCATCGGCGAGAGATTTCTCCGGCCTTCGCGGAAAATGGGATCCGAGTGTGTACAGTGTAGTGCGCACGAGGGGAGAGAAAGAGAGAGAGAGAGAGAGAGAGAGAGAGAGAGAGATGTGGGGCGCGCTCGAGTGGAGAGAATTCTATTTGTAAGCGAGAGGTATCCTTTGCCCAATAGCTTTATCCTGTTTGGCCACTCGAGTCGGGAAGTTAATTTCCTCGTCAAACACGATTTTCCCGCGCACGCGAGTGTTGACCGATGCAATAACGCGGCTTGACCGACAGGTTCGCTGGACGGCGACCCGGAGACGCGGGACAGCCAGACGGAGAACAAGAGTCCGGACGGCGGTGCGGGTGGTGGCAGCGGAGACGGCGGCGCGGGCTCGAAGCGCCGGGGGCCCCGTACTACCATCAAGGCCAAGCAGCTCGAGATCCTGAAGACGGCCTTCTCGCAGACGCCCAAACCCACGAGGCACATACGCGAGCAGCTCGCCAAGGAGACCGGACTGCCCATGCGAGTCATTCAGGTATATATATCACATATAACACACGCCAGTATAAAGGTACCGCGGCGAGTGAGTTATCGCCGCGGCTGCTCCGCCTAGAACACAGCTGCGGACATAGGTATAGGTGTATAGGTGCGGAACGAATGCTGAATCCTTGGGTGCGTAGGTCTGGTTCCAGAACAAGCGCAGTAAGGAGCGCCGGTTGAAGCAGCTGACGTCGATGGGCAGGTCGCCGTTCTTCGGCGGCTCGCGCAAGATGCGGGGTTTCCCTCTGAACATCAGCCACGGCGGCCTCGGAGGCGAGGACGGACCGCCTCCTGGTTTTCCGTACTTTGCCGACAAGTTCGACTTCAGCTACGGAGCGCCAGTGTCCTTCCACCACGAGTTTTTCGGCGGACACCCGCCGCCACATCCACACGGACCGCCTTTTGGTGGGCCTGGGAATCCTGGTGAGTTATTTGGAGCTGATAAACTGTAGTGAATTGTAGTGTATGGTGTGTCGGGTACAGGGTTCTTGGTCTCGCGATTGTTTTGGGAGCTGTGCTGTTGTGAATCGGTTCGGTGAAAATCGTATCGAGTTCGAAATGTAAATTCATATTTTTAAGCTTACTGTTGCATCATCCAAAAACGCACAACTCCCGATTCGCTTTTAAAAATCTTTGTTAATACGCAAAAACAAGACGAAACACTCAATACGAAATATTCACAAACCTCTCAATTGAGAGCCAAGAATCGCAGTACACCCCTGGTAGAAATCTCACCATTGGCTAATGATGATTTTTTTTTTTTTTTTTTTTTACCCNGTTATATACCGTAGTACATAGTTGTAGAAATGAGCATGGCTTCGGAGATGGAACTTGGGTACGACGAGGTCTGATAAAGTTCCGGGTATGTTTGCGGCAGGTCTGGACCCAACGAGCATCGCGGGTATGGCCGCAGCGGCAGCAGTGGCGGGCGAGTATCCGCCGCCGGGTGCCGGTGCCGGGCCGCCGGAATTCCTCACAGGGCCCCCCGGCCAGGGGCCGCCCGTACCCTCAGCCGGTAGCCCCGGCGAGTTCCTAGCGCCTACAGGTACGTCACACCTCCTCGACTACCTTATACTTATGTATACCCACACCTCGTTATATACACTACACCCCGTATACTCTCGTTGTTCATAAGCTGCACCGCTGATGCGCCTCTGGCGAACTACCGGACTCGGCTACCGTGTCTTTTCTCCTCGAGATCGATACTCGCGCGCGCGACCATCAATTATTCATTTAATTTTTCTGAGAGAAAAAGGGTTGCGGCTCTCTTTGCTCATGCAAATCTCTGTTTGATCGGCTGCGCGCTTTTTCGATATCTCCCTCCTCGTTTTTGTATTATATTAACATAAGCCGAACAAAACCGGCGATTATAACGATCCGAGAGACGGCACGCGCTCGATATAATGACACGTTCCTCTCTTTCTCCGCGGGAGCATCCGAGGAATTCCCGCCATCCGGAATGCGAACGATTTCTTAATTCCACGTCAGGTCAATACAGCTCGTTCTCTTACGTCACGTCCCCGCGGAATCATTCCCTCGACCGGCGATTCTCTCCTCGTGTTTGATTTCGTCCTTTGTGAGAGAGCTTGAATGGAGAGAGAGAGAGAGAGAGAGAGAGAGAGAGAGAGAGAGAGAGAGAGAGACTCGGCGCCGCGCGCGATGATTTATCAACTGGCTAATTTAGCGGCGCATTCTTCCGCGGAATGTGATATACGCGCTAATGCGGCTCTCCGGCCAATTTGTCAGCGCGCGGAGAGCCGGTTCTCGCCGCGTTTTTTTCTTCTCTACTGCGCGCATTATAATACGTCCCGGAATCACTTACGACGTGTATCGACAAAGAGGGATTAAGCGAGCACCTGATGTCAACTAAAATTTCTTTTTTTCCTGCTTTGCGTGTTGTTGGACGAACTTTAGGTGGAGGCCAGGGCAATCCGAGCGGTGGAGGCAACGCAGGCGGACCCGGAGGCGGGGGCGGCGGAGGCGGCTTCCCCGAGCCACACCAGATGCAGCAGAGCGAGGGCCTCGTCTGGTAGGATCAGCGCCTACTGAACCTCTTGACGTTTCATTAATTTTTCGAGAGAGCTGAAAGAGAGAGCCAGTGTGTGTGCTGCGTACGCGCGAATTATGTACGAGGGGTCGGACACGCGACAGATCTGTCGAGACACGGAGAGAAGCGATGTGTAGGAACTTGTATTATTATTATTGCTATTATCATTATTGCTATTATTATTATTATTATCGCTATTATTATTATTATTAGTTGAAAGCGGTTTACGAGTCTCGCGCGAGCTTTTATTATTTCACTGGACGTGCAGTTTCGTCGATTATTATTATTATTATTATTATTATTATTATTATTATTATTATTATTATCGAAGATAATAGTAGTACGCGCTATTTTTATTCTTATTATTATGAGATATCAGTTATTGATTATTATTATTATTGTGTATAAAATTTCGGACCCGAAAGTGTAATATTGTACCCCCATCCCCCTGTTGATTAGTTTGATGTTGAGCAGCGTTGACTTTGAGAGAGTGAAGACGTCCTGTAGATATAAATATGATGAATAGGGTAACGAGCTGGTATACACGCGCAAAGTAGCATTCATACGTTATTCCGATACGAGAATCAACACTATATAAAACATTTCGAACGGAGAGACATAAAACGCGCTGCGATGCTCCGACAAAAGTCTCTCGCTCATAATGTATAAGTGTATGAAATTTCGAATAGCATAGCATAGCGGGAAACTCGCGCGACGGGGAGAAAAGTATATAAATATCGACTACTCTCTCTACTAAACTTTTATTAATAAAATTTCTCTATACGTGTTGTCCCCCGCGACTTTAATACAATTACAATAAAGAGACATTGACTGTGTATAGGTAATATAAAACTGTATAAGCACACGTCCCCGTCGCTGCGGAGTTTCCGCGAAATTTCGCTCTGTGTATACTTTGTGTGTTATACACGACGACACCGGTGACAAAAAAAAAAAAAAAAAAAAAAAAAAAAAAAANACGGACTTTTTGGCGGAACGTCGCAGAGCGGACACGAAAAAGTCAGAAAAATCTAAGCGCGCCGCACACGGACACGCAGACGAGTCGCGCGCAAGTACTAATTATATCGATATAAATATGAGTATATATATATAAATAGGATCTATATATACATACACGACTAGCTGTTAAGGCGGCGATCGATGTAAATACATGTGAGGCATATATTATAGAGAGAGTTGTATGCCGGAGAGAGAGAAGAAGAAAGTTTAGGAGAGATAAATTTGGAGATAAAAGGGTGACACGCACAGTGTGTGACGCGAAGCGATACTGTAGCGCGCATTGAGTCTATGATTTTTTGCGGTATTACTATGTAAGAGGAATTTTATGGTGCAGATTTACATACGGCTAAAAGAAAATATGTACACACGAATACTTCAGTGACACACACACACACAATCACAAACACACATTATACACCGCCACGAAAGCATGATGATTATAAATATAATTATAATAAACAACCACGTATTTCCGTATAAACAATTGTCTTCATTGTCTTTGTTTTCGCATTCACGCATACTTTACCTCAAGCCCGTTATTGTTTATTAATCATCGCTTTATTGACAGCACCTTCTGACGAGGCGGCATTGTGTCACGTGAGTATAATATAATAATACACATAATTATTACACGCATTATTAATCCCTTCATTCTCCGCAGAGGTTCTATTTTCAAAGCGTGAAAAATTTAAAAATATCCGCTTTGACGACGAAAAAGACGGAGTGACTCTGGCAGCGTCGTTGACGCGAGCGTTTGTGCGCATGCCAGAGGATCCCCTCGAAGCGACGGCGCTCGATGTTAATTGGTCGAGTCGCGATGGCGGCACTTTGCGCTGCACAGTCTCGTGCTTATAATACACAACAATGTCACGATTTCGTCAGCATTGTGTTCTAGAAATGCGAGAATAACCCGCAGAACTATACATCAAAGTAAAAAAAAAAAAAAAAAGAAGACGAGCGAAAAGGGTTCTTGCAAGGGATCATTCATCCCGAAATCCCACACATGTTTACTCGAAGGACACACTTTGCGCAGCAGTAGAGGATAGAGGCCACCGGGGAGTACAGGGCAAAATCTCGCATCGCTAATAAAGTGTCGCCGCTCTCCGGAGAGTCTTGCAATTACCATCGAGTTATCACACGGCCGGTCGAGCTCGTGAGCATAAGTACCTCCTAGAAGAGAGAGAAAGCGTTTAGCCCCCGCCGAGGCAACAACATGTGCGGCCGCGTCTGACGTCGTTAGGCTCGTCGCGCGAACGGACATCTGCCGGATTCGATTTTGATGTGTTTCTGCGCCCGCGGGGGTATGTACTGCGCGCCCCGTCTCTCTCTCTCTCCCTCTCGCTAGTGCCGGTCCCCGGGGGAGGATCTGTCTGACTGTCTGTCGGTGTGTTTGCTCCTACATCCATACACTCGATCGTGTCTTCCGAACTCTTCCACTCGTTTTTTTTTTTTTTTTTTTGCTTATACGCCTCGAGCTACGCCCGTATAATTTTATTCGTGAAAAGATCCAATAGACGGCCCCTTTTTTTGTAAAAATTTCAAAAATCGTCGTCGTTGTGCAACTCACCTCTATTATGAAAGGGAAGCCCGATAAAACCCCATCTCCCTCTCCCTCTGTGTTATCGCAACCGGTAGCTCTCGATCGCGCGACTGTTTGCTCTCGTTTTCTCGCGACAAACACCAGCGCGTGTACACACACTCCTCGTCGTCGTCGTCTCGGGGCTTCTCCCGGAAAATCGCGCGACAGATGCGACCCGCGCCTCCCCCCTCGGGACTACACCGCTACCCCCTCGACAAAAGCTCTCTCTCTCTCTCTCTCGCGCGCGGGGGCGATATAACATATATATATATAGATGAGGGAATCGATTCGCGCCGAGGATTGATGGGCCCTGAATTGCAGCCAGTGCAGCGCGCGCGAGTGTGTGTGTAGCGAACGCCCACATAAATCTTGCGCACGTCGAAATTCGCGTCGCTTCGGAAAAAGAGCGAGGGTCTACTCGAGGGGTAAACAAGCTTCTGACGAGGGGCTGGCTGTGCGCGTATACACTTTTATGTACGTATATAGAGGAGAGTAGTGCAGTTTTACGCGCTGATGCGCGTTAAACGCGGCATCGATACTGCGCGCGGACTAGTGTAATTCGACGGGGCTGGTCTGATGCGAGTTTTATGAGGCTGGGATGTGTCGGCTTCGTTTTAATTTTTCCGGGGGAATTTTATAACTGTGATGGATCGAGGCCTATCGTTTGAAATTAGAATATCGTTAGAAAATTGAGACGTTCACCTGTGTCTCGACTAATAATGCGTCGATTTTTCACGAATAGTTCGAAATTAATGCCTTTCACGAACGACTTTAGATGCGCTTCGCGCGCAGTTCTAGGATGATTTTTAGCATTGGTGGCACACCACTATATCTAGACTCGGGGCGCAAATTGTTATGAGAGTAATAAACAAGTGCCAATACGCCACCTATGTTCACCTGCGAGAAAGACGGGGTAGGTATAGAGTTTAGGCGGTGACGAAAGGGCTCGCGATAAGTGTATGCTTCAAAGTTTAATTTGAACTCCTTTTTATTATGTGAATTTATATTTTCTCAATTTTCACTTTTTAGCAAATCAAACATACGCAAATATCGCGCTAAAACGAACAGCCATAATCAGCCATAATCTTTTTTAGAGAAAGATTTTATCATCGCCCCTCTGATAACAGCGCGTATATTATAGCGTAGTTCGTTCCCACGCGCGGAAAACTCGCCACGCATTCCGCGCCGCAATCGCTTGCGACGAATCGCGCGCCTTTCGTTCCACATCTACACAACGTCCACGCGCGCGCGTCGCAGGTGAGAGAAGCTGCGCCGTCACATCCTTATCGCGACACGCGTCAGCCGCAGCAGGTATGGCAGCAGTGAGGTACGCACACTATATACACTAGCTGATGTGGTACATACATAGGGGATGAAAGGAGAAGAGAACAACAACTATAGCAATACGTAGTACACGGCTGTGTGCTCACGTCGGTATAGGGACTGCGAAAGGAGCCCCGCGGGGGCTGACGAACGCACGGACTCACGTGTCGGCACACGTGTCCGACGTCGGCGTCGACCCTCGATCGGAAGCCTCGCGAGTGTCTACGGACGATTGTGTTGTGTACGCGTAGATATAGGTATACGCGCACGAGCGTCTCGAATTAATCGCTCGAGTTTGTAACAATTATGGGTGAGAGAGAGAGAGAGAGAGAGAGAGAGGGTGGGTTGCGTGGGCGCGAGACTTCGCACGCACATAGATTCGGTCACTTTGGGGGCTGCTTTTGAATTTTTCTTTGGATATAGTTGACGCAACATTTTAATTCTCGATTCGTCTGTAATACACCGAAGAAAAATTTGTCGATTTATCGCGTTGAGCCGACTTTCACACCTGTACTGCAGCCAATTCGTAAATCATCGGCTCGAATTGTGGGTCAGATTTTTATTCTTACCGCATCGCCGTCGGGTAATTTGATAAGCGCAATAAGCTATATTACTCGAATAAAAAAAAAACGTAGCTCGGAGCCTAGAACGAATTCAATTCACGAGCGCTATCCGTTAGAGAGCTATCCCTAAAATATTGTTAAAGTTATAGCCAAGTTATACACTCCTCGCGCAACGAAAGGAGGCGCCGCAACAGCAGCGGTACACACACAGCATATATAGTATACCAGCCGCCGGTGTCTTTTTCTTCGTGACGCGGCGTTATGTATATGACGCAGAGAGAGAAAGAGCGAGAGAGGCCAGACCCGCTCACGGGCGGCTCGCTTTTGAGAAAAAGTTCTCTCTGCGTCGATAAATCATTTTTATGGCCGCTAGACGGAGTCGCGCGCTCGCGCATATCGATTAAGCCTGTTGATTTGGGAAAAATTTCTTCGGGAGAAATAAAACTGTTCTCGGCTCGTTAACTAACTTTTTTTTTTCGCTTATACGCCGTGTCTACTCTGATGTATTCACGGTGGGCCGCTGTTGCCGCGATTTCGTTCGGCGGGTTATCAAAGTGAGAGATATTATATACATTGCTCAATCGTATTATGCGCGGGAGAATTTTCTCGGAGCCGGTGAAGGGATCCTGATACGCGATGACATTTCTGAAAGGCCTTACAAGCGCGTGTAACTGACGCAAGTTTAGCGTTTTAATGTGTGTAAATTTATTGATACATCCGAGCTATTTATATAGACGGTCCACCCACTGCATCCATATTCATGAGGCGGCCGATTTAGCAACTCAAACAAACCGATCGCCGAAAAAAGCGGAATAATTCGCAAACACGGAACTCTCCGCCAGAGTTTATATTATATATTGCGTGCGGACAATGTAACGGCTCGCGGTTCTTCAATTCTGACCTATAACATACGAGACGAACTGCACGTCTCGTCCCACATATTCGGCGCATCTTGCGCCGAGAGAGGCGGAGTGAGAGAGACGACCGAACAAGACAAAGCCAATAAAATGCAAAACGATACACACTCGCGGCGGAGCGACAGCTCGTGAAAAGCGGCGCGTCGACGTGTATACGCGCGCGCGCGCGAGAGCGAAAAATAAAAATAACGGATTAAAAGAGGAGAGCTACGAGCGAGAGAGACGTAAGGAGCTCTGCATATAGCGGCTGAGATGTGGAGCGAGCGTGTGTGTGTATTGCCTCTTTGGAAACGGCCGGTAATCCGGATTTCGGATTAGCGCGAGAGCTTGCGAGCATATGCTACTCGAGCGAGAGAGATAGACACGTGAAAAGGACACGCAGTTGACGTGCGGAGAGCTGCGGGAGAGAAAGAGTTGCTGTAGGCCGCTGTGCGCGCGTCACGTCGGCAGTGAGAGAGAGAGCAAGAGCTTGACGTTTCCATTGTATGTGCAACGCGGTCTATACTCCTACGAGCTGAGCTGCTCGGGTATTTTTTCTTCCGACTTTTCTCGCCGCGTGACGGCTGTAGTTGTGTTGTGTGTCGCTGGGTGGCTTGCCTTTTCCACGGCTGATTTTATCTGCGAGTTTTGCGCGTGCGATGCCGCGCGTGTATTATAATGCGCATATAACACACGAGTCTGCTGTGTATAGAGGGAACTTGTTTTCACCCTTTTCTCGCAGGCGTGACTGCTCTTTTCACTACGAGAGAGAGAGAGAGAGAGAGAGAGAGAGAGAGAGAGAGAGAGAGAGAAGGTTCTCTCGTATTGTCCGACGATTCGACGACTGTTGTTCTCGCGTTCGCGACGCATAAAATTTCGAAATTTTCGTCCCCTGGAAAACTTCCGACTCGCGATAAAAAGAAGGTGTGTAACAATAAACCCGCGCGATAAGTGAAACGCGCGTTAAAAAAAATTTCCTCTCCTTCGCATCCCTTAGACTGTATAAGTATACACAAGCAGTGCACGATGACTCGGGGACGACGATGGCATATCGGCGATAAGAAGCGGCGCTCCCCCTTTTTCTCTCCGGGAGAGAGATAAGTATTCGCTATTTAAAATACCAGCAGCCACCATAACGCGAGCGCGCGCGTGTGTGCGCTCTGGCGTTCCGCGCGCCCAAGATAAACTGTTCTGCAGGGGTTGATTATAAACCGAGGCTGGAAAGGGGCTCCGAAGGGGTCCAAATCAAGAGGGAAGCGCATTGCCCCCCTTGTGTTTTCGCGCTCTAGCGCTTGCCTGTGCTTGGCGTCTTATCGCGACGGGAGCTTGTTTTTCTTTGGAATTTCGCTTTCATGTGCGCTCGCCTCTCGCATATACATGGGGGGGAGGCTTGTGAATTTTTCAAAAGGGTGTCAGCTCGGATCGCGAAAATTTTCATGCGTGCGGTATGGATATGATTAGCGAAATTAATATTTGATGGCACAAAGATTCCCTTCTATTCATTTCCCAATCCCGACTTGATCCCACTCGGGAGAAGCTGTGCACGCGTGTCCCGGAATCCTCTCGGATCCTCGGGGTTTAAGAAAGTTTGGCGATCGTCATTTTCCTTTTATACCCAATAGAATAAAGAAAAAGAAACTTTCCCCTGGCTCCTTTGTACAAATTAAAAGAAAATCATCCCCGCACGCAACTTTCCGACAAAGCTCTCGCTCGTCAAACTTGTAAATAATAAAAAAGCTCGCGTCCCGAGCAAACAGAGCGGTGTACAGCGCGCCCGAAACAAGTATATAGCCAAACACAGAGAGAGAGAGAGAGAGAGAGAGAGAGAGCAGAGTCCCCTCTCTACAAGCCAGCGGCGATCGCGGCGGTTTACGGGGGTGTGCTCGGCGCATTGTTGTATAAATAGGTTTGGCGAGTTAGGGCTTCGCGAGAGAGAGAGAGAGAGAGAGAGAGAGAGAGAGTGAGAGAGAACGACCCCAAGGGAGCTGCACATGTCCGCATCGATTATACCGCCCCTTCGTACACAGCGTTTCTCTCCCCCTGTACATGCTCTCGATGCTATACTACTGCTGTACCACTACACCACTATACTCCCTTTCTCGGTCCAGCATCGCCGCTTATTTTCGAGCCATTTGCTTTGTAAACGCGCGCAATCTCGAGCCCGCACTCGAGACGCGCGAGTGACTTGGCCGCTGCTATGTTCGGATTCGCCGCGCAGCAGCGGATTTCACGCGCAGGTGCGGCCAAAGAGGTGGATACCTACCCCCCGGCGTGTTCTCTTGTCGGTGTTCTTCTTTTTTTCGCCGATAGCCGATAGGTCTGTGCCGCCGCGTCATCAGAGAGCCGATGAGTCGCAGTGAGCCGCGGCCCGTGTTGTTTGGAAATGTTAATTTGGGTTTATTCCGCGAGCTTGAAGCCGCTGGTCGAGCTTTGTACTCGAGCTCTGTGTTTATTTGCGCTGGAGCTGCGCCCGCGGCTGCGGCCGTTCGCTCTGTCGCGCTTTTCGAGAGGGGGCTGCGCGCATTGATTGGAATTTGTTTTGATAATTCCGCGCTCGTATCTCGAAACTGCTGCTTTTCCTTCGAAACACAGCCATCTACGCTCCTTCTGCGATCCATAAAGGGTCCTCGATTCGATAGAGGCGTCAGTTGCTTTGGGTGAATATCGCTGCGTCAGCGTATACGTGAAAAAGTTCGTCAGTCAGTCAGTCAGTCAGTCGCGCGTTATATACCTGTCTCGTATACCCGCACGTGTGCGCGAAATATCTCCTCCCGAGTGTGAATATGAGCGATCGCGCAGCGTCACGCGCGTGTAAAACTTTTTCTAATTACTCTCAGCGCCGCATAGATCGTGTGCGGAGATGGTCATGCTTTGCGAATTCCACGAGAGTATCGAAATTCGACGAACCAGTATATACTATCTATACAGCTTTACGCAAAGCGACTGCAGTCAAGTGGTTTTCGTCATGCCAGGGACACTTGTGCAACACACACACACACACACACACACACAGCCCCCGGAAGCATTAAAACTCGCTTTGTGAGCTGCCATTATGTGTGTACCTTCTCTACTATACACTATAGTCCATATAATACGTCACCCCACTATCTATTCTATATATTCTATATCCTTCTGGCAAACACTGTATACTCGCGTGCGTTTATTCTCGAGCTGTTATATATAATACATGTGCCCGAGATCCGCCTCGTCCTTGTTTCTCCGCCTTATCGCGACCAGTCGTATTTTTCCAGCTCCTTATCTTCCGCGCATATTAAACCGGCGAGCTTCTGGTGTAATTGTAACCCCTCTGCGAAAAAAAAAAAATTCTTCTTCGTCACCCTGTGCCCATAAATAAAATAAAAGCGAAGCCAAGCAAGCATCGATAGAAACTATCCATTATCCGCACTCGAGAAGTGTTTACGGCTTTGGCAATAATGCAATTATACAAAAGGAGAGAGCCATGTAGTCGTCCTTTGAGCGCTGAGTGTACTCTTTCACCCCCTGAACTCGGCAAACACACGGCCGCGATCATCTCTCTCAGTTCCAAAGTGTGTATTCCCCAATCGCTCTATACATGTGAGTGAGTGAGAGAGACGGACGCGTGTATCACCCCTGGAGCGCGGCGCATCGCAGAGACGCGTGCGGCCTCTAATTTCTCTAATTTCGGCCTGACGCGATCTGTCACCACAAGACGCCGGACAGAGACGTGCCGTTTAGCCCTTTTATTCTTTTGTACAAGCCTATTCGTATGGATGCGTGTATGTGTGTGTGTGTTGGAGAGGCATTCTTTCGCTGTGCCTATTCTCGACGGATCGGTTTTACGCATGGGTTGAGCTGCTATATGTGGCACTTGGACACGAGTTTTTTGAATTTAGATATACAGAGTGAGTTACTGCTAATTGTATATATGCGTATACATAATACATGCGGATAATACGCAGCGAACGACATTTTTCGAATGTTTGCGTCAATTACTGCAAGGCGTTTATCGGAGAGAGAGAGTGAAAACGCTTGATATTGTTGTGATTAATGAGTCGCGATTATTAATCATATCCACAGTGTACTACACTATATACAATACGACGTGTTCGACCGCGCTGAGATATGTAATTTACGTAATGTACAATTAACGATTGACACTGATTGCTCCGTTTCGAAACTCAAGTTTACGTGCCACTGGCTTCCGGTCCACATACCTACTTCTAATTACACTCCTCTATATATTATCCTCACGCGAAATCATTCGCCAAGATGAAAAAGCGCTTATTCAAACGAGCAGCTTTTTTTCAAAAGCCGGGCAGTAAATCACGACGAGTATACAAACAAGCGGGTTATTAATTATTATCACTTGTACATTTTCAGCGCAGCGATGATCAGATCGTTCCCTCTCGTCTTCTTTTTGATTTACGACGAGAGCTGCGCGAGAGCTTCCTCAAACTGCAGAAACGAGAATAATATACATCCCGAGAAGCGTAACGCGCGAATCCGGCTACGTGTATATGAATCTCCGCCGGGTGTGCGCAGTCACCTGCGCCTAATGTGCTTACGCTTCTGATTATTCATGAGCCTTATGCAATTATGATTTTCTATCTTTCGAATGCTCGCGAATACCAATACATTTTTAGATGCCGCAGCGCACACAGGGCTGTTACGTAAGTGGAATCCCAGCATCAAGATACAGCTAAAAAGAAGAAGAGAAGAAGAAGAAGAAGAAGCCTTGGTTCCCTCGGCCGTGAAGTAACTCCCTCATACTCCTCTCCTATACCGAAGAGAGAGAGAGAGAGAGAGAGAGAGAGAGAGAGAGAGAGAGAGAGGCGGGTAATAACGCGCATGTCGGAATAAAGTGCAACGCACGCGCGCGTGAGATACACGCCCCCCATCTGTGAGCCACCGTACATACGTACACGCATCACGTGCTTGCGCCCCGATCGCACACCTCCATCAGTCTCATTGACATGCTGCCGCTGCTGCTGTCGTGGCTTGACGAATCCTGCTTATAGGTGTCTGATATGTGAGGCTTTTTTTTTTATCATTTTCGAGAAAAAAGCGCGTTAATCACGAGGTTATTCGTGCGCGACGTGATGTATACTGCGTTTGGAAAAATTTTAAAGGATCCGATCGAATATACGAAAGTCCTTGCACGAACCGCAAAGTCTCCTGGATCCATTAAGGGGATGGATATTGTACATAGTCGGTTATGATTTCGGCGGGTGGAATGAATGAATGAATGGATGCGGCGGCAGGTTGAAAATGTCACATACAGAGGGGCTCCACAGAATTAGCCTTTCTCGCCCTCGATACGAGCGCGCGCACATGTCGACAAATTAGGTGGATTTGAATTATTATATTTCCAGAAGGAGGAGACACACTGGCTACTTTATATTTTCCCGATTATTGTTATTGCTTCGGGGGTGTGTGCGCTTCGATATGGAATTGCCGCTCGGTTATTATCGTGCGGTTATTCGGCGGTGATCGTGATTTTTGTGGGAATGGTGGCTACATATGCTCGGATGTGTAGCGTAACGAGTGTGTATAGTTTCTATTGTTCAACCATCGATGCTTACTGCTAATAGCTTTTTTACTGCAGGTTAATCTTAACACAACAGGTAAAAAAAAACTGGTAAAAATTCACAAAGAGAAACAGTAAGCATGAGCAGCCCAAGCAGCAGGCCCAACAATGCTTTTTTGGCGTAGTTAGCACATTGCTTTATATATGCACTGTACGCGCAGGGTTTAGATGAGGGAAAGAGGCAAGTGCCTATACGCCACCTATCCTCGCTGGCAAGAGTATTTAAGAGTTTCAGCAAATTTCTCGGCATAGATACAGATCTCTCGAAACCCGTAAGTTTGTTCATTATAAACAAATGATTGCTTTGCGATAAATAAAAAATCGTTCTTTGCGATTAAAAAAAAAAATGGTGTTACGATTTTTAGATATTTTTAAATCTAAAGTGTTCTTACAAGAATTTTTGTAAAACTTTTGTAACGTATGCATGGACTGTGTACTCGACGCAATTGTTAATTCGTTTTCCAGACGATAAATTAATTAATTAAATAAATTGAGAAAAGCCGGAAGAGTGATCTCGCCTCGATAGGTGATAGTTTGAGACTCTCGAGTAGGCTGTGTCACGGCGGTCGCAAAGGATCGTCCGGGGGCACCTATTCCTTTTCCCGACTAAAGAAGTCGATAATAGAAAAGGCACGTAACGGGAAAATAACTAAGGTTTTTCCGGGCTACGGTGAGCCATAGAGACACTCCGTAGAGGTGTTTCTCAATTTTCATTTTCATTTGTTGGAATGTTCTAAGGTTGCTATGACAACAACCAATCTGGAAAACTAATGCCTCGTCGTTTTTTTATTCATTCGTTTTGGCGACTCTCGATCTGTAAAGACGTGTGACAAAAAACGTATCTTGTTTCTTATCAATAAAGTCTCTCCTTTATTATAATTATAATAAAGCCTCTTATTTAAGTTAAGTCGAAAATATTTGATTTTAATATTATTAGACTAGGCAGTTATATAGTGTAAGTGGCTCAAGCAGAACCCAGAAACTGTAGGTTTGGTATATATAGTGGCGCACCGCTATATTTATATATACATTGTGCGCGCAAATAAGTGATGCGAGAAATTGCAAAGCACCTATGCGCCACCTATCGCCGCTAACCAAAATAGTTGGCTATACTATATATATATAATGGCTTGGCGATACAACAGGGCTTATTTCGCATAATGCACATCGTCAAGGTGGCGACGGATCCTTTTCTCTAACCTCTCTTGGGCAGTTTCTCCATACTAATTATACTATGATTCAATACTAACGTGGAATTTATAATGTGTTATTATTATACAAAAGGACCTTGGGACATGCATGCATTTTTCTATGCAATAAATGAGCGGGTATATTTATTTTGTATGATCGAACCGTGACATAAATCTTGAGATCAAGAAATTCCAAACAATTAGCGTTGCTGCGACTGAGCAAATTTTCAATCGAACAAAGAGCGAATCACTCGAAATCGAGTAAACAAAGTCACACTATAATAAAATTTCTCTAACTCCTATATCTAAACCGGTCAATCGTCAATCTAATCTAACAGAGTACAAACTCGAATTTCACGCTTAATTTTCGTTTCGATCCTCTCGCACTTGTTCCGTTTTAACTCTTGCACACCTCCGATACTGATCCCCCTCCCCTAAGCCACATACACAACGTAATAATCCTCAGCCGGTCCGAGCATCGATGTAAGAAAATCGTTCGCAGCTGAAAAGCTCGACTCCTTCAGCCTCTATCATTATACCAAACTGTCTTGACCCGCTATCGAAGCGAGCCCTAACACAAAATTGGGCCCCATAATGCGCTCGTGTAATATCTCTCGCGCGCGCGAGCGTGTCGACGACAAACGAGCCATCTCGAGAGTCATAACGCGATGCACTTCTCTCTCTCTCTCTCTCCCCAACGGAACAGGTGTTCGGGGCGAAAGTGGGTGTGTACAGCGAGGCGACGAACAGAAGCGGGGTGAATATCATATCGGCACTTTGGGATAGACGCGCAGAAGACGCGACCCTAGTTTTATGCGCGACGAGCGCGCGGCCAGTCGCGCGAACGCTTATGCGATTATACCCGCCCTACGGTGTTATGCATCATAGCGGCATGATTTGTAAAGATTAGTCGCGCTAGAGGGGCTATTATTGGCCTCACTTGTCTGCTCGAGCTTCTTTTTTGTCTCTACGCGCGGTAGCTTTTATTGGACGAATTTTATCACGACACGCATAAGCTTCAAAAAACTGTTTCACGATTTTTCGAAATGCGCGAGGGAATAACAACATTATTACATTAAGCGAGCCTTGCCGTGGTCAATAACAACTTGAAACCTCAAATAAGTCTTCAATCCTTCTCACCCGCGCGCAGCTCACTCACTCACTCACTCTCTCCCACAATATCAAAGCAAAAAACAGCAGCATCCTATACGCGGCCGCAAAAAACTGGTTTTCCACGTGGTTCGTATAAACCTCTCTCCTCTCTCTCTCTCCCTCTCTCTCTCGGTCGGGGTAAAAAAGATCAAGATACAAGAGCGCGAGGCCCGCGCTTGTATATACGTGGGTGGAAGGAGGCTCTGGGCGGATCGCGTATATACACATACAGGTATATATAATACATACGTGTATGTGATGGTAGGGGTATGACCCCGTGGCCCGGCACGTACTCGGCTATCGGCTTCGAGTAGCAGCAGCTCGCGGGGCCGCTGCCCAGAAGGTATATAAGGCCCCGAGCGTTCCAGCCTATACTTATCCTCCTACTAATACCACCACCACTGCAGCGCAGCGGCAGCCGCGCGCGCGCGCGCGCTCGCTCGCGTTACCTTATACTTATTTGCCCGTGGGCTGCCGGCAGCGCGAGATACCCCCTCCCCCCTCACCCACCCCCCTCTTATTATTATCTGACATTATCTATAATTCCGAGGCGGCCAGGAAGCCCACTTAGGGATTGTGATAGCCCCCGTGATTAAAGCTCCCTCCGACTCCAAGAGAGAGAGAGAGAGAGAGAGAGAGAGAGAGATTCGCCTTACACGTACACCTACACACGTATACGTACGGGTAGCCGTGGTATATAAGGTATATATTCCGGCTTATTATTCGCCTATTCGCGGCTACTTTCGCTATAGGTATACCGCAGCTGCATATACGACGCCGGACTGCAGCGCCGCTGCCGCCATCATCTCTCTCTGTCCGCGATGCTGCTGCAGCGGGAGCCATCTGACAATTGTACTTTAATTTAGGTATATGCTGCGCATTGACGTACGTGAAGGTACTCGGGACGCAGAGGTATAATGCACGATCAGCAGTAGATACCTATGCACGAGCTTTTCCTTTTGTGCGCGCGTGGTTCCGCGCACAGGCAACCGCGAGTTTTTTTCCTGCGGTTGATCGGTCTGGGAGCTGTTTTTAAATTGCTCAATTTGAATTTTCCCATGGTGCAGGATAGCGCTTTTTCTATTTGGCTATATAGAAATGACGGACGCGATTCGATTTGTTTGCCAGTGCGTCTGATGGATTAACGCGTAATTGTTTCGACGATCGTACAAGCGCTAATTGATACAAATTGACGATTTGTAATAAATTATATCGGCAGAAACCATCATTACTCAAAGACTTTGCACGCGAGAACGCTGCTATTTATTCTATATACTTTCTATATACTTGCGATTTTCTATGCTATGCGGACGATCGATTAAAAAAAGCGAGCGCAGATTCCCGGAAGTAGTTCGGGGGTAATTTTCTTTGAAAAACTCCGATCGCGCGCCGGCGCATTTGATTGACCGCATAATTATTCGATGATATATGAAGGTCAGCATTAAACTCAATCGACGCTACTTTTCTTATAAATAAAACATAAAAATTTGAATAATTTTATATAAAGCTGCCCGCGCGCGCTCGAAATTGCTTGATTGCGCGAGCCGCTGAATTTCGAGGCCGGGTAGATAAATTTTGAAAATTTAAACGCGCTTCCCTCGCTGAAGTATAATAATTTCAGCGCGGAGTCGAGTTTTTTGCAAAATAAATTATTCATTTCTAAGAATATAACGCAGCTACGCGAGATGCAGCACCGAACGGTAGCTATTTTAAAAAACGATCAGGAATTCCGTTACGCCTCTCGATTCCCCGCGCGTCCTCGAACGGAGTTCTCACAACAATGGCAAATGTAAAGCATCGACGGAAAAAACTCTCTTTCCGTTACTTCATTCACGCGCCGCACGGGTCTATACTTATAACACACGCGCGCAATCCTACAAGTGTCGCTGATTAATCGATCCGCGTCAGAAGCAATCAATCGCCGGGATCTCAAAAAGAACACGAGTATATAGCACATAGCAGCGCAGCTCACATTATGCAACGAAAATTTACAACCCATTCAGCCATTTACAGCCCCGCGTGACTTATTATTATGAAAACCCACTTTTTCGCACAAACCCGCGCAGAGAGTATTACAAAAACGTCAGCCAAGAGAGAGTCGATGCTATGCGCGCACAAAGCTCCTCGAAGAAAGACTCGTCTCTCGGTCGTTCTCGCGGCGCATAATGTATAATGAAAATAAAAATAAAAAAGAAGCCAAGGACCTCGGGAGAGTGAGAGAGAGAGAGAGAGTCGTGGGTGTGCTTATCGATTCCCGGAAGTCGATCTCGGACAGCTTGGCTCTCCTACCAGGCATCGACATCCGTCTTTCTAGCTGCACACGCAACACAATACAGCGCGGCGGCGGCGGCGCGCACACACCTTGCCTGCGACAATACGACAACAATGCCTTCCAGCCTGCATTCACTCGTCGCTCGGCGAAATGAGCCGCAGGTAGATCTGTGCGCGCGCTATCACCGCCCGATCTCGAGCCGCGCAGTCAAAATACAAGCTTCGGATGTTTAGTCGATGGCTATGTGACTGTATAGGTACCTATAGAAAAGGATAGAAAAAAAGGAGGAGAACGTATAGAGACGGATCTCGGAGAGCGAGGAGGTAATCGCGTACACCCCCGAGGGGTTATAACAGTAGGCAGTCGGCGGGGCCGGCACTTTGGTAATGGCTCGGTGATTATAACTGAAAAAGCCGGAAACCAGTTATGATGGGGACGTATAGCTGCTGCTGCTGCCGCTGTCGCTTCTGCTGCATCCCGTCGGCGAGCGATCGACGAGGCGGTTTGCGAAAAGCGGAGCAGAGGCGGCGACTGTCGATTTATATATAGGTGTGAGTATATATACAGCGCTCGAGGCCGAGAGCTGGTGGGAAGCTCAAGGAGAGTTGCTTCTTGAGTGTGTTATTAGGTTGTTTGGATTGGAAAAATTGCGAGAGCTTTATATGCCGAGATTTCGTTTTGTTTATTGCTTATTGTTAAAGACTGTTTAATTGGGGGCGGATATTGCAAGAGGTGTTGGGCATCGATGCGCGTAAAGAAATATCGCATGTTCCTGAAAAGTGACAATGATTTGAAACCGAGCATATATTAAGTGCACAGCGGATTGAGTATAAAATGCGTTCATCTAAAGTTCGGAAAAGAATGAACATGGCAATGTGCTAGCAGATTAATTAAGTTGAAGAAAATAAGATAGCACTTGTGCGCCACCTATCTTCACTGGCCAGAGCTGGAAAATTCAAGCAGATGGGAAAAAGACCAGTCCAAATTCAAAATAAACCTTTTTGGCACTCTGTGTGCAAAATGCGATTTCTCCTAGCTGCGTAGAGCGCGAAATGCCTGATTTTCACACTAGAGCGCGAAATTCTGAATTTCACAAACCGCGTGTGCGAAACTCTGAATGTCGCGCACGCTCATCTGCTAAGAGCGTAGATTTGCACACTCGTGTCAAAAAATAGTATACGATACTCGTGCGCGTAGGTAATCATCACACTCGCTTTTTTGTCACCCTCGCTATGCTCGGGCGACAAAATGCGCTCGTGCGAAAATCACCTACTTCGCGCACTCGTATCGTAATATACTATTTTGTTTTACGGCTAGGTACTATGACTTGGTGTTATCACGGCTGATTCCACAAGCTCGCACACTGCTTGGATTTATGCAATCAAAATATTTTTAAAAAGAGTAAATTTTTTAATATTAATTGTCTTACTAAAAAGATTATTATCCGAATACTGCAGATTTAAAAATTAGTTGTTCGAGAATAATATTTGTATTTTTATGCTATATCGAATGTACTATATGTTTGATGATTACTCAATCCAATATCCATAAGAGAAACGCAAAATAAGTTTTTCAAAAAATAGAAAATGCACCGATGAACAAAACGACTCACTGAAGGTACGATTTTTTTTTAACCCAAATTCATTATTGAAAAAAACATATGAGACATAGTTCCGTACCACAGTTGTGTCTTTAAGTCGAAAAAAATTGTATTGATATTGATTGTACGATATTATCACACTTTAAGCAGATTCATTAGGTAACTTTAAAGCTACTTTAGAGTCTCAAGCAGTCATATAGCATACGTGGCCCAAGCAGCAGGCCAAACAAGGTAGTTTTTGCATTGGTGGCGCACCGTTATACATAGAATTGTATTCGCAGATAAGTTGAGGGAAATAGGAAAGCACCTATACGCCATCTATCTTCACTGACCAGAGACACAGAGTTTTGGTTTAGGTGATGACGATAGCGCTGGTCCAAAAGTGCTTTCTTTTGATGATTGATATCTATAGCAGTCCACGCGTACACTCACCATTAACTAAATCTTTGAATTTAACTTAAAGAATTTTTCGATTTTTCCATTGTTATAGGACCACATATTGGCGGTTGAGCGTAGGCAAAGCGCTTTTTCGAATCGGCGCTAAAAAATTCTCTATAGATATCATAGTTCATCGTTAAAAAATCCTATCTCGGCTTGACGTTGAAAAACCCTCTATTTTAGCTCGGCGTTGGAAATCTATCTTGAGAAAAGTTCTCTATCTTGAGAAAAGTTATGTTTTATAAAATTTTATAGTGGCTGTCCTGCTCGATTTAAAAAGAAACTTATTGTCACAAAATTGTTTTGTAGGAATTGTCCTTTACGAAACAATTCTTACAGCTTCAAAATTTCATTTATAGTGTACGTAAAGATTTTTTATTTTTTTATAAATTTCCAAAAAAAAGACATGGTAATCATTCTTTTTTCCTCTGGTTGGCTGTTTATTTACCGCGTGATGACTGCGTATGTTTGAATTGTTAACCTACTCGAAAAAAGTAAAAATTGAGAAAATATGATATTTTGATAATATATTGTCGCGGAAATTTCGATCTTTTGAAATCGGAATTTGAAGCTTCCTTATATGTACCGAACATTTTTATTTTAAATACTGTTGCATCAAGTCTAAATTAAATTAAATTTTAATGTACATTCGTACGTGTGAAGTGCTCGAGCGATATCAATCACCAAAACAAAGCAGTTTTGGACTGGCCCTTACGTAAGCGCCTAAAACTCTCCGTGTCTCTGTGTCAGTTGAAAATAAGTGGCGCACTGTCACTTTTCTATTTCTCCTATAAAAATATGCGCGCCGAGTCTAGATATATTAGTGTGTCACCAATGCTAAAGCTGCCTTGTTTGGTCTGCTGATTCGGCCGTTCATGCCATTTAGGTTACCTTTTGTTTGTCTTCAAAATGTGTATAGGTGCAAGAATTTTTCAAAAATGTTTAAAAATTTAATCGTAGTGCCAATTAACAGATAAAAAACTATCTCAGCAAGGAAAAGTCATATGAAGCTCGTACAAGGCTAAAAAAATTGTGAAAAAATTAAGCTCTTTATAAACTTAAGAATTATTGATGCAAGAATAATCATTTTTAAATAAAATTTGAGCCATTAACGGCGGCTTCATGTGTTTAGGTATCTGGTCATAAATCTGAGTTTTTCTGAAACGGTAACATATTGTAATCGAAAAACTACATATAATGCCTTACCGGTCCCGAACAGTAATGATCTTTCACAAAAACAAAGTTTTCAAATTCATTACCCCTCTCTCTCCAAATCCAAACAACGCATATGATTCTCTTATCGGATGACTTTTCCAAAGGATCAATATCCAATTATCCACCGATTTTATGCCGAAGCAAAGTACAAGTACTTTTCTGTAAAAACCTGCACGTTTACAAAAATAAAGCACACAGCTCACGCGCATAAACATAAACGCGATTGCTCAACAACATTCCATTTTCCTGTGCATGCGGCAAAGAAACATCAAGCCAGCGTGCACACCCCTTCGTGTGCAGTGTATAATACCATATACGAAGAGTAACGTTCTCAAGAAACGAAACCTCTTCACTATAATATATAGTATACTATATACTCTCGCGTATAATACATTTTCGCAGATCGCCATTCTCGCAAGTGCATATTCATATTTACGCGCGGGCGCACGCGGCTTCTGGCGCCACGCCCCCATTGAAATTAGCGCCCGACGCAATATCTCGCGAGACCGAGCGAGGGACAGGTACGAGCTTATCTCTCTCTCTCTCTCTCTCTCTCTTGTGTTCTCTCTTTTGCTCTCGCTCTCGCTCTCTCTCTCTCTCTCTCTCTCTCTCTATCTCTCTCCGTAGTCCGAGTGATTTGCGGTCGAGAGCTTGAGCGATATGATACTCGATTATTAAGTGAGTTTTCGGTTGCAGCTGCCGTGTACGATCGTTTGCGGGAATTGCCGATTTCTTCCGCGCGCCAGGTACATCGTGAACTTTTTTTCGGTCGGCTATACCACGCACTGCATATACGTCGATAGAGTCGAAGGTGGTCTAAGAATTCAAGCCAAAGATTCACCGAAGAATACGTCCGAGATAAACGCGCGTCACAACGTAGTGACACAAAAGTACGCAATTATAAAGCATGATAATTTCAGAGAAAGGGAGCCACCGATACAGCCTCCGGATACGATATCTGCGTCCTCATCGAAAAGTCCAACATACACACACACACACACACAGTGTATATTCCAAGCGATGCAGTATAGAGAGCGCAGAGACACATCGATAAGAATCTCGAGAGAAGAGGCGCGACGATGACGGGAGACCCCCGCGGTTCGCGTGGGCCACTTACAGTCGCTACCGGGTTCTTCGTACTTCCCCGACGAGCAAAGAAGAAGAGGACGATTTCTTTCTCACGTGTCGAAGTCGGGCTCTTTATCGGCTCGGCTGATCTGGCGTTACCTTGCATATTTCCGATGGATATTTCGTCCTCTTCACACGTGCGGGGCTCATTTAGCGATTGCCGGTCAGCGCTTTATATATCCGATCGAGTGTGTGCAATCGAAAAATCGAGCAAAAACTCGGACACGCGTTACACGAATTTTTTGCTCCGTCTCTCTCTTGGTGCGCTGGGGTCTTACAGCACTGCGATAAATTGGAAGATCGAGAGCAGCGATACAGCTCGTTCTTTTTTTCTCTCTCTTGCCTCTCGGCATTGTTTATCCGACTCGCGCGTAGTAGTGCGGTATATGGTAGCAGGCGAAGTGCGCAAAATAAACACAAAGCTCGTCGCTCTTTATCAAGATCCGATTAAACTGCGCGACTTTTTATTCGCGAGCAATCCCCCCGAAAATCCTCGCTTATATATATATACTCCCTCTCTCGGTCTCGCTCAGAGCGCAACGAAATCATCGGCACGCATGCCGCGTATAACGTCGAAAACACGCGATCCTCGCGGGCAGCCACGTGGAAACGTCATCGGCAGCTGGAGGGGTCGCGACCGGGCTGCAACCCCCGGTAAGCCGACCACGAGCTTATTTCACGAGCGAGCGACCGCCACCCCGATGCAGGCTATATACACGCCAGAGAGAACTCGAAAAACTAGAGAGAGCGAGGTTGGACTTAACGGAGAGGAGAAAATTGATGGGGCCGAGAGAGAGAAAGAGCAGTGATAGCGTCGCCTGTAGTTTGCAGGAATATGATGACTAAGGGACATATTTTGGGCATGTTTTTGGCTACTATGCGGAGCTGGCATATTAGTCGGAGCAAGCGAGAGAGAGAGAGAGAGAGAGAGAGAGAGAGAGATTTATGCCGCCTCAGTTAGTTGCATGCAGCCAGTTTCGAGTGAAAAAGTGAGCACGACATCTAATTTTGCACAGAGAGAGGCTTGATTATACGAGTTATTCGAAAAAATGCCTGATCGAAGAGAAAGCTGCCACTGCCGCGTGTGTAACGTCACGATCAGTATGCCTACGCTGATTTACAGCCGTATCTATGCACACACCTCATTCCTATACTCTCTCGCGAACAATCATTTCCGAATATCGAATTGGTCGTTATAAATATTGTGTGCAAAAGGAAGCGCACAACTTCCATAACTCAAAACTCTACGGGGATTTATACATCCGGCCACACAGCCAGCTCTCGTCATCAATTAACATAGAGCCTCGGTCCAGCGCTTGCTGGCGCGCGCGCGCGCGATTCAGAATCCAATTAATGAATAAACTATTATAAATTCCCTCTCGCGCTCGCGCAGAATATCAAATTCGCGAGCGACAAGAAAAAAAACGAGCGATATCCCCGAGAGAGAGAGAGAGAGAGAGAGAGAGAGAAAGAGTATGAATTCGCGAATGAAAGAAGGTGAGCTAAAAAAATAATATAAATCATAATAAGATTGGCTTGAATTATTTAATGGCATATATTTAAGAAAACCATATTGAAATCTTTATTCAATTTATTGTATAGGATCAAGACTGTCGTACATGCAATTTGTTATACTCCAATGTACAAACTCTTACCGAATAGGAAGTCATCGAGCATAAAAATCGAAATCGGTGACATTTTGTACATACTTTTAATACTTTGCGTACTAATTAATATAACACAAAATTTATATGTACATATCAGAATTGGAATGAAGAATTTGTAAGAAACTAAATGACTCATTAATAATTAAAATATATAATATTTTAAAAATATGCATTGATAGATTTCTTATCCCAGATCCTAAATTTGTCCTCATAATTTTATATATAGGCTACAATTGAAAACAGCAAAAATCGCAGAGATAAGTCGATGAGAGCCGCCGTATCTCTTGTATAAATTTTAGCATAAAAAGAAATGCCATAACAGAATCAGATCGGTGAAGAATTTTAAAGAAAATTAATCAGGCAAAACGATCTCTGATGGGTACCATACTGCACATCGCACAGCGAAACTATCTTTTTTTATAAACATATTCGTTGCATTTTTTAACTACAAATTAATCACAAAACACGTGTCTCTTCCGACGTCTGAGCAAGGATGCTACTGAGAAATCGGAAAAGAAGAAAAACTCTCTCTCTCTCTCTCTTCCTCTCCCTCACTGTCTATAGCATTCCCAGTGCAGTGTCCACGCGGGAAAATTCGACAACAGCAGCTGTTGAAAACGGGAAAATCTTCGGGCGAACCGCTTCCCCCACGCAACGAATTCGAACTAGCCGAATGCTATCAGATATGAGTAGACGAGATTGAGAACGCTCGGGTTTTTCGTGTCCGAAATTTTCTGTCTCTCCAGCTCGGTTATAGTAGCACCAAACACATGTTGCTGACTGCTCGACGACCCTTTTCGAAGACGATGGACAAAAAAAATTGGAGCCGAGCGACAGGACGAACGAGTCTCGAGAAGCCTTTTCGTATTTTCGTCGAAGGCTGAAAACTTGCCTGCAATGACGCTGCGACGCGAACGCACCGAGCTCTGTCCATCTCTTTCTGTCGCACGGCTGTATGACTTACCGTCGCGTTTACGAACGCACGCTCAATGCATCGTTGTAGATTCGAGACTACCCGCATACGAGCCTAAGGGGCCAAACGCGCCGGGCCCGTATACCTGCACTCCTCGACAATCCCTTTTATTGCGGTCTTTAAACGGATACTCGAGAAGTTTATTTATTTAAAAATAAGTATAAATAATTATTTTCACTGAACTCTAATAGAGATTTTGAAAACAAATAAAAGACACCGGAAAAACAATAATAATACACCGGAACTTATTTATTAAATTACATCACTTATTTCAAAGTAAAAATTTAACTAGGATATACTAGAGTGCCTGACTTATGTGCTGATAGAATTTACACTTAGTTATTTTTAAAATATATAGTTGTTTCAATTCTAATCAGAGCAAATCTATATCTGAACGTTAATTTTCCAGCTAGATACAAATATACGTATCTAAATGTCACATACAAATTTGTAATCCTTTGTTAATAACATATACGAAACATTCAACATTTGTCAATTTTTTTATCTATAAAATCGACAAAATAATATATATTAGTTTTTCTACATCTGTTTACATGGTAGGCCTACTGTCGCAACAAAAGATTACTCACTTATACATTATACACATTTTTCCGATTTTTCCCTTCATCGAAAAGGATCGAGAGTTCGCTTGAGTTAAAGATTAAGAAATTTAGAGCGTAACGATATCAGCCATTCTGTAATCCTGTTATGATTTGAGATTTATGTTTTTCTTATAGGCTGAAAGGGACAAGCAGACACAGTCAGATAAGAGTAAACAAGACTACTATGGAAAAATATAAATCGAAAACGTCGAGTCAAAAAAACTGCTTTCAAAACGGAAAATTAAACAATTGTATGATAATAATCAAATGATGAATTTATTTCCTGCAGAATGCCATAAAGTAGTAGACAAGCACGACACATTCGATGCTTCGCCCGACGTGCAATTAATGCCTGCGAAAAAGAGTCAAGACCAATCAAAATCAAAACTACTCGTCAGTCGTGAAAACCCGCAAGAAAAATCGCTCGTAAAACCGTCACAACTAATGCAATTTATGAAAGCGTTCAAATATACTAACGCAATATTACGAAAAGCTTAGAGTGAGGAATATCCTCAGGTAAAACAAGAGAGCTTAAGAGAGCCCGTCAATTACCAAAAGCAACCGTGTGAAACTAAAAAATCGGTATTAGCAGAGGACCTTTTGCTTCTCACAGAAAATTGTAAAACATTAGCAAAAAAGCCAAAGACGTCGATGCTGAGATTGAGGCTTTGCGAACTGAAAAAGAGAATTGGATTCAAGAAAGAAAGGCTCTGAAAGCAAAGGCTTTAAAATATGATTTGCTGATAGAACAAATTATTTCGCTAAGAGATCGAAAAATTGATAATTCAAATATTAACACTTGTGAAAACTTTTTGCGTAATTTTTCCAAACTTTATAAAATTGTAAAAAATTCTGCCAAACCTTCCTAAACATTGCCCAACGCTTAAATTACGGACACTCGACAACGTTAAACATGGTTTAGCAAAGTTTGGCAAAGTTTTTCAAGCTAGATATGGAAAGTATTTAGTAAAAAAATCGTAAAAATTTTGAAAAATAGTTTTTTTTTAATTTAAGTTTTGAAATTAGTCAAAATATGTTGTAAAAGACTCGAGTGTCTATGTTGTACATACATGCAATTTATTTTGATTACCTCTAACAACAACCATTGTAAACGAATAGATTTATGTAAGTATTTTTTTTTTTTTAAGTGGCATTTCGAACTCGAAAGTTCATCGCCTCATCTACGCAAGCCTTCCACGTATCCCTATTTTGTGCTAACCCTATCCATTTCGCGCCGTCCTGCCCGATTTCAGTTAAGTCCGCTTTTACATTGTCCTCCCACCTGCGTTTAGGTCTACCTAGAGGTCGCGACGTATTTGGCTTTCCTTTCATTATACGCGCTGCCGTGCGATCATTTCCCATTCTTGCAACGTGCCCTGCCCATCTTAGTCTTCGCGATTTAATTATTCTGTTTATATTCGGTGACGCGTATAGGTTATGTAGCTCGTCGTTGTGCAGTTTCCTCCACTCCCCGGTTTCCTCATCTTTCTTTGGCCCGTATATTTTTCGCAGAACCTTATTTTCGAACACCCTAAAACGGTTTTCTTCCGCTTTAGTAAGCGCCCAAGTTTCGCACCCGTACAGGATTACCGGCATTATTATAGTCCTATATATCCTTACTTTTACATTTCTAGACAGCAGTTTTGATTTTAGTAATCTATTCACGGCGTAGTAGCAAGCATTACCCGAATGAAGTCTCTTGTTAATCTCGGCTTTAATTTCGTTTCGATCATTTATGGTTGTGCCTAAATATCTGAATTCGCTAACCTTTTCAAAAGTATAATTTCCGACTCTAAGATCACCCTCACCTTCGCAAATGCCCAATTTATCCATGATCATATATTTCGTTTTCGATTCGCTCACCTCTAAACCCGTGTCCTCAGCCGCCTTTATGAGAATTTCCGCGTTTCTCGCTACCGCTGCACCGTTATCCCCTAGTATGTCCAAGTCATCCGCATACCCTAGAATTTGTGTTTTTCCGTTAAGGGTTGCACCTAGCCCGCTAGTCTGCATTTTTCTAACAACATATTCTAGCGTTAAGTTAAAGAGTACTGTAGAGAGACCGTCACCTTGTTTCAAACCGTCGCGTATCATGAATGATTCGGATACGTTACCGCCTACTCGGACCTTTCCCGTGCTTCCGTTCAGACATATTTGAATTAATTTCACGAGTTTTTTTGGTACTCCGAGGAGCACCAGGATTTGATACATTTTGCTTCGTTTGATAGAGTCATACGCTTTTTTAAAGTCTATAAATAGTTGGTGTATTGTTTCGCAATGTTCCCATTTTTTCTCTAACAACTGTCTTATAGTAAACATTTGATCGCACGTCGACCTGTTACGCCGGAATCCACACTGATAGTCTCCTATTATATCTTCCGCGAAGGGCGTGAGTCTGGCCTGTATTACGTTTGATAGAACTTTGTAGCAGGTAGCTAAAAGTGAGATTCCCCGGTAGTTATTGCAATCTGTCTTATCTCCCTTTTTGAAAATCGGTATAATGATAGATTCTTTCCAGTTTTCCGGTATCGTTTCATTTTTCCAAATAGCACATACTAGTTCAAAAATTTTGAATGTAAGCGCGGTGCCCCCGTATTTAAGTAGTTCAGCTGGTATAGAATCGTTTCCCGCGGCCTTATTGTTTTTTAGTTTTTTGATCGCGGCTTCTACTTCTTTGTAGGTCGGTTCTTCCATATGGAGTTCCGCAGTGTGGATTTCGTCTCCCGTTTCCTCGCAGTTTTCATGTACGTTTAGTAACTTATCAAAATATCCTTTCCACAGCTTTAGCAGTTCATTTTCGCTTGTAACGAGATTCCCGCCCTCATCTTTCATTAATTGCGATCTACTCTGGAAACCCTTCCTAATAGCGTTAATTCCTTTGTACATCTCGCGCGGGTTATTTTCCTTACTATTAGTTTCTATTTTTCTAATCTGATTCTTTTGATACTCGCGCTTTTTGTTCCTGTAAATCGCCCCCACTTGCCTTCTTATTTCGTGGTACTCTTCTACGGCCCTATCGCCTCCATTGTGTACGCTGTCTAATTTGGCCTTTTTGCGCCTTTCAAACCAGAGTTCGCACTCTTCGTCAAACCATGGTTTGCTCTTTGGCTTTTTCTTTCTACCTAGCACTTTATTCGCGGCCTGTTTTATCGCTTTTTCGATATCCCCCCAAAGACTGTTCGGGTCGTCATTTACCTCCGTCGGTGTATCCGTTTCCTCGAGTACCTGAAACCGATTTCTTATTTCTACTTGATACTTAATTCGCAATCCGCCCCCCTGTAGGTTCTTACGTCAAGCACGTTCGTGTGGCGCCTCTTATCGATAAGAAAGTGATCGATTTGATTTTTCGTGGCTCCGTCCGGCGATGTCCACGTTACTTTGTGTATATCCTTGTGCTTGAAGCACGTACTCTTTACTATAAGATCTTTTGCCGCCGCGAAATTTATGACTCTAATACCGTTATCGTTGCTGGTTTCGTGCAGACTTTCCTTGCCTATAGTGGGCCTAAACATTTCCTCTTTCCCTATTTTAGCGTTGAAATCCCCCACTACTATTTTGGTGTCGTAAGACGCGAATTGGTCGATTAATTGCTCCAAGGCTTCGTAATAAAGATCCTTCACCTCTTCCTCTTTGTCCTCCGTAGGACAATGCACGTTAATAACCACGTAATTGTACCACGCTCCTTCGATGACGATATACGAGAGTTTGTCGTTTACGAATTTGAAACTTTTGACCGCGTGTATAATTCTTTTGTTAATCAGAAATCCGGTACCTACGGAATGTCCGCTCGCGCCCCCGTACATAAAAGTGAAGTTTTCGTTTCCTAACATACCGCTATCTTGCCATCGAGTTTCTTGTATAACTACTAAGTCTAGATTGTACCCGTCAGCCTGCTCTGTATAAACTGCGCACATTCCACGTTCCTACCTTTAAGTCCCTATTGATTTTGGTTTGGTTTTGGTTTTTTTGAGCCATGATAGTATGTGAAACCCACGCGTTTTGGATCCTGTTTCCGATCGCAGGTGAATCATCCGTTCTAGAGGTGATAACTCCCATACCTCTCTAGAACCAAGTATGTGAGCTTTCCGACTTTGATGAGGACGGAGTCAGCTCATCGTCGGACACACTAGGGAATCACGCTCGTATCCTAACGCCCCCCTGCAAGGCAGTGCGCCTACGCTGGCTTCGTTGCCGTGTAAGACCAGGTGGCGAATCATTCTACACATCCCCTTTCGGGGCAGTTGTCATCGCTCCCGCATTCCCCACGACAGCAGGATTTTTGTAATGTGTGCTAAAAGAGATAGATTATAGACATAGTTAGGTATAGGAAGAGAAAGTGAAATAAGAAATATTGTTGAGTGTTCGTTGTTGTGGTGCTTGCGTAGTGTTTCTAGATGAATGCGTTCGATCGCCAGTGCGGGCTCATCACACCCACGCCCGGGCCTATCGGCTGTCCGCGGCTGCTTATTCGATTTATTCGCAGCTAACCTCTTTCTCAGGGGCCGTTCCTCTATCCGCAACCTGAGGACGCGCTATGTAGTGGTGATAGGCACCCACCCGTCCGTTCTGGACGCACAGGATTTATGTAAGTATATGAAATAAATAAAAAAAAAGAAAAAAAAACCAAATGAAAAAATTAGATTTACTAGAAATCTTTTTTTATAACATTATGGTAAGGTTTGGCATATTCCATAAAAGTTTGGCAAAAAAGGAGGACACGACTACAAGGACTATACGAGTAAAAATGTTTTATCTAATGTTTTTAAATATTTGGCACACTTTGCTAAACTTTGACAAAATTTAATTGCTTATAATTATATGATTAACTAATTTGCCTAACTTTGTCGAACTTTTCGAAACTTTGCTTTCAGAAATGATCGTAATAATCAAGAACTTCAGGAACTTATTTCATTCATATTATTTATAATTATTTGAATATAATACAGGAAATTATTTTCAACTAGTAAAAATCTAGTAAAAATGTTTCTTAATTTAAACTATTCGATTGCATATAATTACAATGCCAGTTTTGTATGAATCGATAGCTCGAATAAAAAAAGCTAATGTTACTTGCCAAAATAATAAATCTGTTTCATGGCTGTATCCTATGTCACTCGAGGCGTATACAAACGCTCTCCGTAACTGCAGTTGACTGTCACTTGATACTTTCCCGATTTCCTTCTACGAAAAAAGCTAAACAGAGCGGCGACGCGATGACGCGCAACGTGTGCGTGCCTTTTGACTTTTGTTTCAAAAAACAACAAGTGTGTTCGAATAGTACCCTCGGCCAGTTCATTAACGGCCACGAGAAAATTCGGGCTTTAGAAAGCATGTTGTAGACAAAGAATGCTATTGACCAAAACTTATATTCGAAAAAACCTAAATCTTGAGTGCAGGCAACGCAGTTAGCATAGCATGCACTTCACTGCATCAGTATAAGACGAGAATCGACAGAGAGTAGATGCCAGTGCGAGTTGCTTTTTTCTTTTATATATAAAAAGATTTTTACAATTAAATAAAATGAAGCGGTCTAATTCTCGAAAACCATCAGATCAGAAAAAGTCCCGGGCTAATAGTGAAATCGATAAAAACAATAGTGAAACAATTGAGGATTCTCGTGAAGTTAGTGAACAACCAACAACCAGTAATGAACAATCAGTGGAATCACCAATTTCGGCTACTGGAAAAAAACTAAATTATGAAGTATATTTTCGATATACTTCAGAAAATCAAGTCAAAGAAGCAATTTGCTTGCTTTGTGAAGAAAAAAGTGTCACCAAGATTGTGAAAAGGACAAATGGCAACACGAGTGGTTTAAAAAGCCACCTGAAAGTTACCCACAAAAATGTATATCTTAATCATTTTCCAACGGAATCGAAGCCTATTAATAAAGACCAGAAAACGTTGGATCAGTGTTTGATGGTAAGTAAATATCAAATTTTTAATACAACTTAAAAATTTTACAACTCCACTTACATTATTGTTAAAAAAAATGCAGCTGAATGAATATGACTGCATCGTACATTTCGAGAACGTGATTTTAGCCTTGTACTGCGTCAGCGATTACGTATCGTCGGTCCCTACGAAGAGCAGTACATTTTAGATCTCGCCCGAGTAGTCGTGAAAAATACTAGTCTTCGTGACAAGGCGTGAAATCTACTAGTCCGCGGCAAAAAATGAAAAGTACTACTCTTCGACAGAGATTTGGGACGTGCTAGTCTTCGTAGGGACCGACGGTATAAGGGGAATGAGTGCGAAAAGGCCATACATAGCTAAAATCACATTCTAGCAAATGTACAAGTCGTATTTTTTACACGACGTGTGCAAAGCTTGATTACGCATACGCACTATTGAAGCAGCGTATCTCTGCTGAAAACATTGACGTAATTTAGTAATATATAAAAATTACGGATTTCTTTATGTAATTTTTATATGTGATTTGTGATGTAGAATTGTGACGTATTAATTTCGATTGTTTTATCACGTAGTTTACGAGATAAAACTAAAAATTTTGAAATTTTTTGATAAATTTTAATATTACATGATAAAACGTTTGAAATTAACAAGTCGCAATTCTACATCACGAATCACATATAACAATTACATAAAGGAATTTGTAATTTTAATAAATCGCGTCAACATTTTTAACAGGGATGCGAGTGTCAAAAAAAATCTTTTAAAGGAATCTATTAGTAATTTACGATGTGTAAGAGAATGAAGGAGTGTGCAGTCTCTCTCTTCCTCTTTCTCTGCTCTAATATTCTGCCTACGTATATCTTTTATTTACTGAAGCATAGAATATCTCGGCGTGTATGATTAGCTTTGTATTGAAAGGCGATCTGGCATTGCGACACAGCTTGAACAATTTTATTTTTGGATTAAATGTTTTGATTTTTTTTAATTAATTACAGTCATAGCTAAATTAAGGTAGGTTATTTTCAATTTCTTCGATGACGAACTGACGCAGAAATTTTTTGCTAAATTCAATAGTTCTATAAAAGTGCCCAAGAAATCGTCAATGCACGATAAGGCTTGAAAGAATCAAATATTTTAAAATTGCTTCATCGTATATTCTTGAAAGTTGGTATGCTATGCCTGAGAGTATTTTGCTTCAGAAATTACCAGTTCTTTTGAGTTTTGACCAAGCACAAGATATACTAGGCTCTCAAAAGATGGGTTTGCCGCGACTGCTTCTAAAAAAATATTGATATTCCACTATCATCAAAGCTATGAAAAGTAGAAAATAATGTTGCAACACACTCCCATGCATAGCATACCAATATACAACAATAGGCAATGAACCAATTTTTATTTATAACACTTTTTAACTGAACACCTTCAAATAATCATATATTTCAAATGTGATTCATTGCCTATTGTTGTAAAATATTTGATTATTTCAATTAGTAAAAAAATGTAGCTATAGCTTATAGCTTATAACTCTAAAAAAAGAACAAAGTGAAGTGTTTTTTTAAAAGAAGAACAGTGAAATTTTTTTGAAAAAGTGTAAAGTTAAGTAATTTTAAACTAGCGCGCCACAACGTATAATATCATAATTGTTTTTACTTCATATATAAATCCATCAATTTTTTTTTGTTTGATGGATACAATTATTTTGAGTCAATTACATATATATAATTAAAGCTCTCTCTCCCCTCCCCCCCCTCTCTCTCTCTCTCTTCCTCTCTCATATCTTCGAAACTAACTGGTATCGTAAACAACCCAAAGAAAGGGATCAAGATGCTATATAATACTAACTAAATCCAAACTTTTAAATCGATTATTGCCTTTTTACTCCAGTTATTCCTGTATCTCAGCTTCTATGGAATTCAGTGGATTTCAATCGGTCAACAAGTTTAGGTCAGGCGCGGCCATGCTAAACCGCCGCTGCATCTAACTTAAGGGGACAAACCACCTTTGAAAACTGAAACAAAAATTGAACATAGCATTTTAATTTTAATATACATTCGAAAAAGAGTTTTTTCATATGAAAGTACACAAGAAAAACATTAAATATCTAAATTTTTACCTCAGTTCAACCTGATATGCCTCCCTGGCAAACCAGACTGTATACGATGACTCTTTTCACTGTCCGTAGTAAGATTCCAAGTGTACGCATGGTTGGATTGGGCTCAAATTTGTGGAGATACTCTTTATACGTGTACTTTCAGTATGAGCGGAGGGATTTTGATTTGAGCGAATAGAAGTATCTTTTTGTTTAAATAATTGCAATATTACACCTATTTTTCAATAATTTTATCACTTTTATAGGTGTTAAATAAATTCTACTGCTTCAATTGAAAATCCCTCCGTTCATACTGAAAGTACTCCTCCAACAAGCATCTCCACAAAATTTGAACCCAATCCAACCATGCGTTCCCTTGGAATCTTACGGATAGTGAGCTGAAATTAAGAATAAGAAAAACAATATTTTGAGATATTTAACAATTAAGATTGCAATTATGTTACATAAAATTAATACTTATCCAATCTATTTAGAATATTATCTCCTTTTTCCAATGCAGTAGACAAGCGTATCCTGCAGTTTGCATCAATATTCTATTTTTTTTGTGTTTTTTTTTATCCGGATTGGGTCTCGAACCACTCTTTTTGTTGTTGATGAGCTGAAATCCAAAAAAAACAAAAATTAGAATTTAAATACACTTTACTTATCATAGTTAACTTAATTAATCATACTATCTTTTTTTTGTCACATAGACAAAGCATTGTTTTTTTATCATTGAGTCTGCTACGCATCCATAACCTGTTCACGCGGGGGGGGGGGGGGGGGGGGGGGGGGGGGGGGAAGGCGGGGGGAGGGGGGGGGGGGGGGGGGGGGGGGGGGCGGGTGGGGGGGGGTGGGTGGGGCGGGCCGGGGCGGCTGACGTGACTCCGTTGTGACAGGAGAGCGGGTCGTCATGCAGCGCTCTGCAAAGAATAAATAAAAATTTGCATTTTAGAGGAACTAAATTATATTTATTTATTTTTATTAGACTAGCGCGCCACAACGCGGCCTTCGGCATAAACGCTCGCGCTTCGCGTTTTGCGCATAAGGCACGACGCTGACGTTCGCGCTTCGCGTCTGTCGCAGGCCCCCGACGCTCGCGCTACGGCGTCTGCAAGGCGCCAAGCCCGTCGCTCGCGCTTCGCGCTCGCCATAAGTACGCTGCCGGTGTCGGCGCTGCACTCTCGCTGTCGTGCAGTTTGTTATCTAAATATATATATAAAAAAAAAAAAAAAAAAAAAAAAAAAAGATAAAAAAATTAATTTTGTAACTATTTTGTATACAATTAAAAATTGTGTTCGGCATTGTAATCAAAGGTTTTTTATTTATTTTAGTTTTATTAACTCATAATTTTTCAATATTGTTGATTTTGATATTACATCATAATTTTGATATGTATTCTTTTATTCGCGACAAAATTTACTTTAAATCTGATTTAAAAAAACCAATTATTATTCCGTAAGAATTAAAAACAAATAGTTATTTTATAATTAACTTGTATTAAATCTATCAATTACTTAGATGGGAATTCCTTGTTAAGGAACCAAGTGGCGCACAAAATATACGCGAAATTCATAAGGTGGACAAAATCGGAACTATCCTATTGGTGGAAAATACATTGCAGGTTTTGTGTAAGCTGTGACGTTATGCTTAACAAAGTGAATTCCACTTAACGGTTTCTAAAGTCATAATTTTGTTGTGTAAAGAAAATACATAATTTGTTGCTTTATCAGAAGCGAGGCAGCTAGCGAGCTCGACACTGATAAATATATCGCATAAAGACCGTTCACGCAGCTGTCTGCCGTGTGTGTGTTTTGACGTTTTGAAGTAGTCCCGGCCTCGCGAACCGCAATGTTTTGGCTCTGTACATCTTTTCGACGATATTATAAGTGATTGTGCTATGAAAAACGACAAAAAACACGCGATGCAGTAGTGTTATAAGTAGTTTAAAAATATATAGCAGAAGTGCTCCTATGGTTCTGGTTTATCCTGTATGCGTTTACAAGCACCTCTGCTCACCGCGATCCCGTCGCGGATCAGCCTACTCGCGGTTCTGGCTTTGTAAACAGGGCAAAAAGTATTCAAAGTGGTGCACCGGAATGGGCACAGACGAATGCGATGTCGTGAATATGTCATTCTATAGAAGAATGCCTGCCAATATGTGAAGATACGTAAACTTTAGCAAGAAATTTGAGTGTTTGGCTTGGAGGTTATCTTTATCTATTCGTGACTACTCCTGTTGCTGCTCGCTGATTCTATTGGCTGTGCTGATATATTATTTCTGCAGATGCTGTCTAGGTGACGATTCACCATCACACAGATCCATAAAAGTATATGTTTTGTGTTCATCATTCCTTTTTGATGTTGATTGTACCGTGAAGTCAGTGATTATGATATGACGAGCGTCCCCGTCGTGTGATCTTTTCTTCTCAAGTTTAAATCGACTTTGACATCGTCCTGATTCTCCCTCTCCTCGCATAGCCATACGCTACGGCATCCTGGTATCAAGAGGACCAGACCATATTATCGTTGCCAATTCCTGGACAATGGAAAGCACCTGAGTGCTGGATTCGCACCTGTCTGTTACCAGCGATGCAGCAGCTGGCGTTGCTGACTTCTGCAACTACAATTAGTGTATTCCGCGAGTAGATTTACTCTCCCGGTGAATGGGTGCTGATTTGGCACGGTTCTCTGATGGTTCTTCACAATTATCTGCTGCGTGCTGCTTGGCTGTTTTGTAGTGGTATCCACCACACCGGAGATAACCCTCAAGGGCGCTATATTCGGAGAGGGTGGTTGGTGGGCTATCCTGACGGCGATTTTTTAGTTTCCTGAACACCTGCGGAATTTTGACATAGGACCTTTTATATTCGTTGCTTTCGTGACGAATACTGTTGGCGTCGGCTGCTGGCTGCTCTAAAACCATGGTCGAAATGAGTGTTGTGAGCTGGATTTCGCTGCTTGATCTGCGGTGAGTAGTGTGTGAGGTTTTGCGATACGTGTTAACTACTATTAATACCTGGTTCTGGGAGTGGTTTTGTACTATTCGAGCGAGGTAATATCCGAACCATGCAGACTGACTTTTCTGTATGTTTAATTTGATATTCAGATCTCTAATAAGTTTTTGGTTAGAATATGGGTCTACATGTTCTAGTTCAAAATAAATATTTTTTGAATTGCTTGCGGGTACCTCGTAACAATGGGGATTATGATAATTTCTGCTATTTTATTGTTGCTAAATATAGAACTACTGAGAAAGTTGTCGTAGACAGCTGATTTCCTTGTATGTCTAGGTTACGGGGAAAGTGCTGCCGCATTGACCGTGCCTGTTCTGCAAACCTACTCAGTTCTACTGCATGCACCGACTACAACTGAAAGATATTCCGGTGTTACATTGGTGTCTGAGCCATGCAAAATCTTTGGAGGTTGAAGAAAGCTCCATCAAGCACTCCGGCAATACTGTTACTTACTATGGACGGGGATGATGTTTTTTATCAGGGGAGAGTCGCGTGAGGATTGACATAATTTTTTCGTTGATATGAGTTTTTTATATGATTTCTTTTGTTTTTCAGTGTTTAAGTCATACTACAACTGGATATATCATGGTCTGCTGGATGGGGAGCAGTAGGATCAAGGGCATCGGTTATATGCCTTTATCAGTAATACTGGATCATCGTTAGTTTGTAACATTCAGGTACAATATGTTTCATATAATTTAAATGATTTCATGTCATTTATGTAATTTATATTTTTGCAGATGCAGTGCTTAGCAGATGTAGATCATAAATGGTTTTACTCAAAATATTATTAAGGTACACAGAGGTTTCTTAGGTTTTAATTGTATTCTTTTTCTTTTTAGGTAAAAAATGAAACACAATGCCAAGCAGTTGCAGCAAAAAATTATATTTTGAAGAGGATATTGTTTTATAACAGAAGATTTTTATTAATTGGCATAGCCGTATTTACGTACCGCGTTTTCCTGCCTAAAAAATCGGTTCTAGGGTTGTTGTTTGTTAAATAGTGTAAGAAAAAATGTTTTCCACGGTAAAAAGTTGTGATTCAAAAATATCTACAACTTTTATATTTAACATTTTTATGTAAAACGTAAATCCGCAAAGTTTTATGGCAAATAATTGGTATTTTAGCTGTAAAAAATCGATTTTGGGCTGTAAACTCGAGCTATATGCATTTTCATGATTTCATGTCAATAGAAAAAAGTTGTATTTTTTAAATATTTACAACTTTTATATTTAACTTTTTTTTGTAGAATGCCTAGAATTCGAGTTACAGCCAAAAACCGTTTTTAGCGATTTTTTGAGGTGCCCGCATTCTGCGTATACGTGCAGGATCAAGCCCAAAATAGGACCGTCAGCTTACTATTATGAGAGAAGTTCGCACACGAATTTTCAGCCCGATTGATTAAAGTTTTTCCGAGATAATCGCATCACAGGCAAATTTGTATTAAAAAATAAGCTTAAAAATCGAACAAATTCTGCCCGCATTTCAAAACGACGTAGAGGATCGAGATAAAAAAAATAGTTTTTTAGCTTTTGCGAAAGGAGACTTCTCCTAAAATTTCAGCCCGATCGGTCGAAAATTGTGCGAGATTTCGCATGGTACACATTTTTCGCATTTTTCGTTTGACGCCACTCCAGGATGTGCAGCAGTGAATTGGACCAACACGAGCGATGATGTTAGACTCTTTCATGCAGAAAGAAAAACATTAAGCAGTACGATAGAGGCCCGGACTATCGGAAGAAGAACACGAGAAGGAATCCCAATTGTGGTGTACCCTGTCCCTGTCCCAGGGTAGTGCTTCCATTGTCAAATTGGCAACGATAATGTCTGTCCTCTGATACCAATGCCGTATAGCTATCAGTAGGAGACATCAGCATTACAACACTGATTTAACTCTAAAAACAGATCACACAATCACATAATCACTGATTTCACTGTACATAACTCAAAAAATGATGAACACAAAAACATATACTTTTTATGGATCTGTGTGATGGTGAATCGTCACCTAGACAGCATCTGACAAGAATAATATATCAGCACAGCAATAGAATCAGCAGGAGCAGCAGCAGGAGTAGTCACGAATAGAAAAGATAACCTCCAAGCCAAAACTCAAATTTCTTGCTAAAGTTACGTATCTTCACATATTGCAGCATTCTTCGATAGAATGATATTCACACATCGCATCGTCTGTGCCATTCCGGGTGCCACGTCACCCTTTAGGAATACTTTGTGCCTGTTTTCACACAAGCAGCGAAACCGCGAGTAGGCTGATCACCGCGAGCGAAGGATCGGCGGTGAGTCAGAGGTTGCCTTGTAAACGCCACACAGGATAAAAACCAGGAACCCTAGGGCAGCATTCTGCTATAGATTTTAAACACTCACTTATAACCACTACTGTGCACGTCGTCGTTTTGTCGTTTTTTTTCAGCTATGCACTCATCCATTATAATCAGATCGTCGAAAAGAGGTACAGAGCATACATTGCGGTTAGCGGAGCCGCAGGAGCTACTCAACACGTCAAAACACAGCAACCGGCCAGCACAGACTGACGTGCAACCGTGCAGCTCGACATGCGCCACCACTGTATGCGCAGTGGTCGAGCTCGCTGCTGGCCTCGCATTCGCAGTAGAGCCAACAACATGTCATTTTCTTACACAAATTTCATACTTAGAACCTTATGGTTTAATTCACTTTGTTAAGGCATAACGTCACCAAGCTTCAACAGCATACAAACCTGCACATGGTATTTTCCACCCACATGGCATAGCGCGATCTTGTCCCACTCTTATGCAAATTTCCGGGCGTCATATTTTTTGCGCCACTTGTCGCTAACCACAGCGCAGAATTCCCATCATACAGTAAAAATCTTGACAGTTCACACAGTAAATAAAATACATACATTTATTTTTAATCTTGACGGACATATAAACATTGGTTTTTACAGTTGAATCAAGATTACAAGTAAATTTTGTCCATACAAAGAACTACATATTCAATTATGACATGTTGCATTCAAAATCCACAATAATCCAAAATTGATAGATTAAAAAACTAAAATAACATAACAAAACCTTTGCAGTCATACACGAATGGCCAACATATTTAATTGTCATCAAAATCATGATCACAACATAATTTTTTTTCATCGTTTTTTGTTTTTTTTATTTTTTTTTTCATATATATTATTAATAACAAACGTCAGACAGCGAGAGTGCAGCGCCGACACCGGCAGGTACTTATGGCGAGCGCGAAGCGCGAGCGACGGGGCTTGGGCGCTTGGCGAGCGCGTAGCGCGAGCGTCGGGGGGCCTGGCGAGCGCGAAGCGCGAACGTCAGCGGTCGTGCCTTATGCGCAAAACGCGAAGCGCGAGCGTTATGCGTGCCTTGCATCGCTTCGCGATGCAAGGCGGCAAGCCACATAGCGGCCGAAGGCCGCGTTGTGGCGCGCTAGTCTAATAAAATAAATAAATATAATTTAGTTCCCTCTAAAATGCAAATTTTTTATTTTATTCTTTGCAGAGCTGGCATGAACCGTCTCTGTCAACAGTGACAGGTTATGGATGCGTAGCAGACTCAATGTATAAAAAACAATGCTTTGTCTATGTGACAAAAAAAAGATAAGTATGATTAATTAAGTTAACTATGATAAGTAAAGTGTACTTAAATTTCTAATTTTTGTGTTTTTTTGGATTTCAGCTCATACAACAACAAAAAGAGTGGTTCGGACCCAATCCGACAATAGAATATTGATGCAAACTGCAGGATACGCTTGTCTACTGCATTGGAAAAAGGAGATAATATTCTAAATAGATTGGATAAGTATTAATTTTATGTAACATAATTGCAATCTTAATTGTTAAATATCTCAAAATATTGTTTTTCTTATTCTTAATTTCAGCTCACTATCCGTAAGATTCCAAGGGAACGCATGGTTGGATTGGGTTCAAATTTTGTGGAGATGCTTGTTGGAGGAGTACTTTCAGTATGAACGAAGGGATTTTCAATTGAAGCAGTAGAATTTATTTAACACCTATAAAAGTGATAAAATTATTGAAAAATAGGTGTAATATTGCAATTATTTAAACAAAAAGATACTTCTATTCGCTCAAATCAAAATCCCTCCGCTCATACTGAAAGTACACGTATAAAGAGTATCTCCACAAATTTGAGCCCAATCCAACCATGCGTACACTTGGAATCTTACTACGGACAGTGAAAAGAGTCATCGTATACAGTCTGGTTTGCCAGGGAGGCATATCAGGTTGAACTGAGGTAAAAATTTAGATATTTAATGTTTTTCTTGTGTACTTTCATATGAAAAAACTCTTTTTCGAATGTATATTAAAATTAAAATGCTATGTTCAATTTTTGTTTCAGTTTTCAAAGGTGGTTTGTCCCCTTAAGTTAGATGCAGCGGCGGTTTAGCATGGCCGCGCCTGACCTAAACTTGTTGACCGATTGAAATCCACTGAATTCCATAGAAGCTGAGATACAGGAATAACTGGAGTAAAAAGGCAATAATCGATTTAAAAGTTTGGATTTAGTTAGTATTATATAGCATCTTGATCCCTTTCTTTGGGTTGTTTACGATACCAGTTAGTTTCGAAGATATGAGAGAGGAAGAGAGAGAGAGAGGGGGGGGAGGGGAGAGAGAGCTTTAATTATATATATGTAATTGATTCAAAATAATTGTATCCATCAAACAAAAAAAAATTGATGGATTTATATATGAAGTAAAAACAATTATGATATTAAGCAATATATAATATAGAAATTGAGAAAATTTCACGTATTTTTACTAAATTATGTAGGAAGCCTGCCTATCATTGATTGATAAAATTTATATTTTCATTATGTTTAAATGCTTTTAAGTCAATTCTATTTAGGAGGTAAAATAAAAAGTAAAACTTCTGCCTATAGAACAAGTTTTGATTCACTAAAACCGCGTAAAAAGTTTACCGTTTTATGCTTTTCAAAAAATGCTTAAATTGCACTTAAAGCTAATGATAAAAAAAACTGCATACGTCATTCGATTTTGTCTCATTCTATTTCGTGCAGGCTGGCTTAATTTGTAATCTCATTTTAATTCGTAAAAGGACTCCTATGGAATGCGACATGAAAAAACAGTCAGATGAGAATTAACAAGAACACGAAAGAACACAGATCGACCAAACTTCTGTCAACGAAACCAATCAGCCAATATGTATTGAAAACAACAAGTGTGAATCGCAAGATGAGAAAGAGCGATTGAGAGAGGAAAATGTAAATGATTCGTGACAGCCGGGTAGACAACTCGTCGAATTTTTGGACAAAGAGATAGCAACATTTACAAAAGAAACAGCATGTGCTGAGAACTACGAAAGCGCGTTGCGAGACGAGAATATACGGTTGAGAAATGAAAATTCAATTTTGCAGTGTCGCTTGCGGAATCTTGATGTTGAAAAAACTGCACTACAAGAAGGACAACAATCTTTGAACAAGGAGAAAGCAAGACTTGGAAAAGAAACGTAAGACTTGCTAAAATTAAAGCTAGACATCGATCGTGAAAAGCAGGAAATATTGTTCGCTAAATCGTCAGAAGATATGGAATCGCTTAAAGATATCTGCAGACAATTAACACAAATGCTAGAAAACGTGCAACTCGAGTGCGCGGCTTGGCGTTCGGAAAAAGAGTGCTTAAGAGAGCTTGTCGATTATCAAAAGCGTGTGCACGACGCTGAAAAATCAATACTCGAAAAAAACTTAACGCTTCTCAAAGAAAATTGTGATACGTTAACCGGAAAGGTCGAAAATCTGAGTGCTGAGAAGGTGGCATTGCTCGCCGATAAAGAGGACCGATCACAAGAGCAAGAGGTTGTCGAAGCAGTGCACGAGTCACTGACCACAGAAATTGCCTCGTTAAAAAATAAGAACAGCGTGGCGCAGGCAAGTTTTGACAGTTGCAGTATGCAGCTTGCAGAATTGAGCAAAAAACATGCAGAATTATTAAAAAGCAATGCTGCGTATGAAGAGGTTGTGAATTCTTGTTGTAAAATATATCAACCGCCGCTGGGAAGCGATCACCAGATGTACTCGGAATTTGCTGTGAATGTTTATAAAGCAAAAGTTGAAAAATATGAAAAAAATATTTTTCAAATAATGGCATCTGAGAAGTATGAAAAGAGAAATTAGCTGAGAAGTAGTTTCTACTTGTAGGCTACCAAATGCTACTTTGTTTATGGATTTAAAAAATCGCGGAGTCGCCACCTATCGGTTGATATTCAAACTACAATCTTCATTTGACAGCTCTTTCATTTAATTTGAACTTTTGACCATTATTAGAATGCTACTACGTTATTTTCCGTTTGATATCAGAATAAAATACCGCATCCTTTAAATAAATAATATTTGTTAATACATAAATATAATTAACGCTATTAGGAAGGGTTTCCCGAGTAGATCACAATTAATGAAAGATGAGGGCGGGAATCTCGTCACAAGCGAAGGTGAACTGCTAAAGCTGTGGAAGGGCTATTTTGATAGGCTGCTAAACGTACATGAAAACTGCGAGGAAACGGGAGACGAAATCCACACTGCTTAACTCCATATGGAAGAACCGACCTATAAAGAAGTAGAAGCCGCGATCAAAAAACTAAAAAACAATAAGGCCGCGGGAAACGATTCTATACCAGCGGAACTACTTAAATATGGGGGCACTGCGCTGACATCGAAAATTTTTGAACTAGTACGCTCTATTTGGAAAAATGAAACAATGCCGGAAAACTGGAAAGAATCCATCATCATACCGATTTTTAAAAAGGGAGATAAGACAGACTGCAATAACTATCGGGGAATCTCACTTTTAGCTACCTGCTACAAAGTTCTGTCAAACGTAATACAGGCCAGACTCACACCCTTCGCGGAAGATATAATAGGAGATTATCAGTGTGGATTCCGGCGTAACAGGTCGACGAGCGATAAAATGTTTACTATAAGATAGCTGTTAGAGAAAAAATGGGAATATTGCGAAACAATACACCAGTTATTCATAGATTTTAAAAAAGCGTATGATGCTATCAAGCGAAGCAAAATGTATCAAATCCTTGTGCTCCTCGGCGTGCCAAAAAAACTTGTGAAATTAATACAAATATGTCTGAACGGAAGCACGGGAAAAGTACGAGTAGGCGGTAATGTATCTGAATCGTTCATGATACACGACGGTTTGAAACAAGGGGACGGGCTCTCCACGGTACTCTTTAACTTAACGCTAGAGTATGTTGTTAGACAAATGCAGACTAGCGGGCTGGGCGCAACACTCAACGGAAAAACGCAGATTCTAGGATATGCAGATGATTTGGACATAGTGGGGGATAATGGCGAAACGGTAGCGAGAAACGCGGAAATACTCATAAATGCGGCCGAGGAAACGGGGTTAGAGGTGAGCGAATCGAAAACGAAATATATGATTATGGATAAACTGGGCATTTGCGAAGGAGAGGGGGATCTTAGAGTCGGAAATTTTACTTTCGAAAAGGTTAGCGAATTCAGATATTTAGGCACAACTATAAATGATCGAAACGAAATCAAAGCCGAGATTAATAAGAGACTACATTCGGGTAATGCCTGCTTCTACGCCGTGAACAAACTACTAAAATCAAAACTGCTGTCTAAAAATGTAAAAATTAGGATATATAGGACTATAATAATGCCGGTAATCTTGTACGGATGCGAAACTTGGGCGCTCACTAAAGCAGAGGAAAACCGTTTTAGGGTGTTCGAAAATAAAGTTCTGCGAAAAATATACGGGCCAAAGAAAGATGAGGAAACCGGGGAGTGGAGGAAACTGCACAACGACGAGCTACATAACTTATACGCGTCACCGAATATAAACAGAATAATTAAATCGCGAAGACTAAGATGGGCAGGGCACGTTGCAAGAATGGGAAATGATCGCACGGCAGCGCGTATAATGAAAGGAAAGCCAAATACGTCGCGACCTCTAGGTAGACCTAGACGCAGGTGGGAGGACAATGTAAAAGCGGACTTAACTGAAATCGGGCAGGACGGCGCGAAATGGATAGGATTAGCACAAAATAGGGATACGTGGAAGGCTTGCGTAGATGAGGCGATGAACTTTCGAGTTCAAAATGCCACTTAAAAAAAAAAGTTATGGTCACCTAGAAACGTGAATAAAAAACCGCTGCCAATTCATTGGCACATAGCTTACTCCAACGAAATTTATTGTTCCAATAAATAATATATTAATTTAAAATACAGTATGTGAATGCTATTTTAATATTATCAGTATGACATACATTCATTCGTGGGGAGGGAATTTACGACGTGCAACGACAACCCTATAAGAGGAAGGCAAATTTTTTAGAAAAATCGGTTTTTGCATTTTAGCTCTTTACTTAAGAACCGCTCAACGAAATCGTTTGAAATTTTAACAGCAGATATCTTTGTTTATGCGGTGAATCATTAAATTAAATTTTGAAAAATGGCCATAAAAAAGAAAGTAATTGAAAAAATAAAAAAATGAATGTTTTTCCCGAATTCAGAATCCAAAAAATAGATATGTATGTCAAATTTGATTGATATTGACGGAATAGTTTTAGAAATATCACGGCACACACACACACACACACACACACACACACACACACACACATCCATACGGACATTTCCTAAAAACATGTAATTCGAACTTCTAACATCTAAAAACATGTTTCTCTGAAGTTTTAGCGAAACTGAAAATTTTACTATTACAAAGCTTCCACTAGGAGGAAGCAAAAGAAGAGAAGCCAAGACTCCGAGCGGCAGCCTCGGCTATACAGAACAAGAAGAGCGAAGCCACCGCCGCAAGGTAGAAAAATAGGAAACACGGTAGATAATAGAGAGGGAGTCAGCAGCGTCGGCGGCGTCGGCGGTGGCGGCGGTGGCAGAGAGAAAGAAAGAGAGGAAAAAAGGCGCACGGGAGCCAAAAAAAAGGAGAAGAAGAAGGGAACGAGATGGAAGGTATAGCGAGGGTGGCTTATCTTGACCTGGCCAGAGTGGAAGTCCTGCAGGAGAAGTTTGCACGAGCGCCGCCGCCGCCGCCGCCGCCGAGCTATTGCTGCCGGGCGAGATTGCGCTGAATTGCAATGGGAGAGCGAGAAAGGAAATCTCATTGAAGCGTTAAGCCGTAAGTTATTTGCCGAGCGGTAAAAATTTTATATAGAATATATGCCGCCACCACCGCTCCTGCTGCTGCTGCTGCTGCCACCGTCGACGACTGATTTATCCGCGTGGGAGAGAATTATAAAGGTATATTTTTGTTGCGTTCTTTTTTTCAAACAATATTCCCGCGCGATTGTTTCCCACAGAGCTCCGCCGAGCGCGCATTTCAATATCAATCGGAGTTAATTCGCGGACAATCGTCACCGCTTATGTGTATCTAATAAAGATTCAAATACGCAGCAGACGCTTAAGCCTCTTAGGTGCGTGCGGTACTGTGGCGACTCTCGCCCCATATACGGCGTTATAGTATACATATGACACACTCTCAATCCGATTCTTTTTCGACGTTAACGCGTGTGTGGAGTCTGAGACAGTTTTCAATTTGCCGGACGGGAGCGAAAGTCAGACGCGATTTCGACTGACGTGTTTTCAGTCATAATTTTGTAATATGTAATCAGCAGCCACTGTTTAACTTCGGATTGATGAATTGAGTTAAGTGAGGTTAATGGATTTCACTTTAATTTGCCTTTTGCTAACTGGTGTTTAACTTCTCCGTCGGCTACCTTTCGTGCGTATATACGGCTGTTTTTTCAGCCTTTTTCGAACGAGTGTGTTTGAAAGGTTCACCGAGTTACCGACGCTTGGATTTTATCGAGAACTACGCGTGTATGTATTGTGAACGAGCTGTGATATTTGTTGCTAATAAGATACGAAACCCTGTCACTGTCTAAAAAGATTTAGCGTACTTGTTTCAGATGCATGTAAGATGATTTTTTTAGTTTTATAATTATAATAAAGACTTTAAAAACCATTATTTCTTGTATTGTCTTTATCTAATTTATGTGCAAGCTTATCTATGCCACTAAAAATTTTCATTAAGATTTCATATACGTGTTTTGGACTGATCCTTCTCTCATCGACCCCCACCACTCAAACTCTTCAGTTTCTAGGCCAGCGATGATAGGAGGCGCGTAGGCACTTTCTTCTCTCCTTTATCAGTATCTGCAGGCAGAATGTACGTCTATCGGTCTGTCGCACCTATGCCAAAACTGTCTTGTTGGGCCTCCTTTTTTGGCCGCTCAAGCTATAATTGCATGAGACTATATTGTGATTAGTTAATTTTTTGAAAGAAATTGTCATAACTTTTCTATTTTCAATTCCATGTAACTTTTGACCAAATCAAGCATTTTCAACGCATTTTTTCTAAATTTAAGGGCCGAGAAAACAGGGTCAAATAAGGCAGTTTTTAGGTGTTGGAAAGTACTTTTTGCATTATTTTAAACATATAGATCGAATTAGAAAATCTTTGTTGCAGCCACGTGTAATGTTAGCATTAGAATAGAAAGCATTAAAAAAGAGCTTTAATTTAAGACCCGGATGATTGAAATTTTAAAAAAGAGAAAAACCACTGGTTTTCGTGAAAAATCGAAATATTTATGATTGTTTGCTATTTGCAAGCGTATAAAACAACTTTTTACCCAACCAACAATTTTAAACCCACCACCGCTCAAATTCATACTTTTTTTTTCAATACTTTGATCTTTAATAGTAATATGCATTTTCCGATTGCGTTGAACAGTGGCTTTTTAACTTCCAGGACCCAAGTTGTTTTGACTCGACCGTGGATTTGCACACATGCATGATGAGCCACCGTAAAATGTTCTCTGCGTGTGATATAGGTATATGTATTCCTATCATATAGTACCTACAATTTCAAAATATTATTTCCCCGATATGAAAAAATCCAAAATCAAAGAGTTAATCTTTCTTTCAATAATACAATAATCAGATCTTTCACCGTTGTAGGCTCTTCGAAAAATATAACGTAATTGTCATTCATAGAAAAAACTTTCTATAACACCAAAACCCGAAGAAAAAAATGTCCATTTCCACCCATCAGAGAGCTTATAGCCTGCACCCTTTCCAGCCACAGCCACATCCACACACGCTCACACACGAGCTTCGTCCCCGAAATATAAGAATCAAGATGCATCACACCGATTGCGCCACACTCTCCCACATACCTGCAGAATGAAGCTATATCTGCATGAGAAAGACTGGCCGACTTCGACAGCCGCACGCGCCGTCGCTCTCTCTCTCTCTCTCTCTACTCGTGTATATATATATACAGCATCGTAGGGGCGGCTGATGCTGCGAACGAAACGAGAGAAGCGAGAGCGTTATCTACCGGCTCCCAGGCTGACAGGGCTGGGCTTCGCCCTTCGGGAATAGCGCCGAGATAAGCAGCCGCCCCGAAAGCTCACCCTCGCAGAAATGCAAAGAGATCTTGATACGGGCTCGAGCGACGTGTCCCCCCTCTCTACCCCCTCTCTATACTCGCGGATATATCCCTATATGGACAGATACGACACTCGGACCGATTTCCTCCCTCATCTACTGTGCAGCCTGCGTATACGCGTATAGGTATAGAGAGAGAGAGAGAGAGAGAGAGAGAGAGCTAGAAATGGCTGCGGAGGCTTATGTGCGCTCGAGTCCTGTAACTTATGAGTCAGATTTATCTCGGCCGACCGGCTGACTGATCGCCGTCGTATTTTCGGGGTGCCGCTGCTTGCTCGTGTGCTGTGTACCTACTATTGCGTATGCCGTATACGGAGCCGTATTTATACCGATGAGGGCGAGATTAAAATATTTATTGATGCAGATACGGCTGCATCAGCGACTGCAGCGACTTTGATATCTCTTCGTGCACCATTGCCCACTCGAGGGAATCTATTATTCGACTCTCGGGGTTAGTGATTCCCGATCTTTTGGGCGATCGGCCACCGATAGGCGCATCGGCTTTCCTCCGCTTTTCCCTTTCTCTCATTGAATCGAAGCGTCGTCGGCTTCCAAAAAACACCTCGAATAATCCACTGTTCCACGAGCTCGTGGCCTAAACAAGCACCGCGTGAGTCTTCTATATAGAGAAAAACGCCTCCGATCGTTCCGTCGAAAAATCGCGGCGTCTGGTCCCGCATCGAAGATCGAGATAGAAAAAAAAGCGGCGACCGGATGAAGGGCACGCGCATAAACTCGGTTAATCAAGTGGAACTGTCGGTTGGCCCGGCAGGCAGCCCTGCAACAAAGAGATTGTAGAGAGACGAGAGCGCGCGATTGACGGACAGACGTCGCGCGACCGGCGGACAGGTGGCACGGGCCGAGCTTGTGTATAGAGGTACCGAGAGAGAGAGAGAGAGAGAGAGAGAACGGCTGTGCGTTTTTTGTGCCCCGCCGCTCTCTGTGAGTCGAGGATTTTTTGCGTCTACGCGTGCGATTAGAGGTGGATTCGGTGGGGGAGGCCAAGTGCATATACCTGTGCGGGTCGGAGTTGCGCGTGCAATCGACTCATTAAGATATTACGCGTTAATTGAAACAATTTGTTCCTCGGTAATTAAGGTAAATTTTCTGTAATCAGCTGTGTTCAAATGTTGCTTCATCGCATCGCAATATAATAATCCGTCCGCAATTAACCGCGAATAGATCTCTCTCGAGCTCGAGCTCGATCGATATATTCCCTGCACACCTCGATACAGTTAAAGGCTTTAATTTAAAGGCGATTCGTATTTTGGCAGGTCCTCGCGAGAGTCGGGGGGTCATCTCGCATCGTCCGCGTTCGTATTCTGCTCTCTCTCTCTCTCTCTCTCTCTCTCTCGCTCTCGAATCGAGAGAGCTGGATCTCTCGCGGCGGACCCCCGCGGCGTGCAGTTTTGTACTCGGCGCGCAGAGAGCGAGAGAGCGAGAGAGCGAGAGAGAGAGAGCTGCAGGCGAAAGGGGGAACCCCCGGAGTGATAATTAGGGGCCCGCGTGTGTTTCTGGCCTCGCTCGCGCTGCCTTGGATCTGTACCGCCGAAAACATCACCAGTCATTCTCTGCGGTGCGCGCCTCCCACTCCCGTTCCCTCCTTCTCTCTCTCTCTCTCTCTCTCTCTCTCTCTCTCTCTCTCTCTCTCTCTCTCTCTGCTTCGTAGAAGGCACGAGGCTATATCTGTATACCTATACCTACGGAGCCCGCTTTTACCTAGGCGCTAGCTGTCATCTGGCGCTCGGGCTTTGATCAATGCCCGCCGACAAGAGCATCTGCAGCGCGTGTACTGTCTTGCGGTTATGATGAATCGTGCCTATATGGCCGCGCTGACTGATAACCTTGCCACTATGCCCGGGCGTACAGTTCTGATTAGGAATTTATGACTGCTTTTTCTGGTATACCTACTCATATAGCAGAGGAGAGGCTATACTTCTGCGGCGGCGGCTATTGTGTTACGCTTGTTAGGCGGGGGCGCAACGCTACATTGTTGCTGCGACGCGCCATCGGCCACACTTTCTTATTTATTCATACGCGCGCGATGCCGGCAGCTCGAGAAAGGAACGCATTATACAGGAGTGTGATCGCCAGGCTTCCGTAAAGACATTTGTCAAGTTTTCTTTTGCCCGCGACGATTAGTTCTGCCCGCGTGTGTATTGGAATTGGTTCTTCTTTTGTGGCGACAAATTGCTTTGGAAATTGAGAAATTTAGAGCTTCTGATGGTGTGTATGGATCAAATCGTGTATGTGTGCAGGGGGAAAATTCGCTATAGTATAAGACTTGCAGAATTTTGGTGATTATAAGAGTTTATTACTCCTATATGTATCTGCAATTTTCATTTAACATACCTATATATTTGTTCCAAGAATCTAACCAAAAGCAATTCGTCTTGTCAAGGGCACACTAGCGCCAAATCAACATGCCAAATCAAATGTGAATTCGCCTAGTGGCGAAAAATAGAGTATGAATAATTATAGGATGAACTACACTGCTCTTATGCGGGAGATTTTACAAAAACGAGTACTTACATCACTATACACATGTACATACATTTATAGTACATGTACGTTCTTCTATGCATAAAAAGCCTTGTATGGAAACAAATTCGCACTGATAGGTTTCTTATAATAGCATGAGCGGTCGAAACAACTGGTCAAAACAAAGCAGTTTTAGCATCGGTGGCACACCACTATATCTATAACCCTGGCGCGCATATTGTTTTGAGAGAAATGAACGAGTGCTTATGCGCCACCTATCGTCACCTGCCAGAGACATGGAGAGTTTGGACGGTTGACGGTTACGAAAGGACCAGTCCAAAAGTGCCTTGTTTTGATCATCGATATCGCATTTAGCGATCCACACATACATATGTTAAAATTAAGTTCAATTTAGACTCGCAACAGTGTTTTTACAATATAAATGTTTGGTACAGAAGCAAGCTTCAAATTTTGATTTTAAAAGGTTGAGATATCCAAGACAATATAACGGAATGCAATTTTTATTGCCATATTTTGACAATTTTCACTTTTAGTTTTTAAGTTATAGTATGCGAGATGAACCGGACCTTCAAACAAGTAATATTATTTACCTATGTAATACACATCGAATTCTTGATTTAGAGTGTTTTGTAGAACTTGACAAAAATATTAAAAAAATATTTGGTTCACTTAACTCCAGCTCGACACAGCTATATTTTCCCCCGTGCAAACTTTAAACGTATACCAAAATGATTAACCGATTGCCTTACAATACTTCGATCGAACTTCAACAAAAGAAAATTTCTCGTTAGCCCATGCGACCGCTCACGCAATCTCTCCCGCTGCAGCCGTAACAAAAGCGCAAAGCAGCGAATATAGCTTATCAATAGCCATATATTACAGTCCTGGCACGCAGCGGCCTCGCACAGCCAAAAGAATTGATTCTCGAATAGGAAGAACGCGTGTTCCCGATCGAAGCCAAGAGTAGCCCAACAATGTATAAATACACACACACTCCGGTCGCGTGCTGGCCGGCTGCTCCCGACGGCAGAGAGCCGCCGCCGCCGCCGCATTTGTTTCCGCATTGTTCGCGTCTCGAGAGTCTACAGCAGCTTGTATATAAGTCTTATTCGCCCGGGGCGTCTCTCCTACTACCCTCTCCGATAGAAATTTAATGCGATTCATAGTCGAGTCGCCGCAAGAAGCCTCCGCCGCGCCAAACACACGGGGTGGCTTATAGATATATGCTATACACATAGTTTGGAATTCGGTGACGGGCCTGTCCCGCGCAGCAACGACACGACGTATACATATGTACGTATATGGAGTACCCCTGATGCGCGTATACGTGTACGACCGGACGGCTACACTTTGATGATCGTGTGCCGACGGCCTCGTCAAAGCAAATAGCCGAGCGCAAGCGCGCACACGTCAAACAGCCTGACGCGCCCCGCGTGTGCGCGTGATGCGCTTCTATGCGCAAAAAAAAAAAAAAAAAAAAAAAACGGGTGAGTAAAATCCCGGTGTACGTATACGCGTGTGCGATGTTTGGTTGTCCGGTTACTCTACACGCGCTGATCAGCGCTGAATGAATGTAAAATCGAGGTGTGTGCAATATTACATCAAAATGTTCTCCTGTACAACGCACGGATTTAGCATTTCACCCACTACGTTAAATTCGTGAAGAACAGAAGAAAAAAACGAGGGAAGAGCGCTACCGCTCGTCGCGCGTGTCTACCGCGTCCGCGCGCGCGGTAGACGTGTCCGTCAAAGCTCGCTTTCGGGCCTAGTAGTTAGCGTCACGCGCGCGCCCGCAATCATCATCCTATATATAGCATAGCACAGTGGTATAGGCTTGCGCAGAGCTATACACACTGCACTAATCCCTTTTCTCGAGAGTGACGTGCCGGGCACGCGATCGCGCGCACGTGGGAACCTCCCCGATCAAGCGTCCGCTGACGTGTAGTCTTTCTCGATCTCTCTCTCTCTCTCTCTCTCTCTCTCTCTCTCTCTCTCTCTCTCTCTCTCTCTCTCTCTCTTTTTTTTGTTTTTGTGTNTCTCTCTCTCTCTCTCTCTCTCTCTCTCTCTCCCTTGTACGTGTATACGGACGGCTCTTGATAGCCCACGTCAAGATCACCCACGCGACTCGTATACTGCTGTGCAGCTCGCCCCTGCGCAGGAAACGAGTTTTTCTGCGCTCTCTCTCTCTCTCTCTCTCTCTCTCTCTCTCTCTCTCTCTCTCTCTCTCTCTCTCTCTCTCTCTCTCTTTTTGCCTTTCTTGTTTTGACGCGCTTTCGGGGGAGTGTGTTGTAGAGGGTGTACTTTACCGCAGAGGATGCGGGATTATTCTGTATGGTTGAGGTGAGTTTTCGGAAGAATTTGCAGGGGGTGATGTTTATTGGGGGTTGTTGTTCTTTTTTTCCTGTTTTTTTGCGGCAGTGTGCGGATTGTGATTGATGATCTAGCAGTATGGGTGTTGAGAAATTTGCAAGCTTGCGCGAATCCGATTGAGGACGAATTTTGAGAGAAGGTGCAAGATAATTTTTGGCTATTTATTGACTTTAGTGCAGGGATTATGCATTATTGACAGTTGGATGAATATACTACGATTCGTCCCAGGTAAACGGTGATCTAAATATCTATGCCTATTTTGAAAATCCATCGATTTTTTTCTCGAATTTTCTACTCTAAAAAAGACAGAGTATAATCATACTATTCGTCCTCTGACTCGCTGTTTGTTTGCGACTGCGACTGTTTCGACTGCGCGATGTCTGCGTATTTTCTAATTCTTAACTTCAAAAAGTGCGAGAAAATATGATAACAATGAATATATTTCGTTATATTGTCGCAGAAATTTCAACCTATATAAATTAAAATTTGAAATACTAATGTACCACACATTTTTATTTTGAAAACACTGGTGGAAGTTGCTTGGGCAGTTTCCCTCATAACAATATGCGCGCCGAGTTTAGATATAGTGGTGTGCCATCAATGCTAAAACTGCCTTGTTTGGCCTGCTGCTTTGGCCGCTCATGCTTTTTGCTCCCTCCCCTTCTGAACTCCGACGTTGAAAAATTTTCAAATTTTCTGAGACGAGAATCGGTATAAAGTTTTCGCGATACGCTTGCAAGCGAAGTGATTTGCGCAACAAAAATTTATGAATCCAGTTGAAAATATTGTTGCTTGCTATACAATATACATTAAACGAAATTATACATAGCTTTTTAGGTTAAAATTGAATTTAATGTTTATTTCGCTAGCATTCCACGTTCTCTATCAAGTTTTGACTGACATGATAGACACTTATACGTACTTGACAAACTGTGATATACTTCTGTAAACTCACTGTGATATTTTAACTACTAGGAAAATCGACCGCGCTTCGCGCGAATAATATCGTTACGCAATTCTTTCTTTACATTCTAAACAGAATCCAAATGTTAACATTTTCCTCACTATAATATAATACATTTGTATATATGTATCTTGTCTCACCAATCATGTCACCCAATATAATGTAGGTTATGTGCTTTTTAATTTTTGAAGTCAGATATTCGTTATTTATTTTATAGCTAAATAATTAATTGTTACAAACCTAATCTCAAAATTTAAACTAATAAAACACGATCATTTATTATTAAACTCGTTACCATTCAAATTCAAATATTGAATTTTAAATGTTGGCGCCATCTAAACCGGATAACATCTGTCGACCAATCACGGCCATCGTCCATTCTTTTATAAGGCTTCACAACATCGGCCATCACTATTTCTTTAGAGAGGATACCGGTCATTCAGAGCTCTCCTCGCGGAGAGGATGGTAGTACCCTTAAGTTATAACTTAAGTAATAACTTAAACATTTGTTAGAGACAAGTTACTACTTAAGTTACTACTCAAGTTACAACTTGAGCTAATATTTTAATTTTTTTAAGATATTACTTGAAATTTTTAACTTTCATTTGAGTTATAACTCAGGTTATAACTTAAGTAATAATTTTTTTTATTAGAAAATTATTCTTTGCACGTGGATCTTTTAGAATCGACGGTATCATCAAATCTCTAAAAAAAATTAACTTCAAAAAAAGTAAAAGGTTATAGGCGAGTTTGACATATTCCGCAACAAAATAACAGATAAAAAAGAACTGAGATCAATCAAACACAAACAAATTTAAAATATTAGCTCAAGTTATAACTTGAGTAGTAACTTAAGTAGTAACTTGTCTCTAACAAATGTTTAAGTTATTACTTAAGTTATAACTTAAGGGTACTACCATCCTCTCCGCGAGGAGAGCTCTGAATGACCCGGTATACACAATCGACCGTGTAGTTGCAGCAAGCGGCCATACAAGACGAAAAACAAGACAAAACAGTTTCGGACTGGCCTCTTCGCAGTTCGCCATCACCTGAATTCCGGTTCTCTAGTCTCTGGCTAACAGCGATAGATGTCGCATTAGGCACTTTTTCATTTCTCTTATCATTATCAGCGTGTATTCTGCATATATATATATATATATATATATATATATATATATAGAGGTGTGCCACCCATGCCAAAACTGCCTTGTTGAGCCGTTCATGCTACAACGAGCTATAAAGCATGAAGAATTATCATTGCCATAGTGTCGCTTAGTTCTGAATTGAGAAAAACCGACAAAGTAGGGATACATACCATAGTAAGTTGAAATATGTCAGTGATTACAAAATGAATAGTAAATACAACAATATTTTTGTAATTGTTACTATGTTTTCTATTTTAGTATAGTACAGCTTACTAAATTATTTAGTATTTTCAATATTTTTAAAGTTCTATAAACAGTTCTATACGAAAGCATGCGTTATAGTCAAAATAACAAACTAACTAAAAAAACGTCCTCTATCCGTTATTAAGACGTCTTTAAAACGTCCTAGAATTAAGAAAATTAATTTAAAATATTAAACTTAATAAATTTATTTAAATAAAGCTTAGAGCGAAAATGGTTACCAAAATTGGAAGTACCATCCGGATGGTACTTCCAATTTTGGTAACCATTTTTGCTCTAAGCTTTGTTTAAACAAATTTATTAATTAATATTTTATGAATTATTTTCTTAATTTTAGGACGTTTTAAAAACATCTTAATAACGGATAGAGGACGTTTTTATGACGTTTTTATGACGTTTTTGGATAAATTTGTTGCGGCCAAAATAACGTTAAAAAGACGTCTTTAAGACGTTTTTTTATACTTTCGGAAAAGACGTTATGTCGTCTTTTTTAAGACGTTTTAATGACGTCTTAATAACGTTTTGTGTTACCAGGGTTCATTATTTGACAAAAATGAACGTTTTTCGCTCATCATAATTTGACATTATACTCGCGATTGAATCGCCTTAAAAAAATAGCGCCGCAAGTAGAACCGTTGATGTATGGTCAGCCAGATTTTCGCATAAAGATGCAATATAATTAATACCTTCGGCGGCGCAATCGAGGAATGGCGCGCCAGCGATATATTATCGGAAAGCAAGCGACCAGTAAACAGCGATCAATCCGTGCAAAAATGCCAGAATTTCCCCAACGCGGAAGTACCTATAAACTATACACGTACTACACACAGCGTAGCTTTCCCGCATCTCACTCAATTTTTCAAGCATCTCCCCGCGGCGAAATTAGCGAAAGATGACGCGACGGGAGGCAACGCGTACTCGCACCTCTCTCGCTATCTCTCTCCCGAGAGAGCGATAGCATCTCGCTTCTCCTCTCCTCTGATTTATCGCCGGCGATAGGCTAATGAATTCGCGCGCTTTGACCTTGCGCCCGCCGAATAATTACCCACAGACGCTTGTGTTATACTGTACATACACGTATTTAGAAGACGGTGTAGTATACACACGAGCCTCGCTTCGATGGGCTTCGTAGTCGTCGTCGTTCCCCACCACTACAGCGTACACAGGTACAGGATAATTGTCTCTAGTGCACAGCAGAGAAGAGAGCTGGCGCGCAGAAAAAGCGTGTTGCGGTGCGTGTGCGCGCTGGCAGGTCACGCTTCGCTCATTAACAAATTTGTCGAGGCTTTTTTTTAATTGCACGATAACTTGCAGTTTAGTAGCTCGCGAACGATGCCTATCTCGCGGCTTTCGAGCGCGCTACGCATATACTATCGCGATCTCCGATCTCGTCCGTGCGATATTCGGAATTTTTATCGTTCGCGCCCGGCTGGAATTATCCTCGTTTTTTCGTCGCTGCCATTCGTCAAGCATATATATTTCAATACAACGAAATCCCGATTCGCACCTGCAGCGACGAATGTTCGCCGGCTTCATACCTATATCTCGCGATAAAAAGAAAAGAAGCATCGGCGTAACGAAACGGCCGGCCACAAAAAGCGAAGAAGACAATCGGCTCGGTAATTGCTTACACGCGAATGGCACGCAGTAGTGGCATCCGCTGCAGCGTACAGGTCCCACAGCAGCCCTCGCGCGCAAGCGATTTCCCATCCTCGTGCGCGCACACACACAGCGTCGGACAGACACAGCGACGCCTCTACCCCCGCCGCCGTATATAACACAACAGAGAGAGAGAGAGAGAGAGAGAGCGAGAGAGAGAGAGCGAAGAGGGGCTGGTACACTGCTCGGCAGCTCGGGGGGCTTTAATGAACCAATTTAAATGCATGCGATGATCAGTTGGCCTCTGAGCCCTCTCTTCTTATTCTTGCGCTCACCCGCTTGTTCCCCGGCAGCAACAGCAGCAGCAGCAGAAAGAAGCGACGCCGCTACCTTTACGCTCCCGCTTCTCTCTCTCTCTCTCTCTGGTGCGAGCATCGGGGTTGTCTTGCGGGGGTGTATACAGTCCTTTTTTCATCGATTCGCGCGAAACCCTCTCATATTGCGCTGCGCTTCATCGACGTTGATCATACTTTCCCCGGTATCGGCCCTTTCGCTGTTGCTGCACTCTGTATAGACCGGTAAAGGAGAAAAATACGCAGTATACTCGCTCGATTATGTATGCGAGCGGGGCTAATTGATGAGCAGCGGCCGATCGTGACTTCGATCCGCGCCGGATGACTGTATCTGCGCGGGCCCATCGAAATACTTATCGGAGAGAGAGAGAGAGAGAGAGAGAGAGGATGTTCAACTCGGGCTTGATTTATTCAGGAACGACCGACTCGTCTAGCCCCGGCTAATGGGCTAATTAGCGCTTATAACGAATGGGCGGAGTCGCGCGTGTATACGCGGTTTATAATGGAGCCGCGATTGTTTTCGATATTTTATTGATTTTTCGCGCTGCATTTCGAAACTGCACGCGGCCGCAATCGTTACAAGCAGTTCGTCTTCTCTCGGCAGTCGTACTTTTTACTGCAGCCGCAGTGCGAAGCTCATTATCATCCGTAATATGATCGGCGGGACGTTAAGGCCGCGCGTAAAAATGACGGTGAACGTCGTCGAAGCTAAAAAAACAAAACGGCCTGCGCGTAAGAGAGAGTTTATTGCCATAATACACGTGCTGTCGGCGCTATAAACCGATGGACTCGCCGAAACGAATCGCGAGTTTCGTTTTGGGAAAGACATTCGCTCGCGAGGAAAAACTTTACGAGGCGCTTTTTAAAGCTCGTTTCGAGGAATGCATACGCACCCTCGGCCTAACAGTCCTTAAAAAATCATTCGTCTCGCGCATATGTTTCCCGTACTCGGCTGCGCAGTGAACCGCTAGGCACTTCGCGCGCGCGTTATAACCCCGTGAAATCACAAACACACGCGTATAGGTCCAGTTGGTGGGCGCGTCGGAAACTCGAGCCAACAAAAGCTCGGACTTCTGGGGCCGAATCGACGGGGCGCGTAGAAGTCGTGTCGCGCGCACACACTTGGACCCCCAAACGCGCGCGCGCATCCGACAAGTGCCACCGCCGAAATCTCGCCCACTGAGCGCGAGATCACCCGCCAAGCTGCGACACCCCTTTCGATGCTATATGCCTTCTGGCTCTTGTACTCGTCTGTTTAATGCCTAATTGTCGCGAGTGACCCGCTGTTTTGATTTTTCTCTCGCGGCTAGTGTATACGCCTGATAATTAATTAGTCGCCGAGCACTAATTGGAGCTGAAGAAGCGTCAGCGAGCGAGAATCTATTTTGACACAACGGCAACACCTTCCGGCCACTCGAGTAGTCAGAGAATTAGCCCCCGAAGCTGAGGATAATTACACACTGCTGAGATGGTCGAGTGGCATAATGCACACACCGTATCGGTTTCATCAAGCGCCGAAGAATAAGCCACCGCGCAAACAATGACCACTGCACCGCAAGATCATTAGCCCCCTCTTCATCCTCCCATATACAGGCACTCGAGGACTGGTCAGCGAATTTTCCAACGACGGCGGCGGCGGCGGCGCGTGGGAGTAGCCGCATACACACAAACGAAAGTGCTGAAAGCATTTTGCTACGCGCCCCGTGAAGCCGCCGAGAGAAAGGGCCGCAACTCTTGGCCGTGTGTGTGTGTACACGTGTATATATATATATAGCTGCAGAGTCACGCCGGTGAAATTTAGTGGCGGGGCACTAAATTTCTCAGGTATTCCAATATATTGCTTGCGCGCGAGCGAGCGAGCGTTCGCGAGAGAGAGAGAGAGAGAGAGAGAGAGAGAGCTGCGTGCGTATCTACCTGTTCGCCGCCGCTCGACTTAAGAGAAAAGGTATAAAATGAGAGAGAGGATGGGGCGTTCCCCGGGTCCGAGTTATTAATGGCTTTGACTTGGTTGCTATGGATATCCATAAGTTAGCCGCCGCCGCCGCCGTCGCCGTGGCTTCTTATTTTTTCCATCCACTAGCTTTTTTGCTGCTGCTGCTGCTGCTGCTGCACACGTGAGGTAGCTGCAGCTTTCTTTTATACATGCCACATAAGCTGTACTGGCTTTCTACGCGAGAGAAAACGGAAAGGGACGTACGCGCGCGATCTTTGACTTTTCCACTTTCGCGCGTGCGAGCGAACGTATCGGATCTCACGAGAGAGCTTGTTTTCATTAGGCATGAATCACTCGGACCCTTATTTATGACACTTTATTATTGGATTTTTCTCAGCGATCGATGCATCATCTCTCTTGCCTGGCGATTCATTCGCACATATTATACACACTGCACACAATCGGCGCGAAAAATATTATGCAAATAGCGCAGACACTCGCTCAATACAAATCGGCGGCCCTTGCGCTCTTTCTCCATCTGTGCAATAATCAATAACTCGCGCGAGCGCACTTTTATAATATCTAGAACTCCGCGGCGGCGGCCGGCCGATGATTTATGCCGGCGAGCGGCACAAATCATCGCAAGCGCAATAACTCAAAAATCCTCGAGCGCCGGCATTCGAAGAAAAACCGAAGCGCATCAGCGATAAGAATACTGCTATATACTCTCTCGTGGATGAAAAGAGCAGCAGCGTATCGCAATCGCGGAAGGAAAACCTGCAGCATATATACGTGTGTGCTTGAACATGTGTGTGTGTGTGTGTGTGTGTGTGTGTGTGTGTGTGTGTGTGTGTGTGGGTATAAGAAAAGAAGCAAAGGCTGATGTGCAGAGGATGATGATCAGCGGGACGCAGCGACGCGACGGGGAGTCGTATACGGCTCCGAAAAATCTCATCCTCTTTTAACACGCGAGCAAGCGAGCGAGAGAGTCTTCTCTTCTTTCTTTTACACACCGCCTCCGCGTATAGTCCATCTTCGAAGCGAGACAAATGAGCGGCATTCGTCTGCGTCACCTGTCCGTCAGTGTTTCTACGTAACTTTCGGCTCTCGAATATCGCTTCGAGGAGCGAGCGAGCGAGCGAGCGAGAGGGACGCGCCCGCGGGATCCGTTTTTCTTCCTTTCTTTATATTATATCTCCAGCGCGTTGTGGCTTCTTCTCTTTTTTTTTTTTTTTTTTGCTCGTGTGTGCGCGCGACGAGCGGCTGTCCGTCTGTCTGAATGCGGAGAGGCATTATGACTAAATTTAAGATTTAAGGCGCGGGTTTGCCGGGAGACTCCTTCTTTTTCCCCGACGAGCTCGCAGAGTTTATTGTCGCGACGATCGAGGGAGAGGTCTCACTTCAACTCGTTGTGCTCCAAGGTCTCGCTTCGTGTAGATGAAGAAATTATCGGAAGCGATATCGAAGCATTCTTTTCTCCAAGAAACTCACGGATCTAGAAAGTGTAGACGCTGTAATATGAATCAGCGTATCCCGCGAGATACAGCGACGGCGTAATCTCACGCTCTCGTAGAAACGAGAGAGAAAAAATTTGCTTGTCCTATTTCAGTCGGGAAAACGCCGCCGCAATCTCGATGAAACAAAAGAGAGGGAGTCGTGTATGCGAGGCGTATTACAGCTGTGTATACGACTGCGCACGCTATGCCCATATTAATGCGTGTGCAGCGTAGCATTAGCTAATAACTCCGCTAGCCGCTGCAGCAGCGCAAAGTAGATTGTCGTGACTTATTGGGAGAAGTATAAAGGCCGAGCCTTGAACTGCTTCGAGATTCGCATCTTCGTATATATATATAGCAGTAACTGGCTGCTGCTGCTGCTGTTGCTGTGGATAATCAAGAAATTTCGCAGAATTTTTTTTCACTTTTCACGCATACACATCACAGAGGGAAGCTGTTGACGGTGACCGTTATTTATGGTTTACATCTCTCGAATATTGTTGATTTATAGCCCGCGCGTGTCTAGTTAGCTCGTGACAAACGAGCGCAAAAAAGGGTTAATTTTTGATCGCCGAGCGCGCGCAAGCGCGGTAAAAAAAGGAGGGGGAGAGTAATTAGGCTTTCTATACGATTTCACGGGAGAGATAACGCATCCAGCGATTCGCCGAGATAATCCGTAGCCGATGATTAGCAACTATCCGAAAATCCCGTTCGTCACGCCGCGCGCGCGGATATTATAATTCGCCTCCGCCGCGCGTTCGCACAGAGCTTATAATATACTCGCTCCGAAAAAGGAGCAACTCGAGTGTGCGACAAAGAATCGGCATAATGAGGGATGACGCGTCGATTCTACAGATATGCGCTGTATAGCATACGGTTCTGTGCACACTTCGTCGAGCGTCTTCGAGCAGTCACAACACGTACGCGGCCTCTCTCCGACGGACGGCGAGTTACCCCGGGAGAGAGAGAGATAGCCCGGTGAGATTAGAACTCTCTCTCTCTGGGTGTGTCATTGTCGTTCGATCTCTCTCGTTTTGTGCGCGTGACGTGACGCGATCGAGCTTCTGTCCCGCGCGCCGATGACTGATCGTCATTTTAAAGCGCTCGAGAGCTTCGAGTGTATACGCCTGGGGGACTACTGTATTTTTTATTTTAATTCACCGGCTGATGCTGCTGTTTTCGACTGATTTCTCTCTTCACAGCGAAGTAATGAAGTGGCTCGAGCGCGAGTGACAGTCGATTTTTAAACAGCCGCATCGAGTTTTACGCGAACAACACACACGGGAGCTTCGAGGCCGATATTGCGGGGGACATTTAGAGCGTGAAAAAATCAGCATTAATTTGCAAACGACTTTACAGTGTAGCGGAAATTTATCGTCGCCATAAAAGCATGCGTGTCTAATCATAAAATTCGCCGAGGATCTCGGCTAATGACCGAATTATCTAAGCGCGTGTAAACGCTTTGAGCGCGCCTGATTTAGAACTCTTTTTCCAGGCAAAAACGCAGCGGCGAGAGCAAACATCCGAAAAAAGCCGTAACCTGTCAAAGAAGCGGCGATAAAAACACGGGCATCAACCTGCAATTTGCCGAGATATTTCCCCTTTACGCGACGACGACGACGAGAGGGCAAAAGAGTACACCTCTGGCACATCCGGTGTCATCTTTAAATACACAGCCGTAGTGCTATATACAGTCGACGAGCGTATACTTACTGCAATCATTATCACTTGCGCGCGACCGTCTTACGCAACGGCGGAAATCGGCAGCGCCGCCGGCAGTTTTATGTATTACAGAGCGCGGGGGCCTGTATAAGAGAGAGAAGAGAGAGAGAGAGAGAGAGAAATAAAGAAGCGAGTCGTCGTCGTCGCAGCCGCAAAAAAAGGAGCGCGCGGATTTTACGACGTCGGCGGCGCTTTACGATTTCCTTCATTGACTTAGAGCGCGGCCCTCATTATCGGCGTGTGCGCGCACGGTGGGAAGGATATCTCTCCGCCGAGAGAGGACGGGCTTTAATGCCCGCAGAAAGGAGTCTCCCGTCTCTGAGATTTTACGAGCGACAGGCCTTTGCTGCTGCCGATCCTGCGCTGCTGCTGCCGCTACTCTATACCGATGCGATGATGCGATCGGTATGTCTCGTGTACTATATATATATATATATATATATATATATATATACGTGCAGCGCGTTCTAAGCCTCGTTCGCGGGAGAGAAAAAGATTCTCAGTGTTTTTGCGCGGATATAATCTAATTTTAAAACAACATTACGATTACCCGTGAAAAATCTGGTGTAACGCGCGATAAATCAAAGCCTCCCGTACACATTCCCAGGCGGTACTTAATCAAGCCCTTGTCCATCAGACATCCCGCTCGCTGCTCGCTTTCATCATAAAAATGCGTTGATTGCCACAAAGTGCAGTATCACTTTTCCCGCGAATCTCTTCGTCGGTATATATAGAGAGAATATGCATCCCTACCCCCCCCCCCCCCCGGCATCAATTCCTCGCAAATTACGTCCGCGAGTGCAGGCATTCAGACAGCGAAGACACAGCATTCACCGGCTTTTGACACTCGCCCCGTGAAATATACCCTGAAAAATCGCGCCGCGACTATACACTGTATCCAATGGAGATTCTCATGGTCAATCAGACCGGCGGCGAGTTTTTGATAGCGAGAGCGGCTCGTTGATATGCTCGTTTCTCGTCGCTCCATTAAGCTTTGTTTACGGATAACGCTATACCTATATATGTATGGGAGAAGCGAGAGAGAGTCGGTGCGCGCGCGCGCGACCTTATCCCAATTATGCAAATCCGTAAGTGATTCTCCGGAATTTTCGAACGTCTTAATCTGACAGGTTTTTCGTACAGTTTGTTCAACTTTTTATCGCGATTTGTATATGCCACATCTTTTTCTCTCTCTTTCTCTCTCTCTCTCTCTCTCCCTCTCAAAGCGCTGCGGCTTATTATGAATAATTTATTCGTTTCTCGTTCTGCTCGAAATCCAGTCGCGATATTATTTCGAGCTGCAGTTTGCAAGTTGCGCTGCAGCGCTTGCAACATTGTTGAAAACGATCGTTTTACCATCGAGAGGCATAAACCGCTCACTCGGATGGTTGCGAAGTTGTAGGTTGGCCCAATCGGAAACTGTATTCGCGCTGCCCACCTGTTGGGTGACTACTCCGATCGATTAACGATTATCGCTCTCGGGCTGGCTATATGCTCTTCGCGGTCTACTCCGAAAAGTGGTATATTGAGGTTCTTCGGGGCCCGATGTTTTCACCAGTGTATAATTAGCCGACGGCCAAAACCGACAATGCCCCTAGTCGGGGCTTTGCGCGTCGGGGATAATATACGGGGATAAGCACCGGAACTTTGTTATTATCGATTAGGCACTTCCGTTTCGTTACGACCTACTTTTTCATGGGTACTTTTTTTAATTTTTGCGAGCTTTTTGAAAGCTCTAAACAGAAGAAGATTATTCTCTCGATTCGCCGATGCATTTACGGCAAACTTTCGAAAAACTGATTCTTCTCAAATGCAAAGCCATCAAGTCTCGAGGGACGTGAGTCCCCCCAAAAGGAAGAGCTGAAAAAGTTTTTTCCCCGCGAACGTCGTGCGCAGACGATAAAAAATCGTCCGCGGCAAAAGAAGCTTCTCGAGTTTACATTGGAGTGGAAGGACACTGCTCGGCATCGAAGCGAGAGAGAGAGAGAGGAAAGAGTACACAATGATCGGAGAGAATCCAAAGAGCTTTCCGAGGTCGATCGGAGGACAATCAATAAGGGGGAGGACGCGCGGGGGGAAATAATTTCCCCGGAAAGTTGGCAATCCTGAAGCAAGTCGACGAGCTTCCAAGCCGTGGCTATAGGCATACAGCTACACGCAGACAGCCAGCAGGAGCAGCAGCAGCAGCAGCAGCAGCATCAGCAAAGGGAAGAAGAGGACGACTAGCGGTGGAAGGAGGGACAGTAGTGTATAGCGAGAGAGAGAGAGAGAGCGAGAGAGAGTTAGAGGAGGACAAGTAGGAGCAAGCGGCCAGGTAGGAGGTTCGAAGGAAGAGCAGAGCGCGGAGAGAAGGAGGAGGAGGAAGACGAGGAGCCTGGCTGGAAGGAAGGATCGTTCGGTAGTAGCAGCGGCAGCGGCAGCAGCGCTCCTCTCACGGCTCTCTCTCTCTCTCTCCCGTTTTATCTTTTCATCTTTTTTCCGCCGTGTCCTCCTCTCCAGCGCGCTTCTCATTTCGTACATAGGTATAGAGAGCTCGCGCAGACGAGCGCGCGTGCAAAGCAAAGCAAACCGAACGAAACGAAATGAAACGAAGGCCTCTCTCTCTCCCTCTCTCTTTCTCTCTCTTATTCGATCTTCGCTCCACCTCCTCCTTCCACGCCGCACCTTCTGCACAACGCCTCTCGCTTCGCTCGTTTTTTTTCCAGCGCCGCTGCCGCTGCTTTTTCTCTCTCTCTCTCACTCACTCGCGCACTCGCGCCTCCATTTTTCCCTCCTCCTCCCGCTCCGTCTGTCCCTCGTATACATGCATACGTACACGTACACGTATATATACGTATACACACAGCAGCGCTGTGGAGAGAGAAGGAGAGAGAGAGTAGCGCCGTCTCCCTCTAATTCTATCTCGCGGCTTGCCGTTCTCTCTCGCTCGAACAACCTATCAACTCGGTGGGTCGACGTCGGCTCCGGACTCGGCCGATTCTCTCATCCCATCGACCCACGTTCTTACACCGATATGCCCCGTAGCCCGCCGCTGCTGCTGCTGCTGCTGCTGCTGCTGCCGTGCGCCAGTATACTGTATGCCTGTCTCTCCCTCTCTCCCTCTGCGACTGTGTGTGCTATTTGCGTGTTTGTGTGAGCGCCGGCGAACGCACACGCGCGAGAGCTTACCCTTATAACGGGTGACTCCCACTGACTTGGACTCGCGTTTATTACGCCGAAGGGGGAGCTTTCGCAAGCTCGTGGGAGCTTTTATGGGGCTGTCATGATTTTTTTCTCTCCTTCTATTTTTTACAAAGATGATGTCGCTTTTTTTGCCGCAAAATATTGACTTGCTATAGGGGCTGCGTCGATAGTTCGACGAGTTTGTAATTTTCTTTTTCAACTTTTCCGCCGGCACTCAAAGAGAGCGGTATTTCTTCGAGGGGAACAAAAAAAGCCCGATAAGCCGGTGACAAAGTGTCCATTGCGAGCAACAAAAGCAGCTATCTCCTAATTATATGGCTATTTTGCAAAGCAGAGAACTGCCGTTCCCGCGCATGTAAATTTTACGACACAACGCTGTCAATATAACCGCGTAGATAACTCGAAAACGCGCGTTTTTCACCCGAGCGCCCGTCTGACTCTTTCCGACTGCTACTACTACCGACGATCATTGTATGTAAAACCGAGAGAAAAAAAATCCAAATAAACAGCTCGATCCCTCAATCTAATCCGCATGAGAGTCCAATCTCCAATCTCCGACAGAAAATAATATAATTGTCGGTCGGATCCAGCTCCCAGATAGTCAATTATTCTCTCATTGACGAAAACGTGCACACGCGCGCGTGCAGGTGCAGCTCTCTCGGTAACTTATTCCCATTCTGATTATAGGTAGCTGAAAGCGGAATAAAAGAGGATAATCTGAGCGCTGACGAGAGCGAGATGAAAGGGAAGCGATTTCGATATGTCGCTGCGCGCGGGCGCGCGGGCGCGCGAGTCTAACTCAATTAGGCCCGCGAATTTGCATCCAATTTGAAAGTACTTTACGACAGGTATATACAAACGAGCCTCCGGCGCGCATCCTGGATTCAATTTCGTATGCGATATCGATCTATACGCCGACACGCTCCTTATATTCTCCTGCGAGAGTGGAGGCGTTATTCTTTTTCTTCGAGTTTCTTATGTATTATTATACGAGCTTGAGGCCAGAGAGCACGTCGAACAATCAAATAGGTAGTTGCTGCTGGTGTATGCGCCTTGATTGCGCTTTATGGGAATAATGCTTTGCATCTCGTTGGCTTATCACATGCTGCGCGCAGGTTTAATGCGTTTTCTCTATCTCGTTTTTTTCCGCTATGCTGTGTATACGTGGGTTTCGATCTTGATAGAGGTTTCCACGAATTACGCCACAATCATCGAACCGCTGATCGTGATTTTTTTTCGAAAATAAGATTCTGAATATAATGATTTAGAGCATTATAAACCTGTTTGGAAAGTGGTACATATGAATATGATAGAGAATAAAAATAGAAACTTTCGTAAAAGCGCTTCATATATAATACCAGTGATTGAAAAGGAGCTGCAAAATTTGCAAAGTTACAGCGCAATAACTGTTTGATGACCGTCCTTCTTATCCTCCTTGAATATTAATACCAGCGCACGCTCGTTATTGTCTTATACTGCACAAGGTGACGCTCGCTTCTCACGCTTTCGATCTCGATCAGCTCGTTTAAAATTACACCGAAAAATGCCTCTTCGCTCGAAAACTACCTTATACAAAATCGAGGATAAGAAATCGGCTTCCTAATTTTCGACATTTCTCTCGATTCTCCCAAAGGAAAAAACGAAAAGGTCACAAGAACAGAGACATTAGCAAAGCGTTCGGTCCAGCCGTAATCACGGCAATCGATCTACCGAGCGCGGTGCTCCGCCGCTGCACACAACACAGAGCTGCCGGACTCTTTATTACGACGATCAAGTTAATTAATGCTTCTTTTCTCGCGGTCGGCCAACTTGGAAGCGGCGGCGGCGTCCCTCTCGAAATCCAAGTAGCTGCAACGGCACCCGTACTTTATCGAGTGAGAGCCATTAAGGAGGCCTCCGAAAATTAAGAGCTCGCTTCTCTGGAAAATCGAGAGGGCGTGCTGTCTCTCACTCCTTCTCGCGGTGTATATAATACGTTTGCCGGACTTTCGAATTTTTACTGCCGTCGCCGTTATATTGTTTTTGGCTCGTAAACCGCGGCGCGACTTCTTTAATTTTCCGGAAAAGGCGCGGAATGGCGCTTCGATCACGACGGCGTGACGGTAGAAATTGTTCATTTCCTCCGCTATTTTCTCCGAAAAAATCCGGTCTATATATGTATAAAACCCTGAATGATTAACCGGGGAAATCCCGGGGTCGAATCAAGCGAGCTTAATAACAACCCCGAGAAAATTGTCCAATTCCAGCGGCGGAAAAACCTCTCTGCCTCTTTCTCTCTCGAGAAAAATAACCAGAGCGCAATAAGTACGGGGGAAAATGACAGTAGCCAGCGGGGGAGGGAAAAAGGCGGCTCTCTGGTGCATAAGTTATTTAGCGGACACCCCGTACGTGGCGGCTCATATATATACAGAGCGAACGAGAGGAGAGCAAGAGCCGAGCGCGAGCGAGCGAGCGGTAGACGCGGAGCTTTGGGTCGCCGCTAGCTGCGGCCGTCCGGAACCGACGTCTACCCTCTCATTTACCATTTGGTACCTATATAGATAGGTAGCCTCCGAAACACACAGCTACGCACACGTACACTCCCCCACGCTTACACACACGCGCGCGCACGAGCTTATGTACTTATTTTTCTACATAACAGAGAGTGAGAGAGAGCGCGTGTACACGCAAAAATACATATCGCGCTCGCGCACCCGCGTGTGTGCATCAGCTTTGTTTTCTGCCCTTTTTTTGAGCGCGCGAGGCTCTTTTTTTTCCTGACGCGCGCCGATGCTTTTTTTCGGGGCCGTACGCGAATCGAGCTTTTATTTTTCGCAAGCTCCGACGGATCGAACGGGATTTTCTATGTGTTCCGCACGCTTGTCGAGGGTGTCTTGCCGCGTGTTTTTCGAGGGTGAAGGCTGAGAGCTTTTTTGAAAGTTTGCTAAATCAGCCTCGAAAAACGTGATTATAGTAGATTTTTCTAATCCACGACTTTATAGGCGTGTTTTTTTTTCGCGTTTACGAAGCGGCAGCCGGAGATACTTTATTTTGCAGTTGCAGCTCGTACGACCGCGGGATTTGATCGACGTGACAGCTCGGGTATTATGCAAAGTTATGTAAAGCAGTAGCAATGAGTAATCTGATTTTTCTCAAGATTGTACACGCTGGGCTATTATTACAGGTGTGCCAATTGTCACTCGTGCAAAAAAAATTTTTTGAAAAGTTATATTCTCATTATTTCCTGACACCAAAAGTATGTAGGACATATTTTCCTGGTTATCATCATAAGCATGTTTACGTTTCGAGCGAAAGCAAGGACATATTTTTTCTCTTCGGAAAAAAGAAGTCACGACGGCGAAGGAAGTCGCCCGGGAAAAAAGTGAAAAGCTCGCAGGAAATAAGCTGTCGGTCTTTGCGAAGACGCGCTTGACAAATCGTGTGCTCGGCTATGTAGACGCCTTGTTTATTTTCCAAGCGCGTTATATACACGTGAGTACATATTTTATTATAAAAAAGCCGCAGTAGCTCATCAGCGCGTCTGTTTTCGAAGAACGCAACGAGACGAGGCGACGCGATAATTCAAAATAAGATCGCGGAATCGTGCCGATTCCGAAAGCCGAGACCCTCCGGCGAGTAATCGGAAAAAGCGGCTCTGTTTAGAGACGCGACACACACGCGCACGTATATGGTTAGCGCTGCACGCGGGATTATGATGAATAGCGACGTAACGAGGGTAGTTACACAGCTGAAGAAAAGTCGAAGGGTCCCGCGGGCTGTGCGGCGATAATGAGGCAATTAGTTCCGAGAGACGCTTAATCGGCCGTGTAGTGCTGTGGCTGGGGAAATTTTCAGCCATGATTAAGTAGCTGCCGAGTTGGACATGTGTGGTGTTAATTACTTCTCGAAAAAAAAGGGGGGAAAGAGATCCGCTTATGTCTTCTTGTCGCGCGTGGCATGTGTCGCGCTCTTTTTTTGTCCCTGGCGCGACTCCAAGTGTCTTCTTCATCTTTTGGTTTTTGGGGAGTGAATTAGTCGTTTGAGGTTTTGTAGCGGGTTAGGAGAGAGAAAGAGCTTTCGAGAGCTTGCGGATTCAATTGCGAGAACAAAAAATTGGAAATCAGGGAAAATCTCGAGAGACTCGACCGCGATTTCGCTCTCGTAAACAACGAAATTACGATCCGCAAAACAATTAATCCAGCGCAATTGAGGCTGACTTTATTATCTCGCGCGCAATTCAATATCACCACCTGCATCGTTCCCTCCCAGAAAATGCTTTTTCCCCCACACGCACACGAACGCACGTCATCTATTCCCTATAATAGGATTGTCGAACGAATTTTGCAGCCGCAAAAACGCACTCCATTCGAACTGCGGGAAATTTCTCTGGAAAAACAAAGCGCATGCACACACGAGCGCGGAAGCTTCGTGTATATCATTTAAACTGAAATTCGACGTCATTGTTTCCCCTGTGATTGCCGTTTCAAATTACAAAAGCAAATGCAAGCCATCATTCGACGGGTGTATAACATATTCGCTCGGACCGCGAAAAAATGTCTCTTCATTCAGAGAGTCGTATATACCCAGGCATTGTGCGTCTGTATGCAGCTTGATGCAGTATACGCGCATATAACGTGTACACAAAACAAAGCGCGAGCTGCGGCTGTAATTAAAAGTCAATAGAGGCGCATCAACGACGCGCACTTTTCGAGACACGCACTTAGAGCGCGTATTTTTCGCTTTGCGAAAACAACGGTAGCAAGAAACTCTACTCTCGCACGCGTGTATATATATGCGACCTGATATTACTCGTCCCGCGAAATTAGCTTAAGAGAAAAAAAAGCGAGTCGCGAAGGTAGACCCTCGGGAAAAAAGGGTCGGAGAAATTATTACGGAAGGCCGGTGGTTCTCTTCTCTCTGGGCGCTGCATATATATACATTCCTTCGCCCTCTCTTTCTTCTCGCCCTTCATCATCGTGCGGTATATGCGCGCGGGGCCCTTTTTTGTCGTCGTTTCTTTTCGGTCGAAGCGCCGATGAGAAGAAGCGCGGGACTGCAGAGAAAGAGAGAGAAAAAATTTTCTCGGGCTAATTTGACTCCGAATCCCATTTGCTGCTGCTGCTGCTGCTGCTGCTGCTGCAGTCGCGTCGAAAAATGCATTTCCGAGAGAGGTAGAGAGAGAACGTTTGGCAGGTGAAAAGAGATAGAAACGGAAAATGAGAAAATAGCCTAGGAGGAGGTCATTACGGCTGCGTTATATTTGTTTATTGTTATTGCGAGAGACTGGAAAACGCGGGCGAGGAAATGCAAATTGCGAGAAAATCGCGAGAAAGCCTCGCGCACGCTGTGTAATATATAATTGGGATTTTAATCGGGATAAGCGAGTTTCGCCGGGAATTCGTATGGTTTTGTGTGTGTATGCGATTTGATATGGAAAAAGTCGCTTGATATTCATTTCGCCGGCGAAGTGAATTTTATATATTCGTAAAATCGTCGGGATGGACGAGCCGGCATTAATTTTGGAAAATATTAACTCAACTTCACTGATTTTTCAATATTTTTTGTTCTTATATATCGAACTCGACCAAACTTGTCAAATGAACATAATCATTTTATATAATTATAGATGACTGAATGCGCCACTTCCAGCTGGCTGTTGTGTATTTGCAAAAGTTGATTAAAAATATAAGCAATTTCCTTGTATTTTTTTAGTATAAAATGTTATAGTTTAGAAGGCCCAACCCTTTCTTTCATGCAAACCGTAAACCTTCATGAGTTAATTATGGACCTTACCTATTATTGTACACGGATATGAAATGTAAAAATTAATTATATAGCTAAATAGTATTTTATACGATACAAGTATGGCATAAGCAACCCTTTACAGCACGGCGTGTATTAGCGTCCAAGCGTAACAAAGGGTGCTAAACGTCGTTCTATGAAGGACATGAACTTAATATGACGTTTGCTTATCGTATAAATATGTTTTTACAGCATTAGTGTACGGTCAACATGAGTCATTGTGTCTTATTTACATAAAGAAAGAAAGAAAGAATGTCTTATATGCAAAAGATAAAAAGAAAGATAGCCGAGCCAAGTGGACAATTGAAATAAGAGACGCAGCTTTTTTCTTTTTAAAATTCAAAATTAAGACGTTGACCTGTGAACGATAGAAGGAACTTTAGACGCGCTTCGCGCGCAGTTATAGAATGAGTGGCCAAAGCATTAAGCCAAACAAGGCAGTTTCAGCATTGGTGGCACAGCACTATAATTATCTAGTCTCGGCGCGCATATTATTGCGGGGGAAATGGAAAAGTGCCTATGCGCCATCTATGTTCACCTGCCAGAGACACGGAGAGTTTGGGCCGTGACGAAAGAGCCGGTCCTAATACGGCTTGGTTTTGGTAACTGATATCGCCCTGGCTATCCACCGTACGCATGTATGTAAGAATTAGGTTTAATTTAGACTCGCAACAGTGCTTTTGTTTCATAGAAATGTTTGGTACATACGTAAACTTCAAAGTTTCATTTAAAAGCGTCGAGATTCTCGGGACAATATAACGAAATATAACCCTTGTTTTTATTTTTCTCAATTTTCATTTTATGAGGTTCAGAATTCAAACGAACGTACACAGACATTACAAGGTACAGCGAACAGCTAATCAGAGGATGAACAGAATTATCATCATTACTTTTTTAGAATAGAAAAAAATAAATAATATCGGTGACCATAAAGGGCGAAGGCTCGTAATGTGCGTTTTACATTAAAAATCATGCATGTGGATTATAGTCGAAGAAGATTGATCTTATTGAATATTCTTTGCTGCCCTAACTCCTAAAAAATCGACGACTTTTCTGGTTCTTAAAAAATAACAATGTCATATGGATCTTGCAACTGTTCTTGCGCTAAGGTTGAATGTTGGCGAATGTTTCTGGAGAACATTCGCCAAAAGGATCTTTGAGAACAAAACATCTAAAAGTACGCTTTCTTGAAAATGTCTCAAACTCACAGCTCGGAAAAATGGAGCACGTTTTCAAGTATATTTTGCCACCAAGAACTCATTTATGAATAACAAAAATGATACTTACGCGCTAACAACAAGATGGTAATAAGAGCCACGACAATCATTTTATATAAGGAACATTGCCGTTATCTGAAAGCTCAGGCTGTAACAGGCGGATTAATTTAACTTGTTATCATATCTAGACAAAAAGTTTGATTTATTGTCTTTTAAACTCAACAAATACAACCACTAACATAATTCAATTACTAATTGAAAAATTAATTTAGTTCAATTAATTTTTCAGTATAGTAATAGTTTTAACAAATAAAATAAATTTTTATGACTAATTTGTTTTATTTATATTAGGCGGTAAAAACTAGAAATAATGCTTGGAGCTATACATAGCATACTTTTATGCTATGCGATAAAGTCAATAATTTTTTCTACAATCTAAGTACTTTTCTTGGTTGCACCGATTTCAATGTTGAATTTTTACTTTTAAGCGGTTTAGTGTTCAAAATAGTAGGATATGGGATTTTCGTTTGGGGAATGGGTATCAGAGGTTTAGAAAGTATTCTGGTAGTAGATTGCTCGCTAGGTGGAGGTGGAAGAACTTGAGCAAGTTTTCGGTTTTGGCCCCGGATGTAGCGGCGAACGCGTTGTCTTGAAGACAGTGTGGATTTGGAAATGGCCAGCCATTTTCGGGAGACTTGAGCAGCATTGAGCAAGGATTGGGTGTCTAGTTTGGATAGAACGATTTGGGATAGTTCAACGGGCAGTTCGTGAATGAAGTCGATGCCTTGGTGGTGAACGCCCATGGCGATCGTTAGTTGCTTGATGGAGTCCATATTGGCAGCTTTTTCAAAATGCTCAGCACTCTTCAAAAGCTAACCTTGAATTGATTAAGACTGAAAAATTTTGACCTTATATATACCTAACAGAGGATGTATGGGGTGTCACATAGAAGGAAGGGTTGTCACATACGCGAGAGCGGTGACATACACAAGGGAAGGGTGTCATATGAAAGGGAAGAATGTCTTGCAAACAGTAAATGTGAAAGTATCAGTATTGAAAATTCGTTTACAATAACACTAACGAGTTTAAATATTAACATAAAATTCAAATTTTATTGATTGAAGTTATGCAGTATAGGGTTAAACATACGGAGTAATAAATATGTTTGTTTCCATAGAAAGAAGCAAGCCAATTATATTTTAAAAAATATTACAAAAATAATAAAATAAATAATTGTAAACTTCAAAAATGATATTCCCTGAACGACATTCAGGGAATATCAGATTCGATATTTTTCAATATGATTCAATATATTCGCATATGATTCTTTTGGGGATGCTAGGGGAGATAATAATACAATTAAATTAAATGGGTATCTTTTTCGAACTCGAAAGTTCAGGGCCTCACAACGTATCGTGTTGTGTTTCTAGAAAATGTTAGCATTCGAAAGTCTCCATCAGGGTAGACTCATTTACCTATACTCTTACAGTAGGGATACATTTTGTGATGTTTCAATAATGTTGTATTGCACAGAACAGAAATTTGACCAGTCCACGGCGGTAAAAATCACTACACAACGTACCGTAAAATTTACCTCACTATAAATAAGATTTAAAGATTACCGAGAATATTTCGATCACGGACCATCACCTAAGATTACCGCAAATCTCGCAGTAATTTTTACCATATGCCGCACACATGATTATAAATAAAAAAACTCCTGACAAATGTCCACAGCCACGGCAAAAATGTTCCGCAAGAAATTATCGAAGGCTGAAATTAAAAAGTATGATAGAGTGCGCATCTGCGAGCGAGATAAGGCTTTACGTATACAGCCCTCGTGTGCATGTGCCAAAAGAAAATAAGCTACACGGACAGCTAAGTCTCTCGCGAGAATAAGACAGAGACGAAGAGAAAATTGGACCACGCCTGTAGTCCGAGAAAACGCGTGTGCGCGTAACATGCAATGGCCCATGAAACTTGCCGCTGCTTTTCTGGCAGAACAAAAAAAAGAAGGAGCTTCCGCGGCAGCTATGTTAATTAAACGCGCGCGTCTCTAGCCTTATAGGAAGTCGGGATGAAAAAAAAAAAACGAAGGAAGCAGCATCAGAGCAGCAGTGAAGGAAGAGAGAGACATCCGAGGAGAGAGATCGAGAGGGAATATTAGGGTGCGAGAGCTAATAACACGTCCCGTACGACGAACCACACGCCCGTTTAACATAAGACACCGCGTCCACCCCTTCCATTTTGGCTGCTGCTCTGTGATTTGACTCTCGAGGTGTTATTCTCGTCTGTGTCTCTAAAATTCACGCGTTCTTTGCTGACTACTTGTTACGGTTCATTTTTTGTTTAATTTCGTTAGTTATAGACGTAGAAGTATTATATGGGAGTCGAGTAAGAACCTCATTGCAAATTGCACACTTTCAGGGGCAAATAAGTCATTCGGATGCAGCGCGAAGAAGAAGAACACGGAAGAAGGAGAAGAAAAAATGCAAAGTTCATCAACGCCAGTCGCCATCAAACCACGAAAATAGACACGTCGCGCGCGGAATTCTAATATGCAACTTCGCTGCAGCGACAGCAGACGTTCTATCTTTACATCTCATTTCCCACTTTTTCTCCCATCTTCTCTCTCTACCTTTACACACACACACACACACACACACACACACACATGCAATCACTCGAGCATAAACCCAACAATTTGTTTCCCATCTCTCTTTTCCCTCGTACGTATACGTCGCGCTAGATACTCAGCGCTCGAGATTAATAAAGAAAGCCGGTAGCCTTTTTTCAGCCGACAACGTGAGAGAGAGAGAGAGAGACATCTCGGAAGAATAAGCGACGCGCGACGCCGAGTACCACGAATTTAGCCGAGGAAATTGAAAAGAGGATGGGAAGCGTCGGCCATATGTGCAGCTTTCGGAAAGGGAGGACGACTGTCTTTTTCGGTTTCACCGAGGCGTTGAGCGATGACTCTCAGATATACGAATGACCCTGTCAAATATAGTGTCGACGCGGAGTTGATTGAAACTGCGACTTTTCCGAGGAACGAAATGGGAAGCGCTCGGAGTTTTTTTCTGGTCGGGGTGAGGGATTTTTTTTTCATTTTGCCTTTGTCGCGTTCTATGGAGTGATGCTGCTGGGGGTGATACATTTTTTATGGGGAGAGTGACAGAGGAGAACGAGAAACGTCATAATTTTTATGAAGTACCTGGTACGAGAATGGCGCATTTAATTTGTTTTGAAACAACTTTTTTAATTCTCATAAAAAATCAGAAATGCTATTGTGTAAAATTTGCTATTTTGAAAACAGTTGCTTTTCGGAGCTATGTATGACTGCTTACTACAAGTTAGCAACATTTTTATCAATTCGTTTATCGATTTTTAAAATAAAACATCGCAACTGTTAAAATATTAATAGACAGGCCAGAAGCTTCGGGGCAAGTAAGTGAACACTGACTCCATCTTCCGGTAGCTGTGGGAACTTATTGTCGGCAACTTATAATTCTACTTTACCGTACTGCCACTAAATGTACTGGCATTAGGTAAATACCAATAGTTTCAAACAATTTTAAAACAAATCGTAATTATAATAATGAGAGAATATGGTTATTCAATAAGTTAAATATCATTATTATGCATCGCGGTTTTATTACTCACTGAAAAGCACGAACATGACTTCCTATATGACAGGGTTAAATATAAATATAAGGAAGTTGACTATCAAAGGCACATGACCGCTACAGTATAAATGTATAGCTGCTATAATAATATTTCAAACTTGGATGAATGAATCTCTTTTTCTCACAACAGTCTTTGTAACACAAAAGTCTTCACGTTTATGATTATCTATAGTAATGTACGCCGTAATTCAATAATCATTATGAAAACTAAACATATGTAATTGAAAAAATATTAATCATTCAAATGATTCATCGACACGAAACTCGTATTTTATAAACCTCAATTTGTAAAACTTTAGAAAAGAATCGATCGTATGAATAGTACCTTTGGAACACATCCACGACAAATAGCAGGTCACCAGTACATTGAATACATACAATTACCATACAATACTATAAATGCAGGAGTGTGCTTAAAAACAAGCAAAATCATTCGGACGCTGAAAAGAGTTTAAGTGGACATTTTTTAACATCTCAGGTCGCTACGGTAACAAACGCTTTTGTATGTATTTTAAGGTGTACAATCTGCGTTGAATTGTTAAATTAAAAAAATAACATTTTCCAAGCTTGGAAACAATTAAATTCGAATTCGACGCCTCGAAATACACTTAAAGATCTTTGGTCACCGCGGTGACCACTAAGTTCAAAATTGTTAAAAAACGCTCACCGCGGACCTCGCTCAGCGCCCACATTAAAAAGATTTAAATGCAGATTACAAAGTCTTAATTTTATATAATAAGCAATTGCCAAAAACATCATAGGTTTTTCTTTTGATCGTTATCCAAAAAATTAAAAAAGCAATTTACATTAGAAACATTTTTGGTAAATAATGTTATTCATAACGCGACGTGAAGGTTAAAGCTAAACACTACGAATATGATGATCAAACGACGAAAAACCATGATCAAGCACAGCCTATTTACTGGCCCAGGTAATTCATATACTGCTTCTGGCCTTCATTGGCAGCGCGAATCACAGCCGCGAGCTTCTGCTCGTCCTGCAAGTCGGAGCCGATCATGACACGGTCGTACAGCTGGGAAATGCGGTTCTTGTCACTAAGGGCTAAATTCTGCCACTCGTTCTCCAGCTCCTGCAGCATCAAGTCTCTCATGGCATTAGTCTCGGTCTTGGCAATAACTTCGTCCTCGTGGACCCACTGCTTCCACAAATCTTTTGCTTCGTCACTGTGAATCATTCAAAGAATAGTTTGAAAATTATTCGATTTGTTGATACTACAAGCTTTGTTAAAATGTTAGCCATGAAAAATGGAATACTAGTTTCTCAACAAGTTGATGGAACTGTGAACGATGTATACTATGTGACCATCCGACTCTTCAAAATAGCGTACAGGCTGTATTTATGTAAACAAGGAAAACGTAAGAGTGGACAGAAACAAATGTGCATGTTGTTGTTCAAAACTCACGACAATCGCAATTCATCATAAATATACCGCTCCAAAAAAAAAAAAAAAAAAAAAAAAAAAAAAAAAA
>CM053171.1:36689564-36736827 GCA_012977825.3 Pteromalus puparum
AAAAAAAAAAAAAAAAAAAAAAAAAAAAAAAAATTGTTCAATCCCTCTGACAACGCCTCCTTTATAAACAGTATCTCGTGATTGCTCAACCATCCGGTGGCGCTGCAACCCAACACTCAAAATAAAATCGAGAATTATGAATCGCGAGCAGCCCTCGCATTCATAAATTCACTTAATTGGAGCAGGCAGCGGCTTGCCTTCCGAAAAATCTCCTCGCGAAAAATATAACTGTAACGAAGTGCGATATCCCGGCGATGTTTTGACAAAAAACGATCGAACAACAAGTCTTATTGAGAAACGACGGCTACGATGCACGACGATACGCTTTTGGCACGAGGCGGCTTTGCGTAACGCCGCCCGCGCGCGCTATACACTGATGCAGTTTAAAGCGAGTCGGTGTGTTCTACGAGTCTGTTATGCGTATGTGTGTTCAGCTGTCATTCGGCGCGCCCTAGACCCTTGGCATTGATGACGCCTAGGCGTCGTATGGTCGTTAGTCGATCGGATGACGAATGCTCGGGCAATGATCCTCTTGCGGATGTTCCGATTCTTTTGTGCGCTTGTGTGTCTTATAAAAAGAAATCCGATTTTCTCGTTGCCATCGCTGCTTTTGAAACAAGTGTTAACAGTATACCGATGTTACAAATAGAGCGTGTACACACGTACAGAAGTCTCATACACTGATCGTAAATAAACCTGTCGTTATGTTACATCGACAGACGTTTGGACTCGTTCGCAACGATGGTAATATATTACGATTTTATAGTCGCAGCGCGACGACGACAACGACGCATATAATGCGTTATTTATACCGGCAGAATGTAGCGAAATTCTATGGAAACAAAAAATTATATGCGCGCACGCGAGGCGACATTATCCCGTAATTGAACTCGTAACTTTCGCGAGAATTTCGCATGGCAAAACTGAAGAACGTTTGTTACTATACGACCGGTTTTTATGTTAAATTCATCGCGAGCGCACCGGTCGTAGAATATTTAGATTTGAATAATTACGGTGTGTGTGTGTGTGTGTATGTATGTGTGCGCGCGCGCGTGTGTGTGCGATCAAATGTGGCGTTCGTTTTTTATATGCTTATTGAAATGCGACGATTTATATTTGTGTTCAAACGTGATAAGTCATGTAAACATCTCGGTAATTGAAGAATGTAATTCTAACGATTTTACGCGTTTATTATTTTTTTCTTCTTCTTCTACGAAGTATAAACTAGCTTCTGCTGAAAGCGCATGTGTAATTGAGAGCAATTATGAGATTTGCATAATTAATAAATTATTTATAATTCGATGACCGTAAAATCAATCATGTTGCAGCCTTGGAGACACGCATTGAAAATAAAAGTGTAGGATTACTAAATGAATTACTTACCTATATACATATAGCGTGCGATAAAAAACGTGAGACGCAAAAGCCGAAAAATATGTCTCCTGCTTCTTCTAATGAATCTTTTATTTTTTATATTTTTTTCTCCTGAATCTTTTAATACATGGCATCTTGCCAAATGATGCACGATGTGCAACAGCAAAAAATACGTATGAAGGAGACCGCGAAAAAATTAACGCTGCGTGAGTCGGATGTGATTTATAGTGAATAAATTAATTTTGTCAAAGATGTTATGTAAAGTGAAAATATGTTCGAATAAAAATGATCTTGATTAATTTACCTGTACAATCCAGTGTTGCGCATCTTGGTTCTCTTCTCGTTGATTTTCTCCCGAGCAGCGATGACTTCCAGTCCTGTTTTTCTTGTCTCTTCGTCGATGTTAAGATCCTGGTTCTCATATAGATTCTTATTCTTCAACAGAATCAACTCGTTCCTCATCTCCCTGAGTCTCAATGCATCGTCAAAGCTTTGCTTAACCACAAAAGTGTGCTCTCTCTTGCAGAGATCCAGGATCTTACGTTTCAAATCATTGTGCTTGAGATAGCGATACATCTGGACGGAAATGTCGGCATCGCCGGCTACGTCGGCATCCTTCTGGCGCATGTTACCTCTACGGTGTCTGTCCATGTCCTCTTCGGCATTATGATCGTCAGTTTTCTCGTTCTCAGTGTGGCGTACAAAGGCCGTCGGCGGTACGAAGTCCGTATGCAGAGGAGCGTTTACCTGATGAGCATGGTCTGGTTCGTCGACTTCCTCGCGACGCTCCTCGGGTAGCGACTGGTCGTACTCTGAAGAGGCATTGGATCGACCCTCCATATTAAGTTCCTCAAGTCTCTCTTCGACCGATCGATCTTCCTGAGCCTCGCTAGATTCATCGTCACGATATTCCTGCTGTACCTCGTTCGTCTGATTAGACTTGTTTTGCTGGCGTAGTTCCTGGCGTAGCTCCTCCTGCTCACTCGGAAATAGATACTGGCCATTGTTCTCTTGCTGGGTATGAGCAATGTTATGACATTCGCGTGGATAATCGTCGTCTCTGAGATTGGTTTCACACATACTCTGCTGATTGGAACGAGCGGAGAATCTATGGTTCGTTCTCAGACCGTGCTCGGCCATCTGAGCGTGTTCAGACATATTCGCTGTTCTGTAGGTCTGTGCGGAGTGTCGATCGGGAGCTGTTGGGTTTTTTTTGTACTTGTCGTCGTTGATGTTTTCCTCGTAGTCGTAGTACAAGGCTCTTTCCATAGAAGGACTCGTAGAGAACCGTATGTGCCTTTGACTGGAAAGAAAAAAATTATATAAGTGATTCGGTAATACCAGTCATAAATATAAAAGATATTAAAAATGTCAATTTTCTAAATGTAACCTCTCACAAAGTTTACGATTAGCGTAAGAAAAGGATAAAGTGAAAAAACAGGTTAGCATATTAGAGAATACGATTCAATATCCAACAGACACTAACAGCAGTTTGGCGAAGCTTCTTGTGCGTTTATCAAAAACGAATATAGTTCGGTTGTGTTCAAAATACTCAATACAGAATCAGGGAATCTTTTTTGCAGAAACTTTGTGACCAATGATTTGTTCCTCAAAATCATACAAACAAAACACTAAATTCCTTAACCTATGTAAACAGCAAAATAAAAAAAAGAAGGCTTGAAATATCGAAATCGGCAATACTCTTCATCATCTCAATGATTTCAACAAAGGTTAAAATAAAAGAACTCTCCATAAAACTGGTATTACCTGTTTCTACTAACAGGACTGACACTATCACACCCATTATTTGCATTATCTAACGACTCTAACTTCCTAGCCGCATACGTAGGACTGAACGCGTAACTCCTCAACCTACACGCCTTTGGATAGTACAAGCTCTGTTCGGCCTTTTTTTCCATCAACTTTTGCCTCAGCTCTTCCAACGTGATAGCCTCGTTCGACCGTCTCCTCGTCCTTTTCTTCTCCTCCAATTCCTTCTCGAATTTCTCGTTCTCTTCGGCAAACAGTCTACGAAGCTTCTCTCGTCGTTTCTTGAGGTTCTCTGCCCGCTGAAGCTTCTCCAATCTGTCGGAGTAGCATTCGCGGCTCTTTGTGCTCCAGGAATTGAACTTTTGGGCCGCTGCGGCCTCTCGTTCAAAGTACCGAGCCGTCTGTCGGTAGTAGTCCTGGCGTACGTGTTCTTCATGACGCTTCTGTGCCTGTAGCTGGTACTGGCGCTCGAGAAACTTGTGAGGCCTGAAAGGAGGTTTCTTCGTCAGTTGATTGAGGTGCTTGGTCGGAAGTCGTAGGATATCAGCGTCTTGTGGAGTCTTGCCAACGATTCTTTTAACGATTCCACAGTGTAGGTTGGTTAATCAGCGGATGATTTATTCATTCATTCATTTACGATCTATAGGAAGTACATTAGTAAGAATTGATACTATTTAAGAGTAGACAAAAAATAACAGAGAAACAAAAAAATTGTAATTCTTCTTAGCCATCTACAAAGATACATTCTACGCATACGTCCACATCTGCAAGAGTAAGTGTAAGACCCTGGAAGAAGGCTGATCGTGAACTTCTAATCTAGAATCCTATCCTATATGAAAATCCACCAGGATGTCAACCATCGATCCACAAGCCCCATAGACGTGAAAAGCAATATCCCATGATTCCTCTTTACCTGTACGCCCAAAAGCATCGAATGAAAAGCTCTCAGAGAGCGAAACAAAAAACAACAAAAACAGCAAGAAGCCATGAACGACGAGAGGACAAAAAAAGCGCACGCGCATATCCCCCGAGGTATATAAGAAATTCCATGCGCCCGTGCGTAAGCGATATCCGCGGATCGACTACGTGGCGACGCTTTTCTCTCGCCGTGGAAATGAGACGGTGCGTCGTATAACAGCAGCAGCAGCAGCAGCAGCAGCAGCAGCAGCAGCAGCAGCAGCAGCAGCAGAGCAGCCGAAAACCGGTGAAAGAAGAAGGAGAGAGAGAGAGGCTCGCTATTTCCGTACCCGCGGCGCGTGACGTCACTGGACCACGAAAATAGCCGCACCTTCCGGGGCGGGGAGATAGAGCAGAGAACCGCGGCGATGATTGTCGTTGGAACTGTCTCGTCGCCGCGAGAGCAGCCGACGCAGCGATCTTTCCCCTAGTCAGGGAAAGTCCGCGACGCGCGCGCGACTCCGGGAAAAATCGGCCAGCGCTGCAGCGACGCGAGGATTACGTCCAGTTTCTTTTTTTTTTTCAAAAATAAAGGAGCCGTTCAAGGTGGTGCTCAGAGTGGCTCTACCGTCGCAGAAGAGGAGAGAAGAACGTATAACACGTGGATATAGGTGTGTAACGACAACAACAGCCCGCTTCGCAACGAATAAGCGAGTCGCGAGGCGATATTTCTTTTGGCAGGTGAAGCTTCGTGATTGACGCATGCGAGAGTTAGTGTAAACGCTTGATCGCGAAAGATCGTTGTTTTGTATAGTCGTATCGTAATGGCGGATGATCCGTGTGGCTGCAACGCAGAGAGAGAGAGAGAGAGAGAGAGAGAGAGAGAGAGAGAGAGAGAGAGAGCGAGAGACTTCGAAAGCCCGGTGTATATATTTTTATCGGTGCGACGACTGTCTTTGATGATATTTTTGGATGGCTGAGACACACACGCGACACACTCTTCGCTCTCCTTCGCAACGAGTCCACGAGAGAATCGTGTGGATCGCGCTGGATAATATTTTTTTCCGAGAAGAAATAGTGTAACATAATTCTACCGATCGGATTTATCGGTGAACTCATCGATCACGAAGTGGTGGATCGGTCGTGACTCGACCAACGTCGTGGTTTACACGAATCGAGGTGTACGTTTGTCTCGTTGAATTGCGGGGATTGAATTATAGCGGTAGTTATTTAGTTGGAGACTTGAGAGATGATACGCGTGAGCACGTCTGACTATACTAGAATTTTCTACTGGCGAGTAGCCGGGTGCGACATATCGATGGGCTAATTCATCGTGTTTGACCGGAACCGGCGCCGTGTCCAACAAGAATATGTTTAGCAAACTGTTTTGTAAATATACGAGTACTTTTATTCTTAATTTATTCGAAGAAGTGTACTAGGCTAACTATATTCTTAATTTAGAGATCCAAATACCTTCGCAATGTGTAAGACGCATTATTTGCGACGCTTTATATTCATAAGAAAGATATTCGAAACGACTAACGTTGTTTTGTAATCAGCTCTTACATCGTTGACACGCACAGGCAATGTATACATTTCTGAATACCTGTGCACACGCACAAACTTGACGTAACATATAAAACAATTCACGTCAAAAATAGAAGTAGATTAACGAAATGAAAATTAACGCATGTTTCAGGGTATAATACGAAAATACAATCTTGCCGCGGGAGCATAATCTAAATACAAGAAGAAGAAAGTAGGGGGAACAATGCCTGGCGCTGGGGGTCAACCACCCCAACGAACGACGTTCAGGCCACCCTGGGTCAAAGATGGACCACCACCGATACCGATGCCGACAGCGCCGTGGACTCTCAACTCCCGGAGAGACTCCAAAACTCCAACGGATGACGCGCCAGCCTTCACAAAAGTCACGCTCAAGGTGAGTTATCCGATTTCGTATAATTTATTAATCCACTAGTCTTTCAAAAACTCAGCGTGGGAGATTATGATACTTTCCAAAATCTTTCGACGCAAAAAGAAAAAGCACCGAAAAGATTTATTTTTACCGTCGACAAATAGGGTCATAAAATATCGCGAGAAACAGTTTTTGGAATACTTTGAGAAACAGTGTCTTGAAATTAATCGCTGCAATTACGATCAATTCAACGCTTATTTCAGTCGGCGATTAACTTTCTGAACTTGTTTTCACAGTAAAATTTATACGTAAATAAATAATTACGATAAATACCAGGGCTATGGCGACGCAGAAAAAGAAAATTAATCGTCACGCTGAGTGCGCATAAATTAATACAAAATTGACGCAGGTGCATAATTGCCGAAGCAGCAATGCCAGCAATGAGAATCCTCGCGGCGAGATATATAAACCTTTGGGTCACGATTATTTAAAGACGCGCATCTATTTCAAATGTCCGGCTTCGCCAGCTGCGTCTTCCGCCAGTTTGTTCGAATATAACGCGTACACGTAAACTCTTTCGCGCGCGCACCATACTTATAATGCTTATTATTCCTCTTGGAACGAAGCAAATTTTTCCGGCTGAAACATTTTTTATTCGCGAAACTTGTGTCTCGCGTCGATTCAGTTGTGGTTTATTGACAAACAGTTCGATGATTATAAAACCACCTTTTATAAATAAAATTTGATGGGCAAGGAAATAAATCATAGAATGTCATAAACAACTCTAGGAGTGAATAGTATACATTTAAAATATGTCAAATCGTGTATCCATCCGTCTATTTTTGGTTAACCACGTGGTTTTGTTTTGAGTTAGCTATATGGCTGCTTCGTTACGCAATGTAGAATGTAGAATCTTGGATATCTTGTATAGCGAAGCTATACCTTTAAAAATATATAAATTTTCGTGCAGCGATTATTTATTTAACAGCCGGCAGTTTGGATGCTCCTCGGGAAATATTGCAATCGTCATCAGGGAACAATATATGGGACACGCTATGCTAGAGTTTGGTGATTCAAAACAAAGCGATTCAAAAGCAGACCCCTCTATACGGAACTTCGAATAAACTAACTAGCCACACGCAAACCGAAAATACACTTTACGGATTCAAAAAGAACGACTGTTTAATTTGACCGTGGATGTACGCAGTTCGCGTTTAAAAAAGTTCCTCTTCCAAACACTCCTACTTGAAAGAAGCAAAATATTTTGCAAAAATACTGTCATCCGGTCTACTAGATATTCAGAATAAATAATTCCCGAGAGATTGTTGCATCAAAAATAGGTCTACGTGACGTCAGAGAAAACACAAAGTGACGTACATCAAACTTTTTCACTCGTTCGTCGCTGATCTCACTCCGCATTTTCGTATACGAGATCATCCACGCCAAGATTGTCAACTAAACAATATACCTATCAACAGGAAGTAAACAAAACATCAGCCGCATCATTCAAAAGCTCTCGTCGTCCTAGCCGAGTTTCCGCTCGACGACTTTGCTGAAAAATTTAACAGCATGCACGAGAGACGGAGAAGCCGATCTCGTGTTGTTTTCGCATTAGCCGGCCAGCTCGTAAACACTTTTAGAAGGATCGTCGAAGGCTAATGGACGAACGTTTGTTCTTTCGGGCTTCGCTACAGCGTCGGGTCCGCTAGCTCGAGCGCTACATAAGCCTCAAGAGCTCAAGGTCACTTTATTTTTCCACGGATTTTCGTAAAATCCGCGACAGCGAGACGAGTACGCGAAACTCCCCTAGCCAAAGCTCTCACTCTTCGCAAGAGACTTAGCGTTCGAACGGCTATAAAGCACGAGCGATCATTAATGCGTATATAGCGGCAAACACGGAGGGGAAGTCGATGGGCTTTTATATTTAAAGACACACGCGATGATCTCGCGCGCGCGCGAGAGAGAGAGAAAGAGAGACGAGTTGCCAAGCCACACACGCTGCGAAAAAGAGGGAGGGAGGATGTAGATTGGTTTTTCTTCTTTTTTTCATTTCGGATTTTACAACGGCGCGGTCAGAGCTTTTCCGGACGCGTCACGTGTGTTATCGCTGCTGTGCGGATTTGTGCGATTTTGTAAAGATTGACTTTGTTCGAGATAGAGCTTTTAGTGTATTGGGTGTGATGAGTATAGAGCGGTGATAGACGTTATTTTTCTCAAGAACTGAATTGAATCGTAGGTTTGTAGAGAGCGATAGATTTGGCGATTATTTCCGATAAGCAACTCAATGGTGAGCGTAAGTGTTACTTTATCGAGCCATCCAAATTGCGTTTAATAGTTTATTTCGTACGCAGGCGACTCGCCTTTGTCCAACGTGCTTTTTATAAACTGCTGATTTTGTAAAAATACGTTCGTTTCCCAACAACAATATTTTTAGAGACACTCCTGCAGGGGGAGTGCGTTAAACCAAAAACTCGTAAGAAGACGTATAGGTTCATTTATACGCATATAATTACCATCGAAAATCTCGAAACACGTACACATTGTATCAATTTTCTTTTCCACAAAAATAGCTTTCGCGAGTTATATTTTAACTCTGTACAAAATAAATAATAAAGTTGAATGACTCAGTAAAACTGCTGCCAAAAAGTTAACAAACTATTTCCTCGCGATTGAAATTTTGTTCCTCGTAAATAATGGGTATACCGCGTTATTAATAATTCAAAGACCATGCATCACACACATTCTTACCATCGGCAGACGAGTAATTAAAACGACGGCACATGTTTTTGTTTGCTCAGAGCGTACCAAAGCCGGCAGACGCCAAGCCGGCCGAGCCAAAGTCACCTGCACCCGCCGAGAGCCGCAAGACGAGCAAAATCACCATCGTGCCGTCACAGCCAAACAGCGATAAGAAAGCAGGCCAACCCCTGGCAGCAGCTCCTTCGAAGGCTCGGGAAAATGGCCGGCCAGAGCCAAGTTCGAGACCGCAGCTCGAGCGCCAGACTCGCGTCGAGAGATCGAGGTCTCGGGGTGACCAGATTCCTCTCTCTAAGAGCGAGAGCACAACCGGCAAGTTCTCCTGTTTGCTTTTTTCTTTTTCTCGTTATAACTCTATACAAGCAGTGACATCGCGGTAAAACTTCATCGTCTTCGTAATCACAAATGAGTTAACCAACGTTGTTTCGATGATAATCAAAAAAGGAGCCCCAACGCTGCCGAAAAGTGCTTCGAGGGCGAACATACCTCCACCGCCGCCGCCCAGACCACCACCACCGCCTCCGGGAAGGACGGTATTGAAGGACCTGCCGCCTCTCACGGAGAAGCAGCAAAAGACCATAGAAATGCTCAAGTCGAGACCGAGAAAACGCCCGGACTGGAGTGACATGATGAAGGAGGTCGAGAGTGGCAAAAAACTACGACACGTCACCTGTAACGACAGGAGTGCACCGCTCATCGAGAGGGTCATCACAAAAGTCACGGCCGATCCAGCCGGTAAGCTTGAATTAAAATACTGCGCCCTGATCTCAGCTTTAGAATTTGAGATACGTCCTTGCTTTATTAGAGCGGAAAATTCGCTTATTACTATCTAATAATTCACGTTATGATTCGTGTATTGGTGACTCGGATGACAAATATTACTAATGCTCGGGCGCGGCTCATTTAGAACTGGATCAATTGGCGGCTGACCAAAATGCGTGTTGCAAACGAGATTAATAATAAGTATAGTTTGTTATATATGCGCGCGTTTATATACACGTTTACCGATCTTTTTCTTTACAATGAAAAAATTAAAAAAAAAAAAAAAAAAAAAAAAAAAAAAAAAAAAAAACCGTTGACGAGCGAGAGATCCGTAAAGCTACTGCAAACTCGGTAAATCAAAGAAATAAATTATCTTAATTCGACAGGAGACGCACATTTCGTTTTCGATTCAGAAAAGTCAAATGTGCACAACAAACTACTTCAACAAATCCAGGAGGGTGTCAAGCTGAAAAGCGTGAAAACTAACGACAGATCGAAACCAATCCTGGAGGGCCTGAGAAAGTTCAGAAGGCAGTTGACGATAGAGGAACAGATACAGAAGGCAGAACAGGCGCCCACCGAGGAGCCCATTCCAGACGAGATGGACGATATCGACGCCGTGCGCGACGATCTTCAGAGTACAAAACAGATGCTGGCATTGGAACTTCGGAATAAGGAGGCTCTGGAGAGAGAGAACAAAAGGCTACAGGTAATGCTCGCGATGAGGAGGTATAGATATCGATGTCTAATTATTCGCAATGTGTTCATTTTTCGACAGAATTTTAGAGTACAATAAATAATCACAATTAAAAGCAGAAAATAATTCAACAAGTCTGTGATGATAGAAAAGAAAATTTAAATGAGAGATACTATAATATAAAATGTTCTACTAATAATATTTTTCAAATCATCTTCATAATAATAAAAATAGCTTTGAGCAAGGCTTCCGCAACAGCAAAATTACCTCGAATCTATCTTGAACTCGACTAATTCATTACAAAAACAAAAATGAATGAATGAAGCACACACTCATTTAAAAAATTCGAAGCAGATCTTCAGCGCCTAATTAGAAGCTACGTCACGCAGAGGTAGAGCAAAAAGCGCGCCGTCAACTCTGTGAGCCAAACGCAATCATAAACAGCAAAGTAAAATATATTGTGAAATCAAAAGAAAAAGAGCGAGAGCTAGATTCACGTAAAATTGCAGAATCCTTTAGCTAGTAGTCCCGAACGACTACTCGAGCTTGAGAAGCTTCAACAAGAGCAATTTCGATCGCAGGCAAGGATTCTGAACCTCGAGGTAGAGCTGGAACGGGCCAAGTCGCAGAAGACTGTTCAGGAGCACAAGCAGCAGGACGAGAAGTTGTCCGAGTCGCTGAAGAAGGAGGCCGAGCAGGCGAGGAAGGACGCAGAGAGGCTCGAGAAGGACTTTGCCAGCGCAGCCGAAGAGAGGGACAAGGCCAAGAACGATCTGGAAGACATGAAGAGGATGTACGCTAATCTGGAAAAGCGCATGAAAGCTGGTGAGTTATCGCTGTCGATTCAGTTATTGATCTCATTACACAAACATTACTAATTAACACACGGATAACAAATTGATTGAAACACCAAATTTTTGGTAAATAATGCTTAAGCAAATATTTCTGCATTGCATTTTTTAGTCGCAATCTCACACTCTACTAAAAGCTAACTAATTGCAACCAACAAACAAAACATTGATACCGCTTTGCTTCGCTAATTAACGCTTCTTTCGCTTCTCCTACTCTGTTTTCGCTGCTTAGGCTGCACAGAAACAAGCCAACAATCCGAGCATGGATCTACGAGTGAAACTGAAAGCGAATCTGTGGATGAGTCGGAGGATGGTCAATCCATATGCGAGACAGAGCACAATGGCTCGGTGCATGAAAACGAGCCCATTGTGGAACTGGTCGAGGATACGATAGAGGTGGCTTGGTGGGATGTTTCAGGAATGGCTCTGGCTGGGTGTCCCAGTGCTAAAGATGTTGCCAGAATTGCATCTCAAAAGAGTATGGATAAGCCTGAACCCGAGGAAAGCGAAGAAGAGGAGGAGGAGTCATCAGAAGAGGAGAGCGAGGAAGACGAGGACCCTAAAGTCGCTGAGGAGAAACGCCAGCAAAGGGAGATCAAATTGATGAAAACAAAGATTAGAAATTTTAAGTTAGTACATCTCACATCTGGCTCAAAGACAAGTTACTGGTTGATATACTAATAATTAAATTTTTTATCAGAGATAAGACTGTTAATTCAAAGAAAGAGAGACAAGTACTGAAAGATCAAATCAAGCAACAGAATAAACTACTGAAAGAGGAAAAGAAAAAGTTCAAAGCTTTGCAAAAGGAAGTTGATAAGATGGCCAAACTGATGGCGGATGCAGATGATGAAGAAGAAGAGGAAGAGGAGGAGGAGGAGGAAGAAGAAGAGGAAGAGACAGAATCCGAGGAGGATTCCGAATCAGAAGAATCCGAAGACGACGAGGAATCTGAAACTGACGATGAATCAGCACCGGTAGAGAAGCGCAAGACTAAACTACAGGCAAGTGTGAAGACGGTTGATTCCAATGCATAATTTAGTAAAATTGAGAAAAAAATACTAAAATTACATTCTTCCAGGGTCGTGTCAAGAGGCATGAAGGAAGATTAGCAGCGTTGAAGAAAGGCAACTACTTACTCAAAGCACAAGTGGATAGATTGAAGGATGATTTGTCAAAGCAGCGTGAAGAAAGCCTCTCTTTACAAGAAGATTTAGACTCAGTCTTAGCAGAATTAGGTTAAATTGAAATGTACTACATGCAGACACAACAACAAATGCACATATATACATATATTAATATAATCTGTAACGGAAAATTCATTTTGATAACTTAAACAACACGATGACTAACAAAAAATAATATTGAAATGCTTATTGGATAAAGCCAAACAGATATGGGCTTCTTGAGAGCTAAGTGATATTTATTTATAAATAGAAGTCAATATCGATCATACATTTGCTTTTAAATTGTAAGATATTTTTTAATATAGTTATTGGCTAATTTTTCTTTTTTTTCCATTTTACGTAAACAACTAAATATTATTTTAATTCAACGCATTCATTCAGTTGATAATTTAGAGTGTAAAATACTTTTTTATTATCGTGCTAGAAAATGGAAACTACTAGTTTCAAAAGTATAGACTACTTATATGCTTATATAAAAGAATGTATACAATTTTTTTTGAAATATTGTAAAAATATTGTTAAATTGATTGAAGATCCTATTGTTATTGATCAGATCATTATAAAATGTTTGTGTTATTACTATTTATATAAAAAAAGTTTGTAAAATAAAAAAAATTGTGATTTACATTTGTCTACATGTCACTCATGCACAGAATTTCATAATTCCTTGATAATGACAGAGAAAAACAACTTATGTATAGCCAAACAACTGTAATATAGCTTAAGCTTGAACCATAATATAGCATAAGGGACTTGAGGGAAGATTAATAACACTGAAAAAAGCAAACTACTTACTTAAGGTATAAATGAATAGATTGAAGGATAATATGGTAAGGCAGAATTAATAAAGCGTCTCTGCAAGATTTTAATTCAGACTTGGTGAGGCTGAATTAATTTAAAATGTACTACATGTAGACAAAATAACAAGTACATACATAACAAGTATATATGTACATTAATGTAATCTACTGTGGAAATACATTTTGATAACTTAAATGATGTAATAAAGATTAACAAAAAAATAATATGCTTGTCAGATAAAGCTGAACAAATATATCCTCTCAATAATAATAAAATTTCATAATTTTTCAATAATAACTAAAAATATCAACTTTTACATGCAAAAAGTAATATTTGATACAAAGGAGGATGCCCATATCGAGGCCCATATAAGTGTTTCTTTACACAAATCTACAAAAACCACGTAAAATCAAAATCTTGCTAAAAAAATTACCTTTCTAGGCGAATAGGATACGAGTGCGAAATAAACTTTTCGTCACTTTTGCTATTTTATTGAAAAATCTTTTAATATCATTTAAAAATTCTGATTTTTCCACTTTTTTCAACGAAATTAATTTAATTCAAAAACAAATTTTCTGTTTCCCAGCACTTTCTCGCATTGTATTTTACAATAATTCCTAACTTCAAACAATAGCATCAGTTTATACGTTGCCCGACGTTTGCTGAACGTTCGTGGGCGTCCTCCTTTTTCTAGGTTAAAGAGTACACAATATTCAACTTACATTTTCTCGAATGCGCTCACTGCTTTTTTCGTAATACAAGTATGTAAAGATGGCTTAGAAGCATTTGTATCGAAAATAATATGAGGTTGCTATGTCCTTAGTTTAATTCTTCAATGACAACGCGAACAATTCACTTTCTTATCTATCGGATCCAACGTATCCGGAACGGTTGCCGCTTGCGAATAGGGATTCGCAACGCACTTTGGCGGTGTATATAAGGAGGGATATAGCATATAGCTGTACCTATACTACTACCGCGCGACGGCGTAGTTGATAGTTCGCCTTTTTTCTTCTCCTTAATGGTATATATGCGTACTGGTATAAGCGTATTGCGACGTTCGCCTTGTTTGGCTTTGTTGTGGTCTTTTGCTACTAAGCATCGACTATACAGGTGTCTATAGAACCTTCAAACTGTAATTTTTTTATGAAACTTTTTAATTTTATCAGGATGAGTCAAATCAATTTTTCATTTTCAAAATTACGAGTTCACAGTATATAACGTTATTATTATTCGACTCTATTTTGATCTGAAAAACCGTTAATTTCTTCGCAAAAAATTTCCTCGCCGGAAATGAGATTGCATATACGTATTACCTAATTTCGTTGTATCATTCAGAAATCAGAAAGGACTTCAAAACAATTCTCAAAAAAGAACGTTGAAACAATAACCGGTGCGGCGATCGCGGAAAATAATTTTGATTCGATTCTGGACAAATGGCACTCGAATGTGCTGCTATCTGATGAATATATCTGAAAGCAAAAACATCGCTCTCGCAATTTATAAATAAATGGAACTCGCACATGCACGGCACACGCACACCGGCAACGACGCACGGCACGGCAGTTTTGTCCAATACTTTCATCTGGTGGCGAGCAGCCGAACTAGCCAGAGTCCGATGAAATCCAAATCCTACACAAAATCCTCGGTGAAGTTCGTGGTTTACTCTATTATGCGTTTTATTTGAGTGTTACTACCAAATATACAACGCAGAGCAGAGCGAGGAGGCGATTCGCCAGTAATCAAATTAAGTTTGAAAATTCACGCCGTCTTACGATGGCCGGGAATCGGGATGTCATCCTCGCTGACTTTCAGGTAAGAGACTTTACGCTCGTATTCTTTTCTTTATCAAGTCTTTGTGTCTTCACATCTCGAAACTAGGTTATGGAATGGAGTTTCGTTATGTATGTACGATGACATTGACAATACTGATGCTTTGACGGCAATCGTGGCCTCTTAAAACTGGCATTTCTTCGATTGACAGCGATGTCCAAGGGACAATTGGGCATGTTTTGATAGGGGGCTTTTCGAGGTTGACCGATATGGCGCGATCAATTACGTTTTGTTATAAATAATTTCTCGAACAAGAATATTCCCGAGCCCAAGCCTTGCTAGATGGTGCTATTAGTATCGTTTTGGAGCGATGAAAAAAGATTTTGTTTGGCTGGTTTTCAAAGCCATCGTCTCGAGGACAGTTTTAGTACAATGCGTAGAAGCGAGAACATTTTTCCAATGCGCGTTTCCGTCGGAAAATTGAAAAAAAATTGCTTTTGGAGAGATAAAGGACACGTGTTTTTCACCTTTTCGTTAGTTCTTTTTCCGACCACTACGATTTTCACAGATGGCGTCGGCTTAAAAACAGCTATTTATTTTCCTTTATTCTTCAAAGGCACATGACGGCAGATTTCTTTGTTGTGCTTTGTTCTGTCAAAAAATAGAACTTACTGTTTCATGCTATAAAGATGTTTGGCTCTATGAGAATATACTATGTTTTAGGCCTGCACTGACATCGATGATGTTGGTGAAGCTATTTTACATTTGGAAGGCACAAACTGGGATTTACTAGTAAGAAAATATTTATTTATTTATTTATTTAACGGTGAATTTACAGAAATAATGCTCATTTTGATTTTCATTTAATTACAGGCAGCTATCAACAATGTGATGCCCCAAAATACACAGCAGTTGCCATCAGAACTGAATCGGGATGTTGAGATGATAGAAGAAATAAAACATATTCCACCAAGAATTGCTTCCACCGAAACAGCTAGCTTACCACACACTAGGAACACTTGTTCAGCTGACAAAGTGGAAATTTTACCTGGCACTAGCAATTCTAGAAATATAGGAAAAATGCTAGCTGGATCAAGTAGATTAAAAGATCATTTAAGAATTCTTACATTCCATCTACATTATCAGAACAACACATATCACATTGATATACCCGACACAAGCACTGTGGGTCAGTACATGTTCATTGTTGATTTTTATTATTATCCCTGTTCAAATCATGTTTTAAAATTCAATTGATTTTTGTTCAATGTTCAATCTTTCCAGGAGATTTAAAATTAAAAATATTCAACGATACAAGTGTATCGCCGTGTCAGCAAGAATTACATGGTTGGAAGAAAGAGCCCAAAGGAGATACAAATACTTTGAAATCTCTTGAATTACCGAAAGAAAATGAGTTATTCATGTCTCCGGTATCAGACACAGGCGACACATCATCCCAAGTGTAAGTATATAAATTGTTCAATCAAAAAATGTCTTGTTCATTTTTCACTTTTTTATTTTGCAGAATGAGACTTTCAGAACGTCTGGCTAATAATTACATTTTGGAGATCAAGGATGAAGCCAATAATGTCACATATAAATTGAACTTCCCTGGTACAACAACAATTTTAGAAGTAAAAAATAATATTTACACTTTAAATGATATACCACCAAGAAATCAATTGTGGAAAGGATGGCCACCATATGTAAAAAATGACTCAATCACTTTGGCTCAAACTGGTATTTCTATAACTGAACACAAGCTAACTGTTGACAGAATGCCTAAGAAAGAAACGAAAAAGGTACCGTTTAGTTTTTTTACTTTTGATAATACAATTTGATTGAACAAAAAGTAAAGCAACAACAATCATTTTTACATTTTTATTCCATTTCAGGAAGTTGTTGATTTAGTTGATACAGATAGTTCAGTTGAAGAGCAAGAAGATGGAGAAGATTTTGAAGATGCTCCTGAAACTTTCCAAGTGGATGATGATATTTTTATAGATCACGTTCAGCCTACCAAAATTCAACATCTTAGTAAGTTACATTTGAAAACAAAATGCATACATGCAAAATTTCTTTAAAATAAGGTTGATTTTAAGTATTTAATTTTTTACAGTACCAGATCATGTTGAGGATGAAGTTGTTGGGACTATGCATTTTATAGAAGAATATAAGAAGAGATATGGATCGGTTCATCCCAACTTTTTTACTGGCACTTTTGAAGAAGCCATTGCGGAATCTTGCTCCAAACCTCCAAGAGAGGTAAATAAAATTAAGAATATTAAATATATTGATATTTTAATTAATTTACATATACTAAAGCAATATACTTTCGATTTAGAGAAAATTACTGGCAGTATATTTACATCATGATAATAGCATTCTAGCAAATGTTTTTTGTACACAATTACTGGGATTTGAGACTGTCCTGCAGCTTCTTTCAGCTAATTTCGTAGTATGGGGCTGGGACTGTACATACGAATCAAATAAACAAAGGTAAGTATTTTAAAAATTGTATATTTTTTATACTTCATGTGCATTGTTACTAATTAAAGTAAAAACTATTTTAGATTTCTTACTTCTATACAACAAGCATTAGGACCAGCTGCTGCAATGACAGTCCGAAATATTGAAGTTAATATTATGCCTGTTCTTATGATTATTATGCGATCTAGGTCTAATACAGATATTTTTACGATAGTTTTTGGAAATGTTGGAGTGAATGAATTACTTACCAATTTAATAGAAGCTGTAGACGTCTTTCAGGTAAATTTTAATTTTATAGTGAATTGCACAATCATACCATGTTTTGATTAAATTATCAATTTATGCAATAAATACATTCTTTAGGAACAAAGACAAAATGACATAGAATTTGATGATGAGAGACAAGCTCGAGAAAGAGTAAAGGAAGAACAGGATCAGGCATACCAAGAAAGTTTAGCTGCAGATAGGTAAATCAAAAGTTATATCCGTTTAATAACCTGAAATCTTTAAGCTTAACATTTAATAAATGTATCCAAACTTATAGGGCTAAGGAAGAAGCAAAACAGTTATTAGAAAAAATTGAAAAGCAAAGAAAAGAAAAGGCAGAAAATGAAAGGCTAGCTGAGCAAGCCAGGAAAGAAGCTCATAGATTAGCTGTGGAATCAAGTTTACCACCAGAACCTCCACAAGATGCTGAGGGTGTTTTGAAAGTCAAAATAAGACTTCCTTCAGGACAATTTTTGGAGCGTAGGTTTAAGTCTGATGCTGCGCTTCAGACAATTTTAAATTTTCTGATCGTAAAAGGATACCCCACAGAAGACTACAAGGTCATATCAAGCTGGCCTAGAAGGGATGTAAGTAATAACTTGTTAATTCAACAATAAAAGCATAGGATACAGATACAAATAATATAAGTCAAAGAACATAATATAAAATATCGTTTACTTTCGATCGTATTTGTATGTACATATACATGTAGACACTGTTACAATTTTTTATAAAAGAAAAAAGTCATAATGACTCGAATATCTTTTATAATAATTACTCATCACTCTATTTTATTACAGCTCACTACCGTGGATACAAATCAAACACTGTCTGAATTAAAATTTTGTCCCCAAGAAACGTTAATAGTAGAAGAACGATAAACCTGCTATTTGAATGAAATCGAGATTCATGGAACTGAGCATCGTGATTCATATGTGTATTTATTAAATAATTTTTCTAGTTTAGATAATTTTTTTCGTCTATTCGTTAAGTAACTACGTTTGTACGCAGTGCTCTTTTTATACAATATATAAAACCACGTGACGAACGTAGTTCTTTTATAAAAATAATAAAGATAAAAACATCAATTTCATGCAATCACTGTATGATCAAGTGAAAAAAAATAAATTAGATTGTAAAAATCGTTAAATTTTGCGGTTTATTTATTTATTGTCTGATTGTCAAAAGTGAAAACTCAAAAACACATTCGAGCATCAAGCTCGTAATTAAGTTTTTGTAAAAATTAGTATAAATCGATCAGTTTATAAAAAAATATTGAAAAATTTACATATTTATAACAATTTTAATTACAAGTATAACGAAGCTGCGAATACAATATCCCTCTTAATAAGCTTAATAGCCTCGCTAAATTTATTTTCAAGATCCGTATTGCCTATATTTTTCGCAGCTTGCAAAAGTTGTCGAAGAACTTCCTCTAATCTTCGCATACATCGAATTATGGAACCTGTAAAAATGTTACGTTATCAAATATAAAACAAATTAATACAAACTTTAATAATTTTTAACCTTATTGAATGATTTTTACCTTCGAAAATGTCTGTCATTTTGCAAATTTGTAAAAACGTAGCTCCCTTGCACCAGGCATAAACTACATCCATCAAAAATGGTTTGAACTTCTCAACATATGAATCTTCATCTAATTCTAAATTTGCTTCTGTTGATACTTTTGCTATTCTTCGCGCTATGTCTTGCATTTGCCGTAAAGGTCCACTCAATTCGTCAATACTTTTAGGAGTCTCACTCGATTTATCATCACAAACAAAACAACTAATTAATGCAGTCATTTGTGGTACAGTCAGTGCGTTAAAAAGACCGTTAAAAATCATTTCAGTCATAAGTAATTCATCAGCTCCATTTAATTCACACGCCACACGACCTTTTAATTCTATAACATCTGCTGCTGTACAATAAGCTAATCGACGTAATACACGTTTTCGACATTTTAATTCATCCATTTGTAAAACCGATTTTGCGCGCTTTAATTCTGTCTTGGCGTTTATTAATTTCTTTCCAATTTCCTCTTTCACCAAGAACTTTTGGTACAGATCTGTCAAGTTGGGATCCTATTAACAAAATTATCATTGTAGGTATAAACTAGAGTTTTTTTGAAACAATAAAAGAATTGATTGATAAGTTTAAAAAATTGAATGCATACTTTGTGCAGTGGGTGAGCATATAGTCTCTCTTCCAAAACTTCTATCCTATTGATTATATCTTTGAACCCTGGATCTTCGATTTTCATGTCCGTGATAGGATTCAGCAAAGGAGGTCCATCTGGGAATCGCTTCTTTACTTCTTGTATCGTTTTTAGTACACTTTTCCTGTTATCAGCTGGCCTTAAGTCTTTTGGATAATATAGCCTAAGGGAACTGAGTTGTGATATAAGTGTATGTAATACAGGTACAACCTCTACTTCTCCTTCTTCTCCGTCTGGACAGGGTTTTGGAGCAGCTTCAGTTGAATCTTTAGCTACGTGAAGTAAAATGTCTACAATAATACTCGTCTTTTCTTTTTCAGGATTTTTTGGATTCTTTTTTTTGAAATTCACGATTATACCCCAATCAAATGACTCTTTTTCGTTTTTGACCTATAAGTAATTTTATAATCAGTAAAAATTTTATAGATCGTTGCTATTATATATATGAGTTGAATTAATTTCTTACTTTAATCATTCTTCCTGGCTGAAGGAATGGAAGTAAATATTCAGGTTTTGTTAAAAATGCTCTGAAGTCTAGACTCAGACGATCTAATTGTTCTCTTATGTCGTGATAGGCGGACATTAGAGTGTATTTTTCAAACTGAATTTCATCATATTCATTTTGTAATGTTTTTACCTCTGTAAAAATTAACAAATATGTAATGGTTGGATTAACTTATTTTTTAACACAGCGTGTGCGACATGCGATTTCGCGCACGCTGTGTTAAAAAATAATGATCGATACGCGTGCAAAGTTGATTCTGCACTCGTTTAATTGTCACCCTCGCTTCGCTCGGGCAACAAATCTCACACTCGTGCTTGAATCAAGTATTTCGCACTAGTATCGAAATGTACTATTAAGTACTATTGCAGATTGAAAAAAAATCTTACGGTTGTATAATTCAGGTATGGCTGCTTGATTTTGGAACTGATAAAAACTCCTTTCTAACATATATTCGGGATTGATTTCTTCAACTCTCAACAAATTCAAAACCATATTGTAAGTTAAATGAAAAGCCGAATTAATTGGATCAGCTTTTCCTTGAACTATTTCTTTTCCAACCGATGGACTAACTTGTTCGTCGATCATTAAAATAACTATTCCTTTATCGTCAAGTCCTCTCCTACCAGCTCGTCCAGACATCTGAATGTACTCTCCAGACGTGATCCATCGAAAATCTTTGCCGTCAAATTTACGCGGCGCAGTAAACAGAACAGTTCTAGCAGGCATGTTCAAGCCCATTGCAAACGTTTCTGTTGCAAAGAGAGCTTTGATCAGACCTTCACCAAACAAAATTTCAATAGTTTCCTTCAGAATTGGAAGAAGTCCACCGTGATGTATGCCGATTCCACGTCTCAACAATGGTAAAACATTTTCTACTTGAGGTAATTTTCGGTCCTCTTCATTGAGAACATCCATAGCGTTATTAAATACTTCATCGACTAATTTTTTCTCTTCTGCAGTGTTGAGATCCAACTTTGCAAGTTGCATAGCATACACTTCGCAGTCTTTCTTAGAAAAACTGAAAATAATCACTGGAGCAAAATTTCTTTCCATAATCATTTTGACGACTTTAAAAATATTTGTCTGTCCAGCATTGGTTTTGTGCATTCCACCTTTACGACCTTTAGTATCACCTTTAGCAGCATCTCCTTGCAAACATGCCATTGCTCTGTTAAAGTTATCTTCTTTGAATTGACCATGTTCATCTACGACCTATTGAGGAGTTGACACAGTAAATATAGTCAATATGTTATTCACACAGTAAATATAGTCAATAATACACAAACCATACCAAATGTATTCCATCTCCTCCAACTGGAAAGATATAATGTTGTAAAGGAGTTGGTCTATAATCTGTGTAGACAACATGGCAAGGTTGGTGATGTAAGTGAGCTACCCACTCAGCAAATTGCCGAGCATTTGGAATAGTTGCAGAAAGGAAGACGTAGTGAACATTGTCTGGTAATAAAATTAGTGTTTCTTCCCAAACTACACCTCTCTCCTTGTCACGCATGTAATGAATTTCATCAAATATTACCCAACCTACTTCACGCATTACCTGAAATATTTACATTTAAATTAATTAATGATAAAAAAAATCGCAAATAGAATGAATACTTTTAATAATTAAATACTACCTCTGAGCCTCTGTAGAGCATATTCCTCAAAATTTCTGTAGTCATAATCAGAATACTGGCAGTTGGATTGATTGTCACATCACCAGTAACCAAACCCACATCTTTAAACTCTTCATAGAATTCTCTGTACTTTTGATTACTAAGGGCTTTTATAGGAGTTGTGTAGATAACTCTTTGCTTATCTCGCAAGGAGCATGCGATGGCGTATCTAAAAAATATTCAATTGACAAAACATTGTAATCTTTCATTCAGTTTTACAAAAATTAATCACAAAAATACAAATGATGATTCACTTACTCTGCTACTACTGTTTTTCCTGCAGATGTGTGAGCCGACACTAGAACCGACTGATTATTTTCAATACACAAAATGGCTTCCTTTTGAAAAGGATCCAATACAAATTTGTACTCTTTGGCTGGTTTTGTTGTTGCAGTTTCAAGTGGAACATATTCCTGATCCGGTGGGACTGCAACCTCGTGTGTACATGATTCTATAGTTTCTATGGTATGAACCGTTATTCTGGATTCAATCTCATTTAAACTGAAACAGGCATCAACGATATTTAATTTAAATTCATAAAATCTATTTGTTTATCTCTGATGTGTGTAAATAAACTCACTTGATGTCTTCGAGAATAGCTTCCGTTTTCAGCTTTTTAACGGTAGGCTCATCTTTTGCATCCTCATCATTTTCCCGTTTCACACCTGCAGGTCTAAATTATAATAATAATTCAGTAAATGCGACTTTTCGATAAGTTAATAAAAAAACCGACACGTGTTTGAGGTTATGTTCCCCGCACTTTAAGCGTGTGCATGAAGTATTGTAATGTCAAAGAAAAAAATCGTGCCTCAGAAAAACCTAATTAAGTGAATACCTGATTTCGACGACCGAGTCGTTGTTCTCTTCGAACGCGTCGAACAAATCGTCGCCCAAATCCATTTTTCAAAAATAAAATACCGCTGTCAACGCGTGGTGAACTTTGTCGTTGATCCAACTCCGACGCATTTCTCTCTCAATATAGGTATATAGGTATGATATATGAAGCTGTGGCGCAAATATACGCATACATGCATGCGAGAACATGCACCGTCGGTTCGATCGGAATCTACCTTATTATCAATGTTGTGCGTGATCCGAACCGCGCGAAGGAAGAAATAAATAAAAATTTGTCATTATTTACAAATAGCGTATATATGCCATAAAATACATTGTGTGGCTATATTAGGGGGCCTAATCGGGGCCTAATCAGACTGTTACCGATAAGTATACATAACAAAAGTTTTGATATATTTTTGAATATTCATTAGACAAATGGAGAGGAAAACATGTTGTAATAGTATTATCAAATTAGGGCATCAAATAGACTGTGTATTCCCTGCACGTGCGGCCATACAATAGTAATATAAGAATAAAATATATGAGGAAATCTTCGCAAATCGGTCACTTTTTGGGGTCGCGAAACGGCAAATTTTCAAAAAGCGAGCACACCTTTCTAACTTGGTTTATCTTGTTCATTATATTATAAAATTTACAAAAAGTCAGTGGAACATGAGAAAACTGCTTTGTGACACTGTTTTTACGGCCCTTTAAATTTATAACCAAAAATAGCCATTGTTCAATGGCATGTACTTATAATTTCCGAAGGTGCAAACGGAAAATTCAGATTACTAGGATGAAAGAACGGTAAAAGAGCTTTAATTTAAAAAAAATGCGTTGAAAATGCTTGATTTGGTCAGAAGTTGTCTACAATTTAAAATATGGAAAAATCACGAAAAAATGTACGAATTTCTTGACTCCGAAAAATCCTCAAATTTTCATGATTTTTCCATATTTTCAATTGTAGACAACTTTTGACCATTTTTTGGTTAAATTTAAAAGGTCGAAAAAAAACAGTGTCACAAAGCAGTTTTCTCATTTTCCACTGACTTTTTGTACATTTTATGATATAATGAACAAGCGGACAAACCAACCAAGTTAGAAAGGTGTGCTCGCTTTTTGAAAATTTGCAATCATTTCGCAACCCCAAAAGTGACCGATTTGCGAAGATTTCCTCATATACGAATATTCCTATATTTCATTCTATACCGATAAATGAGTAACTAGTTAATACAGTACTAATTGTAATACTTGTAATTGTAATCACTCTATATTATAAAAAAAGTTTCGCCGCCGCCGCCGTTTCAGAAATTTCCCCCCTCAATTCTCCCCCTCAATTTTCCCCCTCAATTCCCCCCCTCAATTTTCTCCCTCAATTTTCCTCCTCAATTTTCCCTCTCAATGCGTATCGTCTCAAATGTAGATTTTAGAATTCTTTACTACAGATTCTGTAGTCTCTCTATATTATCAAAAAAGTTTCGCCGCTGCCGATTCATAAGAATTGTGCTAATTAGTGCCCCTCAATTACTGCCTCTCAATTACTGCCCCTTAATTCTTACTCCTTAATTACCCTCCAATATTGCCGTTCAGCTATTATCTCTAAACCACTATTAATACTTATTCTGTAATAAGTTCTAATATTACACACACGGTTAATTCAAACTTTGAATTCACTCGCGTCCAGCGCATGCTTGTCGGCTCTGAATATCCCCAATGGGGAACTTGCATGAAAAAATTCATCAGGTCCATCAGGTAGAATATCGAAAAATAATCGACACATATTTTTTCTTTTTTCAATTAAACGATTATTAACAAAGATGTAGAGAGTTGAAATGTATGACGTCACTGATTCGGACTGTGTATAGTATATCTATATCGCCCGATTCAGTGACGTCACACGATATTTCAACCCGCTGTACCTTTGTCAATAATCGTTTGATTGAAAGAAGAAAAAATACGTGTCGATTATTTTTCGATATTCGACATGACGGACCTAATAGATTTTTTCATGCAAGTTTCCCATTAACCTGTGACCAGCACTGGCGGGAGTTTCCCGAATTTAAAATTTCAATTAACGGTATGTGTACTTCGGCATGGGGTAATCGGTTTGTTTTCTTCTTACACAATAATGAACATCCATTTCTATTCTAAGATTTCATACAAATATATTACAAATAAATTTTAAAGATACAATTCACATTTATATTTATACAGAACAACATTGGTAGTAACGTAAGCCAACCATTTACCATTAGAAAGCCAATTGGACAATGTTGGTCAATGATTTACAAACGCTTGGATACAAAATCGTCACGCGGTAACACAAAACGTTATTAAGACGTCATTAAAACGTCTTAAAAAAGACGACATAACGTCTTTTCCGAAAGTATAAAAAAACGTCTTAAAGACGTCTTTTTAACGTTATTTTGGCCGCAACAAATTTATCCAAAAACGTCATAAAAACGTCATAAAAACGTCCTCTATCCGTTATTAAGACGTTTTTAAAACGTCCTAAAATTAAGAAAATAATTAATAAAATATTAATTAATAAATTTGTTTAAACAACGCTTAGAGCAAAAATGGTTACCAAAATTGGAAGTACCATCCGGATGGTACTTCCAATTTTGGTAACCATTTTCGCTCTAAGCTTTATTTAAATAAATTTATTAAGTTTAATATTTAATAAATTAATTTTCTTAATTCTAGGACGTTTTAAAGACGTCTTAATAACGGATAGAGGACGTTTTTATGACGTTTTTATGACGTTTTTGGATAAATTTGTTGCGGCCAAAATAACGTTAAAAAGACGTCTTTAAGACGTTTTTTTATACTTTCGGAAAAGACGTTATGTCGTCTTTTTTAAGACGTTTTAATGACGTCTTAATAACGTTTTGTGGAAGTAGCCTTGGTTTATGGATAGCTTATCAAGGTCTTAAAGAAGAGGCCGAGCACTCTGTTATTTACTAGCATTCCAGCTTTTAATACACAGATGTAAGTTGTGCTTGAAGATTATAAGCCTGTCACCTGGGACTCCGGTAGACGATGTCCAGGTGTCTGGCAGAGAAAAAAACAAAATCTCGGTAACGCGCTACGTGGCTTTCGATGTAAAGATAGATGTAAGTTGTGCTCGAAGATGATGAACTCTCGACAAAATATGTCCTGTGCTTGCAAAATTTTAACCTAAAATTCTATAATTATAAAACTAAAGGACGTAAGGCAAATTATTAAAGCGTATTTACTGAAGCCACATAAATAATTTATTGTTTTTCCGATCACATAACCTCCCAAATGCTTGAAAATGCGTTTAAAAGCAATATTGAAAATAAACAAAACCACGTCCCAGAATAGTCACGAGCACATGAAATTCAAGTAAAATAAAGCTGCAGTTAAGAATAAGTATATAAAGATACAGTTCACAATTTAAGCAAAAATAAGAATAGTTTTTCTTCGTCGTAGCTAGATCAAACGAAATATTTAAAATATTATTACAAATCAGTATGGCCAGAGGGTAGGCAAACAATCGTTGTTTATAATACAGCTATTAGCCGTGTATGTAGCAAAGACAAATAAGTTGACATTCAATGAGCAGAAGCTGTTATATGCATTAACGGTCAATTCAATACCCGACGATAAAACATCACAAAAGTCTTTCCTTATCTATATTTTTTCATTAACTTCTTCTCGCAGACAGGCAGACGATTTTTAAGATCGTGAAACTCAAGATGTTCAAGGAAATGGAATTTACTTCTAAGTGGTTTGACAAGGGTTGGGTCTATTGGGATTTGACACCGGGGCGGAGACCATAGCTATAGATAACCAACATGGCGCCGCCTGGCCAGAGATTAACACAGAGTCAAATGGAGCAGAGTTCGTTTTCTGACAAAAAAATAATTTCTATGCCAAGTATTTGCGAATAATAGTAAGGTATCGACAAATGGCAATATTATACGTTGTATTCATCGCGCGTAAAGCGGGCCCAGGCGAAAAAGGTCTAAATATGTACTTAAACGCCAGAGGATAACCTCACTTTTTTCGTAAAAAATACCTTGCTTGCAAAGAAATCACAATTTTTTACGAAATCCAACGATCTTTCTTTAATTATACTCCGTTGGTAATGTTTAAAACAATTTTTTATGCATTAAACAGATCTTTTTTTTTTTGGATTGCCAAAACTTCTGCTTGTTTACATACAAACTAAGATTTCAATTCTGGTTTTCTCTGGGCTCCCACAATTTCCCACTGCACAAAAATTGTTAACAGTAATTATTAGAACTTTTTCTACATTGTCTAAACTTTCTGACGTCCACTGCACTTATATTATTAATAAAAATGACAATTTTATCTTAAATTCCTATGCTAATTAAGCAATGCTTTCGCCTGGCCACGTTTACTTCCACTACTCGCCACGAGAGGTCGGGGCAAGTGTGTCAAATCCCAATACTGAATACCTTTTATAAGAAAAAGTCAAGGGATTTGCGTGTTGTAATAAAACTCCTTTCGACAAGAAAGCGATCTCATTAATACAAAGGGAACAACCGATTTTGGATTATTATGAAAGGGCTGTGCCAATTCATGAGATCGAAAGTACTTCGTATTACAATCTATTAAACAAGCCGCTAGACGTAATGATTTCTGACGTAATAAGTTATCCTAAAATTATCGAAGTTTAGTATTAAAACATACAAGCTTCTTTACCCGATGTATAACATGTGGTTGCGGATCAGATTTGATCACGACATGATAGGGATATGGTCACGATCGATGACGTCGTTCAAAGAGTTGCTAAGATTCGTCTACACGTTGCTAAGATCTATAATGTATTTAAATTAATTAAGAGATGCATTGGTTTGATCTCGAAATATTCCCTTAAGAAGTTTTTTAAGTAGTTTTAAAGTTTAGTTTTTAACGCGGATAACAGTTCTGCAGCCTCTTACATTACCTATCGGTAGACTCGCAATCTATACGACAATTCGCATGTCCAAGTCCCGTCGGAGTCGGAGGGCACTTTTGTCAACGCTAAAACATATAATAAAGCCACGTGAATCGAGGGGGCAATTATAAATTTCGTATTAAAATATTTTGAAAAGCATTTAAATGTGTTTTAGAGAAATTTTTAATCCGTATTACCACTTTTAATTAATTTCTACTTAATCAGTTTTTCATATATAAACGCTTTATTCACTTTGTTTTATTATGAATTAATTGTTATTGTTTTGTTTAAGACCTTGTCGTCTGCTTATTATATGTTTTAATGTTTTCTGAACCTACCGGTAGATGTGCCACTTTTGCTTGGACATGCGAATAGGCGTGCACGCAGGTTGTTGTAAAATTCGAAACAGCGTAACTTTTGCAACGACCGATTTATTGCGACAAATCAATACTGAACAATTAAGACGTATTTGAGCTCTTGTAGGTAAAATTTTTTCTCCACAAACACAGAAAGAAAGAAATGTATTGTTTACGCGTGATCTATCATTTTAACTCCTTAGAAAGGAAAATCCAAAACACATGCGCCGAAACAATCATATATCAACCCTAAAAATCTCGACATTATACAAGCGTTTAGATTACACTAAATTCAGCAGTAGCTTGTAATCAATATAGAATAATAATTTTTCTTTTCTTGTACCGGTAAGTTCAACAAAAATGCGATATACAATCCCGTATACGTTAAGCGCGTTAGCTCAGCTACAGCAAATAGCTGGCACCTATGTTTCGTTATAAAAAGCTGACGCATACACAGCAAAGGGTGCGTTTTCCAACGACCTTAATACCGTCAATTTGCAAATGATTATGCGCGCGAGTAGAGCGAAAAAAACTGCTCGGGCTGGCGTTGCGCATCGAGCGTATCGAGCAAAATTATCAATGTGTAATCGGCGGTGGCTGCTGCAATATAAAATCTAAAACGCGTTGAAAAGCGTTCAATGTTAAAAAGCGGTTAACCTCTTCAAAAAGGATAATCCAAAACACATGCGCACGCGCGGTTAATTTTTGGCAGTAGCTACGAGCTATGATATACATAATATATAATGAAGGCGTGAATAAGCGAGGAAAGAGAGGATAAGAATTGATTTTACACAATTCGCACTTCTAAAATTTTGGTTTTATTTTTTGAAGTATTGTTATCAGCGCGTACACAGCCTATTGTAGTCCACGCATGTACGCTTTCACGCACATTGCGAGCTAACTAAAATTAAAGTTTTTACTACGACGAACGTGGGGTTGGCGAGCGAAGCGAGTAATAACGTATGAAAATTTGTTTTCTCACCTTTAGTCACATTTACCCAAAATCCACTAAAATGAAGTACCGGTATACAAGTTAGTAAGACTTCTTAAGTTTGATAAGTTTGATTCGAAACCGCGTAAGTAAACCGATCTTCGGCATGTATAGGTATATGGTATATTCCTCGAAACTGATTGATCAGAATTTATGTATATATTGGATCAAAAAAGAAATTTTTTTAGATGTGTTTTCAGCGAAGTAACGCCTGAAATATCATATAAATGTCATTATATTATCTACACAATTCGTGTATTTTTGCTTAGTTTTATTCACTATAATGGCTACATCCACTAGCACTACGTACGTAGATATAGTGTATTTTGCGATCCTGATGTATATTTTGCATGCACTAGGCATCCTTTCTGATAACGTTTTAGCAGAGTGTTATATTGCCAATAGGCAAGATTTTATTTATTTCAAGAAATAGATTATTTAGTTTTTCCGTTTAAACAGATAACTCACATGTTTCTTTAAGAATTCTCACTTATCGGCCGTTCGGTTAAATTTCAAAAAGGATACATATACAGGATACGCATGCAGAGGAAAAATAATTACTATAACGGTCTTATACTCTTACTCCTCTTTCCCTTAATTTTTTAGACAATTTTCTAATTAATATACTGTTTATATACAAGTTTGTCCAAAGTCATTGTTCTTATGGTCTTTTTTCATCCTAACGTGCAGTGCACGTCTATTTTTAAATGCAGACCGAAGCATACAACATACAACTGGCAAAGGGAAAGAAAAAAGGGGATCGAAAAGGGTATAAGTATGTAGTAATTTATTACTCTAGTGTACGCATTAGAAATAAGTGACGCGACTAAACTCTGCCATGATGCTAATAAGAGATCTCCAGACAAGTTATTAACTGAATTCATAAATAGATGCGAGTATATAGTTGGAAAAACGTTGTATACATAGTACCCATGGTTACAACGTTCACAAGAAAAAATTTAGTACAGTAAACTGTGCGTTCAAGATGCATTGCTCGTACTCCTTTTTTCTAGTAACTGCTTTCGCAATGTGGCGGCCAAGAAGTTGGGATGACTCAAAAATTTTAACTGCGTTATACACTTTGTACAGTATAATTTCGTTTACGGTGTACTACACCTTTATGATCTCGGAGATTTTGGATATCTTATTGTTGACGGAAAATGTTCAGCAAATAACGGAAAATATGATACAGCTTATAAATGTGATCAATGTGTCTCAGAAAAGCCTCTGTTTCTTCTTGAAGCGAAATAAAATCATAAAGTTCATGGATTATTTTTTCGAAGATATGACGTTGCCACAATCGCCTAGGGAAAAAGAGATCCAAAAATCATTCGACAGCGAGTCCAAGTAAGATCGTTTAACTCTTTACATGTTTCTCATATCGTAACAATCAAATCGAAAATCAATGTACAAATCTTGAATTTTTATTTGCTTACCTTTTTTCAGAGGAAATTCACAAAAATTATTTGCTCTCTATACCGTATCCGTAGTCGTGTACGTATACATGCCATTTTTTATATTAAAGCGCGAGGACAGAGTGTTACCATACAGAGCGTGGAGGCCTTACACCCTCGACAACGTCAACAACTACTACATCGCCTACCTCCATCAAAGTTGGGCAGTCACTATAGCCGCCACGGGAAACGCTGCAATGGAGACGTTGGTCAGCGGATTCATGATTCAAATCTGTGCACAGTTCGAAATTCTGGAACATCGTTTCATGCAGCTGCCGAAGTTTTTGAAGGAGATGCGGGAAAGCGGAGAATCGAACAGCACCGTTTTGGCCACGGAGAGAAGCATGATTGTCAAGCTTATACATCACCACTGGCGTATCTTCGAGTGAGTATACCAGATTGATTTAATACCTGAAACTTGTTTAAATCATTCAAGAGAAAAAACATCCGGTTAGAGCGAGAAAATCGTAAAAAAGTGAAACGCTCAATTTCAAAAAGTCTCGAGTTTTCGATGATTCTTCGCTGCTTTTAAACTTAGCTTGCGCATGATTTTGTAGAGACACTATGTATTTTTACGTGTTCTGCATGTTCCAGAACGAAAAAAATTTTCAACGCTCCAGCTGAATGTTTTTCTTTTTTTTTTTTTTTTTTTTTTTTTTTTGAGGTTTCCTCTTACGTATTTTGTCGATATTAGGATGACGGACCTTTTCAACGATATTTTCGTTTTTGTTATTTTATCACAATTCGTGACGAGTATAACGGTTCTGTGCGTCAGCACATATAACCTGGCATTGTGCAAATCGGTGGACAATGATTTTATCGCAATATTTATGTACTTACTTTGCATGTTGCTGCAAATATTTATGTATACGTGGTACGGAAATGAAATAACATTAAGGGTAAGCATAGTGCTTGACGTGAGTAAGTCTAAAAGTCAATTAAATTCAAATTTCGCGCCCTAATGGACTAATTACTCATACTTTTTCTCTTCGCCTTTATCATATTAGCCTCATTGTACAAAGTAATCTAATTATATAGTATATAATATAGTAACGGAGCGAATATTTCATTGACTTTCGGATCTCTTTTAATAGTTTTTACATTTACTGAAATTCTTACATCATTTTTCATATCTGTATTTTATAGAGTGCTGATTTAGGCAATAATATATTTCTCTCTGAGTGGAGATCACTGAGTCCTCCTACTGTAAAAAATCTGTTGATTATAGCCCAGAGAACGATGAAACCTATAATTTTGAGTAGTGGATATGTAATCACGTTGTCAAATGTTGCCTTCACAAGTGTGAGTAAAAGTTTTATTTCAGTTTGAAATACATATTTTTTATTATTTATTTCGTCCTTTTTCAGATTGTTAAAACATCGTACTCCGTATTCAATGTTTTAAGTGTATAAATTTGTTGTCGATCATCGAGATTGATATGTTTTCTTAGATGAAATATATTATTTATGTACAAAATATAAATCTTCTGCTTCATCTGTTACATGCAGTGTACAAATCTTTCAAAAATTGCTTCCATTATTCTTACAATTTTAATTTTGTTGCTATACTTGAACAAAAAAAAATTATAATTCGTCAAAGTTACCTGCAATATTCCAATCGCTCATCTTCAAATATTTTTACACTTATTATTCTTCTTATAAAAAACGAATTCTCATAAAATTATTTGCATCCAACAAACAGAGAATCTTCATCTAATATCGCTTATTACTATACTGTTCGTTTGTTCAACGAAACAAAGACTCGGAGTATACGCATTCAAATTATAGGTACACGCATAATACCTCGTATTAGTTTTAATTGTCATATCATGTAAGATAGCGCAACTACTTGAAATACCATATGCTTTCGTTTAATTCTCCCTTATTGAACTTTTAATAATACACGCATGCATATCTTAGAACGACAGAGGCCATCATGTCTTTACATCTTATAAGGTATTAGTAAGCAACCCACTATGTATCGGATCGACATAATTATTTTCGTTGAAGATACTTTGTAGAAAGGTGAAGTAGAAAACGCCAGGCTATTTTGATATCATGCACATATTAAGTTTAACGTTTACCGTTTTTCAAATCTATGGATTTTGGAGACCATTGTCATTGAAGTCTCCAATACTTGGTTTTCTTTACGATATTTATACATTCGTCATGTTTATGATTGTATTTACATTTGCGTTATCACAATTGATGAGCATCATTTTGACGGTTCAGACCGTCGATGAATTCACAAGCAGTTCATTTATATTACTCTCTATTGTTAGTGCTTGCTTCAAGGCAAGTAATTTGTTGCTGAAACGTAAAAGCCTTATAAGGTTGTTGAATATTTTGATCAGTACAGCGTGTCAGTACCAAGATGACGACGAAAAGGTGATTCAGGATGTGTTCGATAAAAAGGCAAGGTCTGTTTTATTAATTAAAAATCTATTAATATTTTTCATCACGTTTTACACATAAGCAATGTAATTTTGATTGTACAATGTTTTAGAAGTAATACGATTTGGTACATGGCAATGATTCAGTCGAGTGTTTTCATGATTACTTTGCAGTCTGTATTTGTCAACATACCTCTAAAGACGTTACCATTTCCTGCTTGGCTTCCTTACAACTATTCAAAAGCAGGTCTCTATGCAATATCTTATACACATCAAGTCATTGGTAATGCTACTTCTGCTATTTTGCATGTGGCCAACGACACGCTGATAAGCGGCATAATGTTGCAAATTTGCGCTCAGCTTGATATCTTAAAACATCGTATCTCGAAACTACCTTCTATTGTTCTAAAAATGAAAAGTGGAAAAGAAGCGCCGGTTAATACAATTGCATCGAAGGAATCTGAATTACTAGGAAACATTATCAAGCATCACAATTGCGTATTCCAGTTCAGTAGCTATCTTTCTCGTGAATGTTCAGCATCAATTAACCCTTTCGGAAAAAGTTGATAGAAGTCGACTTGAATGCTACTCTAAGTATGATCGCCTTTTATCAAGTCCTGTAATGCTAAAAATAGAATTAAAATTCATCATTCGAACCAATTCAAAAAGCTTTTCTACTTTGAAAAGGTGAATTTTATCGACTTCTATCAACTTTTCCAGTAGGAAAGATCAAAGTTTTTATATAACGATATCGTATTATTGATTGATGTATTTCAGATTTTCAAAAGATATTAACGATACATTTTCTATGGCGTTATTCGCCCAATTTTTCATTGCTGCTTTAGTCATTTGCTCAAGCGTATACGAACTGTCAAAGATGGCTTTATTAAGCTCCGATTTTGTAGCGCTGATGTCATATCTGGCTTGCATACTTGTACAAATTTTCCTCTATTGTTGGTATGGCAACGCAGTGACTATGAAGGTATTTTGATTTTAATAATGGAAGTATTTACAGTTTTATTGCCTGTCTAATCCCTTAGAGCTTGGATGTGAGTGATACAATTTTTGCTACGGATTGGTCGCCTCTAAGCGTGGAATTGAAAAAGAGTCTTTTGACAGTCATGATTCGAGCGAAGAAACCAATCGAACTTAAAACTGGAAGAATATTCACACTATCAATTTTATCTTTTACAAAGGTTGACAATTAATTTTATTGTTTATTAAGGCCTCTCTATTCACTTGATATACACTACAATATATTTATGCATACAATCAGTACATGGAAAGCCATTATTTTAGCCCGAAATATAAATCCTTTTTGAGATTTATTGGAGCAGTGGAGTAGTATCGTTTTTTCCGTTTACTAGATTATATTAGTAGTACTATATCAAGTGCGGAGAGGAATCTTAAACTCATGACATAACTCATTAAAAATATTTTGAGTTTTTTTATAATTTAGATAATAAAAGCATCTTATTCTGCGTTCAACTTCATGCAACAAGCATAAAAATATCTATTAAAAAACTGTTAAAAACGAATTAAGTATATTTTTTAAACTCAGGTATTTTCAGAATAAAAGAGTACATTATATTACTTACTTGTCTTTTTACGTTCCTTATTTTGTATTCCTTATCCGATTTTATTTCACTAATGCGTGTAACATCATTGTACATGTAACTAGTTTCGGCACATCGTCCGCGGTGTATGCAGTATAAGCAGCGCACTGTTTCGCTCTATTCCTAGGAGGGTAGGTATACTTGATACAGAAACAAGCAAACTTGTTAATTAGAGTCAACGAGTCTGTAATTCTCTTCTTCACTGAACCATCGCTCCTTCTACCTCTTTATCAGCCTACAACAATCGGATATTTATAAAGATAACTACCCTTAAGTACAGACACTTGGTATAATGGGAATGAATAATCAAATATCAGTATGCCTAAATCATACAGTGTATTCTACTGTAGCTTTCCTTCTATGCGTGTGTTGTCGTGACTCTTGAATTTACTGTTCGTTTTTCATTGTAAACTTTTCATTTTTTGTAAAATTGATATTCGCGTTAACAATGAAAGTACTTCCAATAACTTTTGGTATATTAACCATATGTGGATTTTGGAGACCCATAAGTTTAGAGTCATCTATTCCAAAACATATGTATAACTGTTATTCAATATTTATGTGCTTTTTAATATACACCTTCACCTTAAGTCACTTGATAGATATTGTAATAAGTGCAGCTGATTTCGAAAGCTTGACTGGAAGTTGCTTTATGCTGCTGTCCATGATGAATGTTTGTTTTAAAATGACGAATATTTTGTACTTTCGTAAAAATATAGTAGAACTATTAAAAATACTTGCTAGTGATCATTGTACTGCTAAAGATGTGATAGAGAAGAATATAGAACAAAAGTTTCATAAAAGAGCTAGGTTTGTCAGGGTTTTCATTTTAAAACTGAAATGATTATTTGATATTCATAACAATTTTTTTATCTCTAGATCCGTTACCCTATGTTACTGGATATTAACGGAAACAACGTGTACGTTAATAACATTAAGAACATTTTTCGGTAGCCCTAAACAAATTTTACCTTTCAAGGCTTGGATTCCTTACGAAATAACAAGCCTCGCTATTTATTGGACAACCTTTTTTCATCAAACGATTGCACACGTAGCAGCAGCCAATTTACAAATCGCTAACGAAACTTTGATTTGTGGTCTAATGATACAAACGTGTTCGCAATTCGAAATACTGAAATACCGATTAAACATGATACCTGATAAACTTCCTCTACAGAGTACTTATACAAATGATGATCAAAATACTAATAAAAAAGATACAAAGACATTATTGGTGGATTGTATTGAACATCATCGATGTATTATGGAGTGAGTTTTTCTAATATTTTTCTTTTATTATAGCTATTATTACAGTTTGTTACTGATATTTATTGCAGATTTTCTGAAAAGTTGAATAGCACCTTCAACTTAATATTGTTTGTTCAATTTGCTATTAGTTCATTTGTGTTATGTTCAAGCGTGTATTTGTTATCAAAAATGAAATTAGTCAGCGTACAATTTATGTCACTTTCCTTATACTTATCATGCATGCTTTATCAGATATTTTTGTACTGTTGGTATGGAAATGAAGTTATATTACAGGTAATTAAAAATAATTAAAAATACTTTGCTTCATCTATGCTTGTGTAATAATCTTAATGTTCTTTGTATCCAGAGTCTTGATTTAGGGAATGCTGTTTACCATATGGATTGGACCATATTGAGCACAGAAGATAAGAAGAAATTATTAATAGTCATGTTGCTAGTCCGAAAACCGATAAAATTTACAAGCAGTTTTCTTGTCAGTCTATCAATTGAATCTTATTGTAAAGTAAGTTTTTATAAGAAGGTTAAGCGAGATGAATACAAGTTTTTACAAAATTGCTCCATTGCAAGTACACAAGTTTTAATTTTTCCAGATATTAAAAACATCATATTCAGTTTTCAATCTATTACAAAGAACATCAACATGAAAATTCGCCTGGCATATTATAGAAATGAGAAATGAAATTGTATATTACTTTGTATAACATTTTTAACATTTCAACGTTAAGAGATGTATTAATTGTTGCCAAATGATAGTTAATTCTATGAATCGTATATAGTTGCTCGTGTATAAAAATATATTTGATACATAAATATAAATGTACCAGAAGTGAATTTAAAATTATTACTTAGTTTCGTACAACAGCATCTGTAATATTACGGTACGGTATTATCTCATATGCCATATATTATTTATACAGAAATGCTCGTCTATAGTTTAGGGATAAAAATAAAAACGCATCGTTCCCTATGATGCATGTAAAGTATAAATTACTACCGTGTGTATCAATAATTGTAGAGTAAAATAGAAAGACGTCGTTCGATTGTCAACCCCTTACTTTTCGTAAGAGACTATCAATTGTATCCGGAAATGCGGCCTATGGAATAATTGTATGACTTTTAATAGTTCCTGGCTACATTTTATAATTGCACGTCTTAATGTATGGCCGATAAATGACGTACAGAATCGCATATATGGAGAGCTCTATTTAAATAAAATTGCAGGCTGTTTACCCCTTTGTTCCATTGACTCATCTAAATATAGTTATGTCAATATTCAGCTCAATTTTGTATAGCGCGTGTACATTAGTTATATGCAAAGCTGTTAGATCTAAAAAGCGGTCTTCGCGCAATCGAACTTTTTATACCGACCAGCGCGAATGCACTCCTTTATTGTCCGCTTTCTTAAAATGTAGTAAAATGATTGTAGCATATTATATACGCAGATATATACTATGAGCTGTATAGCGTTTCTGCCGCAGTAGATCATATTATTAATAGCTAATAATCGATTATTCATTTAGTTTTTATATATCAAAACGTTACGCTCGGCGGTTGTAGGCTGATTGCTTCTTTGTTATACAATGAAGTACTCTAAATGGCTATGTCATCAATATTAATAACATTCAACCATTGAAGATATATAACAAATATTTATTCACACATGTTGAATTAAAAATAGCTCTAATACAACATAATAGCATAGATCCGTTTATTTTAAACGTATCCCTACTACAAACGTCATGAAGTGTATAAAAACTAATTATATAGAAGTTGCTGATTTATTTACGGCGGAAATCCAGTTATGCTTGTATCGTTCTTGATAACGGTTGTATCTTTAGAACAATCACAAGCTGCAGATAAAATTAGCGGAGAGCTCGTTTATTTAGTATCTTTGCGTGTCTCGTTGAAGTCAGTATTAACAAGAGCGTTTTAAAATATAAATAATATTCTACATAATAATAAGTGTCACGCAAATAAAAGTGATAAATTATATATACATCGGATATTTCATTGCTTTGTCTTCCAAGTTGTAAAATTTGTGTCTAAAAATGTCTCAACATACGAAGAAAAGAGTTTGCGTGATAGGGGCCGGAGCTGCTGGTTTATGCGCTGCCAAATTTTTATCTCTGGATCCAGATTCCTTTGAGTTTACTTTATTTGAAAGAAATAACGTCCTAGGCGGTACTTGGGTTTATACGGATAACACAGGCAACGACGAATACGGACTACCTATTCATACGAGCATGTATAAAAATTTAAGGTGAAAATAAGTGAAACTTTTTGGAATTGATGAAATTGGTTTATAATGTAATTCTGTGGCTTCCCGGCAAATCGACTTAAGTCACATTTTTTGAAAATTTGGGTTAAGTCGTATTTCCTATATTTAAACACTCCTCTTTTACGTGAAAGTATTGAATGTTTTCTAAAACCAGTCCTTGTACCGTAAACAATGCAGTGCATAACAACTTAAGTCCATTTTATTGCAAATCGTTTCCGGCAAAACGACTTAAGTCCATGCATGCTAAAAATGCTTCCAATCATTTTAAGGGACGAGACGCGTACAAAAAACCTCCGTTATGTTAATTTTCAACATAGAAATCAATTAGGAACAACGTATATTCATTTTAACAATCAATTTTTACCAGGACTCATATGCATAAAAATGAGGGTATAATATGTGTTACCGACAAAACGACTGAAGTCCATTTTTATCTATAAAATATTCCAGGCTAAGAAAAATAATTTAGAAACTAGTCTATAACTTGAAGAGAAGCTATGCCAATGATTATTATCATTTTTGGATGTTAAATTTAATACCGAAATGTCCCAGCACACGACTTAACTTAAGGTAATTTCTGCATCATAAAAAGACTGCAATATATCACTTATTTGTTGTGCCCAATGTAATGATTGATGAAAGATAGTTCATAGTACATTAAGTAAACACAGTATCGCGCCGTAATTCGTATGCTACAATCTTACGTATCAATTTAAACATTAAAATCGCGATTTCTCGAAAACACGAAAATGTGACTTAAGTCGTTTTGCCGGGAAGCCACAGAATTCTAGATTGCTTACAACTTGTACTTTCAGAACAAATGTACCGAGAGAACTTATGAACTTCCCAGATTATCAGAAACTCGGAGGTGATGATGGGATACATTGCTGCGTGACGCACGAAGATTTGTTAAAATATTTGAATGATTATGCGGATTTTTTCGGATTAAGAAAATTTATACAGGTAAAGATATAGGAGCTAAATGAATTTTACGCAGTTACTAATAAACTATTATTGTTTTTATAGTTCAACACAATAGTCGAGATAATTATTCCGGAAACCACTGTTTGCGACCAGATCACAACTTGGAACGTATCTGTAAAAAATTTGAAAAACAATGAGATATCGAAATTAAAATTTGATGCAGTGATGGTTTGCAACGGGTAAAGTACGGCCTACATAAATATGGATGAATTTAACAGCTACATCAATATCATTCACTAAATTTTTTTCAGGCATTATTCGGTTCCTAATATTCCTGTGATACCTGGGATAGAAACCTTTCCTGGTAAAGTATTACACAGTCATTCCTATCGAAAACCAGAAGAGTTTGATGGTCAAAAAGTCGTCGTATTAGGTGCATATGTCTCTGGCATTGATATTTCGTCCGAAATAAGTCACTATGCATCAGAAGTTTATTTGAGTCACAATAAGAATGAGTGAGAACATATAATAAAATATTATACTTATATATAAATTCTTCATCGTACATTATAATACACCATGATACCCATTTTAAATACGAAAATTCCAGACTGAAGTGTGAATTATCATCGAAAATTAAACAAGTTTCTGGAGTTCAAAAAATTGAAGGAAACAAAATTGTACTAAACGATGGGACAGCAATTGTGGCTGACAGTTTTATTTACTGTACGGGCTATCTATACACGTATCCGTTTTTAGATGAGAGTTGCAACATTGTAGTTGATGACAATCACGTCACACCTTTGTACAAACATTTGATAAATATTCATCACCCTTCGATGTGTTTTATTGGTTTAGCTAATACTGTTTTGCCTTTCCTGATGTTTCATATTCAGGTAAATTTATTCAAAACTATAATTGGAAATAGTAATAAGTAAGTAAAATTAATTAAAAATTATTTAATTGACACAGGTACAATACTTTTTATCCTCGTTAAAAGGAGTAGTCAAGCTGCCGCCTCGAGATGTGATGCTAGAGCAGTTAAAATCCGAAGTAATAACAAAGAAAAAAGATTATCATAAATTTGACTGCAAGCAGTGGGCATATTACAAAGAATTGTCCGAAGAGGGAAAATTTGAAACACCATCAGCTAACTATTATAAAAATGGTTTTGAAGCTTGGAAAATTTTACGAGGCCAATACCCAGTAAAAAGCAAATATTTTAAATTTGTCCTATTAGAAGATGGAGAGTCGGTGAAGTATTTCAAGCCGGATGGTTCCGATTTTCTTGATTCAGAAACGAACAAATGTGTTTTTCAATGTTGAACAATGTTTAGTATAAAATATTAAAGGAATCAGGTGTAATATTTGATACTAAGAAAAATACAGCTTTTTTGTAGATATTTTTATTACTATAACAATACAGTATAATACCTATATGGTATATCGATTATATTGCCTGTATTTATTTTTCTTTTAATACATATGAAAAAGCTATAACAGTATACTGCGTAAGTAATTCATTATGACCGCAATAACTCTTGTACGCAATATAGAGGTATATCAATAAGTAGATGTATTTAAATATAACTTTGTAAATAAATGAATGGAGTAATATTGTATGTATAACACTGCAGAGTAAAGTGCAATAATTTATTGTAATTTTAATTAAAGTAAAAAAAATTTTTGTCTAGTAACTTTTCTCTTTTTGATAACTAATAATATATAGTCCTATTGTTAGGGAGAAACTTGAGGAGTTGCTCCTTCGTTTGTGAGAGTCTGTCTATCTAGCGCCTATACAGGTGCCCAGGGAGAATCTGGTCAAGATCCCCTTACTGCCCACAAACACACTCTCTATCTCCTTGTCTTAGTCCAAATTTTAATAGAATGAAATCTTACCTTGTATGTGTGTTGACTCTTGTTCTATCTGAATTTGACTCGCTTCTCTTTGTATTACGATTGTCCTTGGAAAATAATTAAGGGATAAAAGTGTGTCTGAAGAAAAAGAGTTTTTTTTTTTTTTTTTTTTTTGATGCAAGTGAGTGGCCAAGAGAGTTTCTAGAAAGAGATGAATCTTAGTTGAACTTTTACGTTCTCATGTTATCAGTTGGGTTAACGTATGGGTTTAAATTTCGTATCATTTCGGATTAATTGAGAAATGTGTGAATTTATCGAGTTTTCCTTTGTTTGTTGTTTTCACTTACTCTGCTGTTGGTTTTGGTCCTTGGTCCATTGGTCATGTAAATTCTATCTTATATACTAAATCGCTGCTATTATGACTAACTTATCTTATCGTATTATAAACATTCTCACGTGTGTCTAAATAATTCATTTTGTTAGTACTTTATGCTTATATTATGTTAGTATTACATATAAATACATATAAATAAATATATGTGTATGTGTAGATAGGTCCATGATAAAAGGTCCGGGTCCATTTACAAGAATATGAAAAATATATTTTGTTATGGGTCCATATGTGTTGGTCCAATGTTTACTGTACATATTATTATTATTTTTTTTTGTATATATATATATCAAAATATTAATTATCTTCTAAGTCCAGTCGTTCGGGTAATAATGGTCTCAGTAGATACTGGTTATGCCCGATGGGTTGGTCCAAAATTGATATTGGTTCAGTGGGTTGCTGGCCTCGGTTCTCATTTGTTTCCCGCTGTGGTAGCTGATCCGCTCTTATCGAGGTGTTTGGTGCTTCCACTTCTATTTTGGACCATGTTTCAATTACTGACAGTTTCCTTCCTTCGGGTTCATCTTCCTTGCATAGTGTCTCATGCAAGGGGAAATTTTTGTATTGGACCATTTGTCCACAACGGTCGTGCCTTATTTCTAGATCTGGATTTTGCATTCTGCAGATTCTCTCATGATCCCTACGTCTCCTATAGTCTGCGACTTGACCACAGATATTGTGTATGAGCCTATATGATTCATACCCTCTTTTCAGTTTTCCTGGGGTTGCCCATGTTGGCTTATACTTCATGTCACATTCCCGGAATGCTCTTCTGGCGTCTACTTGGTTGAAATATTGTACGAACCCCATTCTCCGTATTTCTCTGAAGTTATTTTCTTGGTCATTCATTACGACGGTGATTATGTGGTCCAGATGACCGAATCTCATAAACTCTTGTATGTATTCCTCTTCCGTGGTCCATAATGGTATTAGGACGCATAATCTTAGGCCTGCGGTGTCGTCTTCATTTTCATTTCTTGGTCTTTCTTGTCTTTGTTCAGCATTTTGTTCAGCTTCTTGTTCTTGTTGCTTCGAGAGTCTGCTTGGTTGATAAAAGTAGTAGTCTCTTAGTTCCATGGCTTTGTCAGCGTGTTGAGCGGATTTGTAAATTACTTCTGCTTGGTCCATGTTTATCGTGCTTGTTGGTTGGTCTAGAAATTCACATGCACCTACTTTATGGAATAGCGGTGCTATTTGGTTTTTGGGTCCTTGATAAATCACCTTTATAGTGTTATCTCGTACTTTCTCTAATCTTATGATAAAAAATTCTTTTTTTTCTTCTTGCTTTATCGGCCTTTGCTGATTGCGTCCTCTGACAATTATCAGCGGTGTTCTTCTCCTTAATTCGGGCTTAATCGTTGATGAGTTGTTGTCGTTTTGTTCATTTGGGTCCACACTGATATCTGAATCTGCAATACTTCTGTTGTCCAAGGCGCCTTGAATTTCGAAGTCTGCTATGACTGCCGATGTTATGTCTTGGTATTCCACTGAGATAGTTGCTAGTTCATCTTCTGCAGTCTCGCTGATGACTTGGTTGGGTCCATAGTTTCCTAGTACTCTTAATGCAGCCGTTCGATCTCCATTGTACGTGAGTTTGATCGTTTTGGGCCGTATGTGTTCTATTTCCGAGATTCCTGCCCTTGGTGGTGGTTGTGTGTCCCTAAGAGTGGGTGTCGGTGAGGGCGGGCTTAGTGTCAAATTTATATGGTTTTCTAATTCCTTTGCCTTATTCCGTTGTTCGGTGGTTTCGTAGTTGACACGTATGGCTCCGTCTCCATCTCTGGTCGCCGGTCGATGGATTAACTCACATGGTCCATAACTTTCTAACAGTCTTGACGCCTTCCTGGCGTTACCTCTGTATGTTATGTGCAGACTGTTCGCTCCTATCGGTGTTACTTTGAGTATGGTGATTGTGTCCAGGATTTCTTGTATGTTTGGGTCCATTCTGTAACAATTCAAGTTGGTTTGAATTAATGTGGTCCGGGTATTGCAAATTTTGGGATTGCTTATTTTTAACATGCTTGGTTATGTTACGTTTATTGGGTTCTTGGGGTCCATTATATTGATTTTCGTTTGGGTTTCGTTTTGTCATGGGGTTCGGGTAGTTGGTTAAATGTGGTTCAATGTGCGTAAGTCGTTGGATACCATTCATACTTTCACTCAGTTCATTCTTTTCAGGTGACTTGTTTTTGGGGTCGAAAAGAAAGGAAAAAAAATTTTGTTGTTAAGTCGAGATATCAGTCCGGCTATGTGCTGGTCATCATTTATCTCTGATTTTGTGTGATGGGGTGCCCTATTTAGCGGGTCGAGAGTTTATTGTGGGTACTACCCGAAAGCTATTGCTGTTCATGCCCAGAAGCTACTGCTGTTAATGGTTTAATGAAACTGGTAGCTTCGTAAGGCTGGTGATATTTGTGGTGGTAATATCTAAATGTATGCTGAAAATTCATGAGAGGTAAAGATTTGCGCGTGGCAGACAAACATGAACTTATGCGCAATGGACCCACTAGACGTAGTAATGTCCTTTTGTGAGGTAGGTTTTAATGATGAGGGTTAAATGGTTTAATTTGGGTTTAATAGTGTCTCACAGAATGCACGAAGACGTATTAAAGAGGAACTTTGTGTAATTAGGTGCTACGTGCACATGGAGAGTGGCGCCTTAGAGAATGGTTTCTCGAACCAGATATTGTAATGGTACTACCATTATAATATAGAAGAGTGTGTTCTCTGTTGTTTATGGGTTAAGTTTTAATATGTTCTCATTTTATTGAGTATGGAGTTACTAGAAACATTTCAGCTTAAGTGGTCTTTTGTGACTCTCACTTGTCATCATTAACGTTTCTTTCCATATTTTCTTTGCAATGATGCGCGTGGGTAGACGCAGAGGTCGGCACCTGTGTCTATCAGGTACTTGACCTGACTTTCGCGGTCCGTTATGAACAGGCGGCGCGTAATGGGGCCAGGATCGCTTGCCGCCATTAGCGAGTGCCCGCACCGTTTCCCGCGTACGTGCAAGGTTGGCGGCACTTAGTCGCGCTGGCACCGAACTTCCAGTGGTACCAGCAAATTCCTGAGCCGTTGTCGTGGCGTGACTGCGATCGGCCGATGCGATCGATCGGTCTCGCGTCGTGGGTCGTCCTCGGCTTTGAGATCGCGAACGGCGCGTGCGCTCTTCGTGGAGGTCGCGGCGTATCTCGGAGATCTCGTGTCGCAACTCTGCATTGACTGCACATACCTGCCTGAACATGGATTCCAAGCTGTCGTACTGCACTGGTGTTGGCTGCGGTGTCGGGGCTACCGCAGCTATCTGCGGTGTCATAAACGGCTGCAGTGCCGCGAGGGATGGTGTTGCCGCAAGAGGTTGTGTTGCGCGTATCGTCCCCATGATAGCGTCAGCGAGTTCCGCGTTGTCTTCCAGTGGCTTGTCCCTCTGGACGGTCAGAATCTGCTGGATCTGGGATGGTAGGTGACGCAGCCATAGCGACTTGAGGACGCTTTCGTTCACCGCGCTGCCTGCAAGCTCGCGTAGCCGCCGGAGAAACTGTGAGGGCTTCTGATCCCCGAGTACCTGCGTTTCTAGGAGCTTCCTCGTCTTCTCCTCCTGCGAGACGTTCATGCGCTTCAAAAGTTCCGCCTTTGTCGTCGTGTAGGGCGTGTCAGCTGGTGGTCTGGCGATGAGGTCCCTGATCTCTTTAGCGTACTCGACACCAATGTTGGTGCATAGGTGGCTGTACTTCGTTGTTTCCACAGTGATTCCGGAAGCGTCGAAACTGCGTTCCAGGATGTCGAACCACAGCTCTGGATCCGTTGGGATGAAAGGCATCACTCGGAAACCGATTTTCTCGATCTGTGGCGTCATCGTTTGCGCGTCTTCTGTGTTGATCGTTGTTCCGCTTTCAGCGTTCGTTCGACCCATCATCTCACTTGGTTGCGTTGTTTTCAGTCGCACTTCACGATTCCTGCTTGCCTGCGTCTCCGATTCGGAATTCTGGTGCTCGTCGCACTGCCAGATCACGTCGGGGTCACCACTTTAGGAGAGTTATAGGCGGGGGTGAGACGGAAGGTAAGAAACAAGAGGTTTCGTTAGAGTTATTATTTATTCGGGAGAAAACGTCCTAAGTGTGCGAGTGACCGAGTTGGCTGCAAAGTGTTGTAGTGTACTGAGAGAGAGGACTTCTCGTGTTCGCGTCGTAGCCGTGACTGGTTGTCTGGGCCTTGCGCCCTTGGCTCGTTGGCCATCGCTCCGCCTACCTTTTCGGAGCTCCCTCTGTAGGCGTCAGCAACTGTCCAGGTAGAAAGGTGTCGTTTATGGCCCTGCGCGCTCGAGCCGCTCGGCCCATAACGGGATCGGTCGTTATCGGTTCGTCTGTGAGTCCCGTCGGTAAGTGTTTTATTGCAGGTCTTTTCTTCCCTGCAATAACGGGTGATTATGGGGAAAACCCGGAGATAATCCTCTCTATTCGTGTTTGAGCACGTTCTGCCATAAACGCATAAACGGCAAATGTTTTTGGGCGTGGGCCTGAGCGGACGCTACACGTGTTTTCATTTTTGGCAAGGTAACATCATCTCCCACTTCATTCCCATAATGAGTGCTATTATTTCCCACTATTTTATTAGCTGAAAGTTATGTGACCACCATACCATATACTATTTTGTGCTGGTATCTCGCCTCTTTGCTCTTTAATTTCATTCATTATTCATTTTGATCATTTGGTCCAAGGGTTTGCTTGGGTAAACTATTTTGGTGTCCGATGTTACTTCAATGTTTTTTGGGCCATGACGTTATCTAGATTTGGCGTCTCTTTCGGTTAAAAACTGGATACATGTCAGTATTTTTAGGTCCGATTTCAGTTTTATATAGGTACGATGGTTTTGGCTGGTGGATTGCTCTCTTTGAGCCAATGATTATTGGTATTGCTTTTCTTCCTACGCATCGTTTGGTGAAATGCGTATGTATTTCCAGGATCTTTTAGTGTAACTTTACGCTATCTTTATTGACCTTGCAATTGAGAAGTCTTAATTTTTCGGGTTCATTGTCGAATATAGCCAAGACGCTGGTCATTCTCTAGGTACTTCATTGGGTCTTTGGTGCCGATTTTGTATTTGATATCGCCCAATTCTCAAGGTCGGGTACTGGGGTTCAAGTAACATACGTTGCTTCACAGTCCTGTACAGTGGGATGCTTCGAAGAGGGGTCCTAGTATAGGACAGACATGTCCATTATGCGGTTTTCATGCATTTGGTTGCAGGAATTTTTCATTAAATTTTTATGTACTTCTCTTCATCAGAACTTACTGGCGATTGTATTTATGTGCGGGTTCTATGAAAGGCGAGTCCATTTGGTGCCATTGGCTTTATGCTGCGTGTGGTACTGCCAAAGCGTGTATATTTATATATTTGATTACGGATCTGGTCGTCGACCAGAGGCGTACTTGTACTACAGCTATCGTTCTCCCATTTCTTGGCATGGCGTCGACTTTCGATATTTTGGTGACTTCTTCACCCTCAGGTGTTCTAATGGTATAAGCGAATCCAAATTTCCGTTGTCCTTTACATCATTGTAATTTGATGCAAAATGTTTGTTGTTAGAAGATCAGGATGCACTTTTCTTCCTTCAATTGTCTTAGTACCTTCAGAATCTTTTCATTTCCTCTTATCAGGTGATCTTAGAGTTGATTCTAGATGTCTCATGTAAGCGGTTACTTCTATTAAGTATCTTTAACTTTTCTTCTTCTTTTATAGACCGTTGGTAATTGTTTTGGTCATGGCTCCTTCAAAATTCTTGGAGGCTCCGTTTTGATGGTCATTAGTTATATTTGTACAGCTCCTTTCAAATTGAGCGGAGACAATGTGTGCATTTTTCTATTATTGCTCATTCTTTTGGCTTTGATTTTGAAATAGATTATTCGACTGTTTTGTTGATGTCTTCTACGTCATCTGTTGGTCACTAGTCCAACAAACTTTTGCTTTAAGGTGTCCTACTATGCCTAGGGGTGCTAGTTTTCATCCGGATACTGTCCTAGGC